>JAHREE010000461.1:245487-262446 GCA_033628505.1 Tringa tobata | reverse complement strand
GGGGGGGGGCGCGGGGGGGGAGAAAAACAAACAGTGTGAAACTAAGTGAGGATATTAGAGCTCAGTGATCTGACATCCTCAAGATAAAGCTGAAATTCAGCTTTCCTGCCCCATATTAACTGCATCCCCCTGTGTCTATCGCTGCTCACTTCTCTGAGTGGACACCAACGACTTCCAAACCCCTCTCTCCCAAGGAAAGGACTCAGATAAAGCAGGAAATGGAAAATATCTCAGCAGTGTCCACCTGAAAACTTGTTTATGTTGGGACCTAGGAAGAACAGGGGCAACTTGGCACTAGGATGAAATGATTTGACCACAAGACAAGTCTGACTGTTTCTGGGTTATATTCCCAGCTGATGTTCATTGGTGTAGGTTCATTGACCAGGACAGAGCTACTCTGCTGCTACAGCTGCTAAGATATCTCTCAGATGCTGTTTCATTCAGAAATAAAGCTTGAAGTCTTCCACAACCTGACCTAATATGACACTTCAAGGCCTCCAGCTTGAAGGAAAGTCCCTGGAGACTATATGTTAAAAGTAGCATGGAATGGACTTGGAGAGATATGAAGGAATAAAAAAAAATCAGGTTTACTATCACTGCTGATAGGCACAGGGAAGAGATATAGCAGCACAGACTGAAAGATGGTACTGCACAAACATCCCCAGACAGTCACTCTTCTCTGATGCAACATTAAATATCAATTTGCAATTGGAGTGAATTTCCTGTTTATTCAGGGGAATTCCTTCTCCTCTCAATGTTCCACTCAATTTTGGTGTTTCCCAATGCAAACAGCCACAAAGGGATTTATGGAGAGAGAAAAAAAAAAGCACGTCAACCATATCTTATTCAAAATAAGCCAGGAGAGATGAAGGGCCAGACCCTCCTTGGGAAGATGCACATCAGCCAAATTCTTCCTGTGTTTGAAGCAGTCAGTCTGTCAACATCTCGCCTGTGTTGCCTGATGCCAAGTAGACTTGCACATATCTGTGTGCACATGTAGGATGTTAACAACTCAGGTAATGACCTTGTGACAAAGAGCTGGACTTGCCTGTCCTCTCAGTTGTCACAGGAGAAGCAGCACCACTGAGACTCTCCTGGAGACAACCCTACACACCTGCACACCCCAGACCCTAGATCTTCCCAAGAGCATGGAACAACTGCAACAGGTCCCAGGAGGCAGAGTCATCTCCAGATACATTATTCGACCACTAGCTCTGTCACTCAGCTCAAAGATCACAGAACAAGAAGTGCAAAGTAAAGTCTTCCTCCTCAAGGGGAAGGAAACCAACCCCTTTTTTGTTTAAGCAACATGTGCAAGCAACCATCACAACATCATTGTACCAGCAACAGAGGTGCAAGGGATTTGCATTGGGAAATATGTAAAAAAAAAAAAACAACCAGATGATTTTGAGGGAAAGAAGGTTCTTTTGTTTTTGTCATTGTAGTATAATCTCTGGGGAAGCAGAGGGGGGGGTGAAGGAAATCCAGCTGTTGCCATGGCAGCCTCTAGCTGGCCATCTCCCACATCACCAGTGCTGTTTCCCTCCAATACCAGCTCCTGGTTTCAGAGCAGAGGAGTTTTCCTACCAGGAATGGCAGGGAGGGAGCATGTGTGCAAGGCAAAGCATGAAGAGGAGGGACCAGCACTCAGCAGAGGCTGGGAAGAATTGGCCTGGGAGAAGGAAGGTTCACATGAGAGTCAGTGAGGACAGAGCATCAGGAGTGAAGGTGAATGCAGTGATGGATGGAAAGAAAGCATTTAAAGGCAGAAACAGAATTAGGTTGGTGGAGACCCCAGGCAGAGACAGAGGTGTGCTCATCCCCTAGAAACTAGTCTAATTTGTGCTGACAATTGCCCAAAACTGGTGAAGCTTCTCCCGACACAAGGGCCTTTGAAAAAATACTCAGCTACTTTCCCCCTAAACCCATCTCTGGCTTCTGCTGCAAATAGCAGCACCGCTCTCGGAGTTCAGGCTCTAAGTTTAGTCTTCGTCACGTTTAGATCTTAATGCAGCCCAGACATTAAAAATTCATGTTCTGGCAGTTCCCATTTTCACAAGGGCCTGTTTGAACTAATGACGTTGCCTCGGCAAGCACTTCATAAGTTAATCATAGGCTATCGCTTCTCACTTCCCCGAAGATGGAACCGGAGAAGTCTTGCTCACAAAGTTGCAGCATTCTCAGCTCTCCTTGAAGACAATCTTCCCTGTCTCCGCAGGATTTAACCAGCTACTTGCTGAACTCTTCAGGCAGTAACCATGAGGAGCTCGTAGCAACGAGTTCCTGGGGACCAAATGACTAAGGCTACCAAGGAAATTCCTGTTGTCCTTAGAATTAAAAGGAAAAACACACTTGAAGGCTGGAAGGTCAAAATGCACGGTCTACCCTACAGCTGGCATTGTGCAGCCATGGAGGGTCCACTAAGGATTTGCCTCATCCACCACAAAAAGCCCTCAAAACCCCAGCCTTTCTCTGAAGAAAACCCATACAAGTTACAAAACTGCAATGCACCATATTAAGAGAGCAAGAGGAATGATGGGATGTTTAAAAATCTTAAAGCTGCACCACAGGGATGAATTTTTTAGCTGAAAGGACCTTGATGGCCCTAAACAGACCACATTTAAGACTACTAAATAAAGCCAAACCTGATGTATAGTGTTTTTCTATACAAGAGCAAGACTGATCAAGCAGGCACCTGAGAAAGCTTCTGATGCCACTCTGAGAATTTTTGACCATAGCCAATCTCCAAAACTCCAGTTCATTTACTTTTACCTACAAAAGAAAATTATGTTCTATTTTGAACATAGAGATGGAGGCCATCACTTAGAGACTGAATGGATGTGAACCCAGTGGAAAAATGAGCAATCAGAGACAAGCTGATTTTTGTGCGGGGTCGCCTTTGCATGTAACAGGAGGAGAAACTATTAGTTCAAGAGTCAGGAACATCGAAGTGGGAAAAGTCTTGCAGGTCCTATTTAATACGTGCTTCCAGTCCAGGGAAAGATTTATTTCATCCTATCTAAACATTTCAAGTAATGGGCTGTCATGGTTTAAGCCCTCAAACCAGGACATGGGCCATCCTTAAAAAGCCCATTGCATCCTCCCTTATTTTTCACTGTCAGCAGCACAACTCCTTCAAGCTCCTAATGAAGCTTACAGATCCATCTTGTCTTTGGCCATTAGAAACCATTTCCCTCCGCTATTTCATCCCTACTCTTGCTTCCCAGTCCCAGCATGTTTTCTTTTTGTTTCAAGTTCTGATGTCTGGTGGCCCCAGTATAGAGATGGGCAGGTACTTGTGTACCCTCTTCTCAGGCTATGGCTGAGATCAAGGTGCACACAACATATCAGTCAAAGCAGGTTACACAGCTTCCTCGCACACAGGACAGGACAGAGGTTTATTTATCTTTCCCCAGGTATGAAATAAATGCAATGCTTCCTCCTCTTTCCCTCCCCGGTTCAAGTTCCAAATGAAGTCTTCAGTTCCTTGCTCCTCTCTCCCCTCCTCCTTCACCCTGGGTTGCCACTTTCCACCAAATAGGGTATTTTTTTCACTTAATACCAAAGCTACAGATCTTAATGCACTGGTATCCTTTTATATTATGACTCTAACCCCTGTATCTCTTTGCTCCTCCTGAGCATCATCCAGCTACCTCTCTTTTTTCCTAAAGTGCATCTCTCTCTGCAGAGAGCAGCAACTTGCAGGATCTCCACTCAGCTGGAAGTCTCCAGCATAGGAAATTAGTGCCACCAATTATTCTAATACCCCTAAGCCTTTCTAATCCCACTGATGCTCTGTTTCAGCCTCCTCAAGCTGAAGGCAATCCACTGATTGTTTCTTCAGCTCAGCAATGAGCATGGGGCTTAGGAGGAATAGAGCAGCTTGCTTCTGTCTTCCTGGGCTTGTTATCACAGATCTTTTGTCTTCACAGTCCTGAAAGGCCACTGATGAGTGTAATCACAGGGAAAAACCCAGATCAGAGAAGAGTCCACAGTCAGGAGAGGGTCAGAGGTTCATTAAATTCATGGCTGCATACAGTAATTGCATAAATCTAAAACTATTCCAACATGGGGATGTGTGGCCTGATTTTAGAAGTGAAAACATTATCAGTGATAAAAGTGGATAGAGATGCTACGCAATGAGAGGTGTTTATGATTGGCTGTTCAGGAACGAGACACTGTCCTGAACACAGTAAGGAAGTCTTTCTCTTCCCACCAATTGCTTAAAACATTGGAGCAGTCCTACCACCTGCATTAGGACAGGAGAGACAGTTAGTTTTGATTTTCCACTTCTCTGAGCATGAAGTAGAGCCAGGCTAAACACCCAACCCATTCCAAAGCAAGTGGAGAGGATTAAAAAAATAAATAAAAAAGACATAAATAGCATTTAGCGTGCACGTGTTGGGCAGGAAGGTCCACAACTGACAGTCATCACAAAAGGGGATTTATCTCAGAAGGGACAAACTATTCAGACCTCAGTGCAGAGACTCCCAGTGACCCCCAAGCGAGGACAACAGGACACTGTCTGGCCTGGCAGCATTAGGAATTCCAGCCCTCCATGACGTTTGTCCTCTCCTTGCCCTTTGGAGCCAGGTGCAGTCACAGCTCCTCTCCCTCGGGATGGTTATGTGCCGGTACATCCTCCTCTGTGCCAGAGGAGGTCAAGATCTGTAATTTTCCATTACTGCTGTTTATCAAATGTCAGCATTCTGGCGACCTTCAATATCATCTATTCCCCTTGTCACTACTGGGACCTAAAAAAGCACTCTTCTTCATTCCCTGTTCCAAATCTGCATGAGCGACTCAAACCTTGAGAGAGTTGTAGGCAAAAAAAAGGGAATTACCAAATCTCTTGTCTGGTGTCACCCCTGGATCTCCATCCAGTCTGGCACCTTTTTCCATTCTTCATCCAGGACACCTATTTCTCAAAAATGGTCCATACTGAAGAAATTGCTTTTAATGTTTTGAAGGCTCCTCAGCATCCTTGGAGGCCTTAAAGCATGGAAATTACAGTGGCAACAGACACAAGAGATTTGAAGCTGCTTTCAGAGATCAAGGCACACATCAGCTTAAAAGGAATACCCTCTCTGTGGAGAGAATGAGGAGACCTGGTACGTCGTAAAGAAAAGAGGTGGACCAAGGAGTCCCCATCGGTACATAAACTCAGTGACACAAACTTGATGGTTTCTATATTGGGGAAGTCCTTGGTGGCTTCAGTATTTAGGTCTGCAGGGTTTCCAAGGCATCCACACGCTTATGAGGCTTTTGGGGAGTGACTTTCAGAGGACCTGTGACTAAGTGCTTACCAGTGCTTAACTTGGATGTCTGTTGAGTGCATGGGGAACTACATTCAGGCGAGACTGGATAATAGACAATCAGTCTGTAAATCCATGGAGAGGCTGTATTAGTCCACCTTCACATAACAGATGGACAAAGTATGACCTATACTTCTCCTCCAGAATTGCCTGGGCTCTTAAAACAACTGAGGCCAACAACAACAACAGCAGCTCAGGGATACTGGAACTCCAGCTGTGGCTTTCAGCTTATTTCTCCTTTCTCTCATAGATCTGCTCTGCTCTCATGAGACCCCACCCGGAGTACTGTGTCCAGCCCTGGGGTCCCCAACATAAGAAGGACATAGACCTGTTGGAGCGAGTTCAAAGGAGACCACAAAGATGATCAGAGGGCTGGAGCACCTCTTGTATGAGGACAGGCTGAGAGAGTTGGGGTTGCTCAGCCTGGAGAAGAGAAGGCTCCAGGGAGACCTTACAGCCCTTTCCAGTAACTAAAGGGGTCCTATAGGAAAGACGGGGAAGGACTCTTTATCAGTCAGTGAAGTGATGAGGGGTAACCATTTTAAGCATAAAGAGGGGAGAATTAGACTAGTTATTACAAAGAAAATTTTTTCTGTGATGATGGTGGAACACTGGCCCAGGTTGCCCCGGGAATTTATGGCTGCCTCATCCCTGGAGATGTTCAAGGCCAGGCTGGATGGGGCTTTGAGCAACCTGGTCTAGTGGGAGGTGTTCCTGCCCATGGCAGGGGACGTTGGAAAGAGATGATCTTTAAGGTCCCGTTCAACTGTAACTATTCTATGATTCATTTCGGCCACCTATAGGAAAATAATTAGGTGAAAGCAGAAGTGCAGAGGGATGTACAAATGGACAACAATAAGTTGTCATAAACTCCCAAGTCACCTCATCAGGCCTTCAGCCAAGGGTCAATGCTGTTCATAAAGAGAGAGACAGATAAAATCAGAGTAGGCCAATGGCAGCCTTGAGTTGTCCTTCCAGACAGCATGGGTTCATGGAGAGGCTTGCCTTGGGAAGAGTTTACAGATCAGAATTTGGTTCTTGAGTTCCCTGGCTCAGCTATAAAACACCTTTCACAAGTGTGGGAGTTGGAAGCCTTGGAGCAAGAGCACATTATCATCTGACGAAAGATGAGGTAACTAATCTTCTCCATTTGGATTTTTTTTTCTGACCACAGATGCTTTAAATGGAAATCTTGTGATTTTGCTTATGTGGGGTGTGGAAATCTCTATTTAGGTGAGCAGAAAAGGAAGCAGGATGCCTTGCCATCTAATTGAATAAGATCAAATTCTAAAAAGATTTTTTTATGCTTACCTTGTTTTCCTAACCCAGGAAACAAATGCTAGAAGAAAAGGGATACACAGAACTTAAACCTCTCTGGCTGATACTCCAGGAAATCAGTTATTTAAGATGGATAGAAGGAAAATCCTTCATAAGAGCAAGAAGTCAGTGGGACTCACTAGTACTGGTCATGGGAAGAAGGATACGAAGTAATTCTTCACACTCTGATTGGCCATTAATGACAAATAGTAATTACTAATGCAACTAACCTTTAAGCAGTGCTTTTAATCTTTGCACATTCAGCTTTAGCAGTGAGGCTGTTTAAGACAGCAGTAAGGCTATTTAGGGTAAAAGCATCTACTTTTTAATCTTTGAGCTTTAGGTAATGAGGTAATGGAAAAGTCACTGTAGTGAAAGAGAATCTCCTTTTCCAGGTATAGGAAAAATCAAAAGTGCAGTGATTTGCATGGCAAATGCTGTTGCCATTCCAGCAGCTCTCCAGCTTGTGCCTTGCTACTCTTTTATTATGTTTTTTTTAATATCCCATTTTCAGAAATTGATTCTCATGCAGCCTTCAACAACATATTCTGTAAATCTTCCAAATTCCTTATTACCCCAGCCATTCGCCTCTGATCACCATCTGATATTTTTTATCATCCGTTTCTTTCTACAGTTGGAGAATCTCCAGATTTCATAAATCTGGTGAGCCAGGGTTGGGGGTAGGAGGAGGAGCAGGCAACAAAATTTGCAGCTGTAAGAGTAATATACTGTCTTTTAAGTATAAACGTTGATTACTCATTAGTACTCTGATGATTAGTGAAACATTTGGAAAAATGTTTGCCATCCAAAGAGCTGTAGGTCAACTATTTCATTTCCCAAGGCATCCATTTGCCTCCCTCTGGTGACAAGGACCTAGACAGGGGCTGAGAGATCTCAAGCTCTCAGCAGCTCAAGAGGTCACGATGGAGGACCAAAGCCTTCAAAGTATGTGTGCGTCTGTGTACAGCACACAGGTGGAGGAAGACATACACACCTGCACCCAAGGCTGAAATAAGGCTTCAGAAATCTAAATGTCTGTATCTGGAAGTGTTCATATGTAACCAACTTACCTAATTTTTTAAAAAATGCTTGGAAAACTGCCTGCACATATTATGTATAGACTCCCTTAAGCCACTCTATGAGTAAAATTCATTATCTATATTTTATCAAATATAATTTAATATAGAATTCAACCAAAGGGGTCATGACCATATAGCAGTCAAAGAGGGTTTGGCAAAAATCACTGGCTAAAAATTAGTTCTGAGATAAGATGTTATGAACAAACATGTTTGTTCAAAAATATGCAAAATCTTTTCTCAATGGACTTAGGAGAATGAAAGAAATAAAAGAGACTAACCTAACTTGTTTTTGTTGTTGTTGTTTTTATTATTATTTAGTAATTCTGACTACCCTTATCTGTTATTTTTCCCCAATCAATTTGGAGAGCATCCATGTTGAAAAGACCTGTACTTTGTCTCTAGAATAAGTTAGATTCACCTCCATTTCAAAATGCCTCTTTTTTAATCAGTTTCAGCAGAAGAGCTCAGGGGTTAAAAGAGCTGTCACAGGCTGAGTAACAATTTGCAGCCTTGGATTTGAAGTGGTTGCCTAGCAGTAAAACACTCCTTACATACCACTCCCAGTTGGAGGTGTTCCCTATTTCATATATATAGTTAGCTATAGAGATCATATGTAGGAATATATAAGGAGATATATTAATAGGAGCTCCCTCTCAAAATCAGAGTACTCAGTATAACTAGAAAAAGCCAAACCCTTTCAAAAGCAGTGGAGCATCACACAGTCAGAGGCACCAGCTCAGCCCAGCAAATCAGTGCTGGATACATAGGAACAGATGCAAAAAACAACTGGTCCCAAACACCATTCTCAAGGAGTTTTTCGGGATCAGTTAGTTCTTCAGCTAGAGGGAAACACTGGGATGGTACTAAGTCTAGGTCACCCATCATAAAACATCTTGCATTTTGTTTTTTTAAAGATATATATTATATATATATACATATTATATACATATAATGCCAGAAAAGACATTTATGTTCACGTAGTTCATCCTCAGGGAGAAGGAAGCTGTTCAATCTCACCCAAGAATTCCTGTGCTTAGCCCAGAAACCTGGGGTTAGCACAAACCCCCCCAGTTCCACCTTCCTTGTGTATTTTCTGACAGCCCTCTGAGCCATCCAGCAGCAGTGACTAGCAACAAGAACAATATCTTGGATGCTGTTTTTCCCATAAAAAAGTGGTTGGGATCAGCCTTGCAGAAGGAAGACTCATATTTGTCCACAAGACGGAGTCAGCCTCCGTTCTCCTGACCCATCCCGTGAGTTTGCAAAGGCACCGGTTATCACTTAAGCTCTTCCATGTGGACAATCAGGAAGGCTATTAATGATTTTTTTTTTTTTCTTTCTGGTCAATAGATCACAGGCAGAAGCTGGCTGGCTTTTATTCAGACCAGCGGAACAGGCTTTCCGTAAACTTCAGGTCTCTTTTTTTGCCCTATTTAGGCCGGGAGTGAATATCCCTTATCTCCGAGGAAGGGGTCATGCCGTACCATCTGCAGTCAGCACACGCCGAGCGGGCTGCCAGGATGAGCAGCCCCTCTCCTCCAGTTAAAGCCGGGCTGAATGGAGACCTGTGCCTGAGCACAGCAGAGCGAACAACACCGCAATATGCTGCCAGATACTCACACCGCATCTTGAGTGAGCTTTGCACAGAGGGCTTTTCTGGTTCAAGACACGAGATAAAGAAATGGTGCTAAATCCCTTTTTTTTTTCCCCCAGAAGACAGACTACACTGTCCCAGTCTATCAGGCTTGGCTTGCTGAAAATTGATAGGTCATAAAGAGCTGCCCCAGATTACTACGGCTTTGACCCCACCATGCTGTCCGGAGAGACCTTTCTCCCTGAAGACCAAAGGAGTTCAAGTCCTGCCTTGCATCAACAAGTGGAGGGAGTTTAGGGGTCTCAAGACCCCTAAAAAACCTCCTGCTCAGATCACATGAATTAGCCTGGCCTTCTCTCTGTGTCTGCCATGTCCCCGAGAGCGGTGGCGCAGAGGTGAGCAGAGGAGCTGTGTGTTCTCCTTTTGTCCTCCCCACCCCACCATGCACATCACTGCCAGGAGAACAGCATCAGCCCCAGATATCTCAAGATGAGCACCCTAAGAAAACCAGGCCTCCAGCTAGGTTTGTCCTGCTGTTCCCTTTCAGCACTACCTGCATTTAAGACACCCCAGCCGGCTATTGAATCCTCCCAGGGGGCAAGGAAGCCACCCTCCCTGGGCATCAGACAGCACCTTCTCCTCTCCCTCCATCTCTGCACAGGCAGCATCCTCCCATTGCCCTCTGGGAGGAGACCAGACACCACTAGAACAAGGGAGTCAGGGGACAAGGACAGGAGGTGGCAGCAGCTCTTCTGAGGACACCAACCTTCACCTTGCTGCTGACCAAAAACCCTGCCAAGGAGGGGGTTTGCACCATCCTTCCCCTTCCTCCAGCCCATCCTCACTCCTGCCCCAGCAAAGCAAATGAGGCAAAGGGCTCTGTTGTTTCAGACCCCCCCCCAAGGGAAAAAAAGAACGAAAAAGCAGCCCATCCTCCCCGCCTAGCATGTGACGAGCCACAGAAGAGCAGAGGTGCTGCCAAGCCTGGTGACTAAGGCCAAAGAGAGAGGAGATAGAGAAACACAAGAGCCTGCTTGTTTGGGTTTTGTTTGGGGAGTTATTTGAAATTCAGCAGCAACTGGCATTGGAGAACAGAGTCCACTCAGAGCCTCTCTCTCTTCCCATTCATCCCCTGCCCAGCAAAGAAGGGAAGGGGGGGGCTGTAGGCTGAGGAGCAGGAAAAACAACCAGTCTCCTTATAATAATGCCCGCCTGGTAGAGGCAGCCTCTGCCCACGGGGAGGCATTTGAACCCAGACTTCATTGGCGTCGGAGGGAAGTCACGGCAGGACAAAGCCTTGATGCCCACACCAGCCTGAAGAGCCTCCCTCCTTAGCAACATTTTTGGATTACAACCTCCTTCCTGAAGGCCAGGCCACTTTCTTGCCTCTGCCTCAGTTTCCCCAGGTGCAATGTAAGAGCCTTACAGCCAAAAGCTGTAAGAGTACAGTGACTCCTATGGAGCAGAAAAAAAAAAAGCAGAAGATGGAGGTACAGGGTGGGGTACAAACAAGCAACATGCCTCTGAAAGGCAACGTGTCAATCTAGGATGCATCAGGGGAGTTATTTCCAGGTTTGCAAATACAGGGAAGACACTATCTTCGGCCATATCTAAATATTGAATCTATTTTTTGTGCTCAGGTTCAAGAAAGATGAATTCAAAGTAAGACAGAGTTGCAGAGAAAGGTAAACTAAGAGGAGAACATAAGACTTATCAGAAGATACTGACATATTTGTCCTTGCAAAAGGAAGGTGAATGGAAGATTTAAATATAATACTTAAATGCCGAAGGAAGCACCAGAGGAGGAAAGACTCTTCAAAGTAAAGGGCAGTGATGCCATGAGAATAAACGCGCTTGATTTGGCAAAAAAAATATACCTGGGTTGAGGGTCTTATCATATGTGTCACATAATCATATATGACTACCAAGGCAATCTCCCTGCTACTGTTGAGTTCACTAGGAAGGCAGCTGGCTTTGGGAAGTGGCCTCCTAGTTCTGTCCTCCTAAATTTGATGTAGAGAGATAGAAACATCTTCACATCTCTGTAGCTTCCATCTATAGAGCTCAGCACAACAGGGGGCCTTTGCATCAATGTATTTCTCTACCCCATGAGAGGCTTCCTTTCTGTTTTCCCTCAGGTGTTTGGTGAGTCATCAGGAACAAGGTGAAAGTCTTCTGGTCTAACCTTACACTAAAGACCCCAGTAGCTCAAGGACTCGTGTGACAGCCTACAGAGCTGATAGTCACCTTCTGCAGGCAGGAGAGACTCCTTCTACTTGCATCCTCCATCCCTGATTCTCAAGAATACAGATATTTTAGGGGTCCAGGGCAAATTCGAGAGAGCAACCTTATCCTGATAAGATTCAGCATGAAGTTAACAAGCCAGATCACATTCAAACCTGTCAGTCCGAGCCCTGCAGCCCTACTCTGTCTTTACTGAGCTATCTTGGAGTCCTCTTCCTCCTCTCTGAACATCAGACTCCGGATAAACCTCTGGGAGTTGTTGAGCACCATGGTATTGGGGGCAGAAATGTCTTTTCCATGCACATACTTCCCTCCTGCCTTATTTTCCTCTTGGTGTCAAGTTGAAGATGGCTAGGATTGATAAAAGAAACTTATTGAACCCTCTCCAGCCCCCTTTAACCAATGCAGAAATCTCTGCAAATCAGGAAATATGAATCCAGAGAAATAGTCGCTCTGAATACAGTGACCCTCAATCCTCTCTTGTCTGTATCATCCCATGATGATCTTGTCTGTATCACCCCATCATCCCCTCGGTCACACCTCCACATGCCTCCTGCAGTCATGACCCTCTGCAGCACAGGTACCACGTGTATATTTGCAGCAAAGGGGCAGGGTTCTTTGATCTTTCCCCGCGTAGGTGTGACTCTCAACCACATTTACATCTCACCTTCAAGTCCAAAGTTCCTGTTGGCACATTTCAGTCGTCTAATTTTAAGCAAATTTAAGTTTAAGCTTCTAAAAATAAGACTGCATCTCCACATGCACAATGAACCTAAAGGACATGCCCTTTCCAGCCAGGATGCTGATAAATGTGGCTACAGTGCCAGAGAGAGACCTTCATTCCCTGTGAACTGCTCCTTTCAGCTTCTAAGATGCTGCTGTTAGAGAGACAGAGCTCCTTGGAGACGGAAAGAAAAGATGCAGAGGCAAATATTTCACTCCCCACGGAGACTGTATTCTGTCCTTACTACTATTTGGTAATCTCCTGGTCCTTCAGACATCCCTCTGGCCTCAGATTCTGACACCTCTGTGACAACTCTTGTAACACCTGGTATTCTTCTGTGAGATCAGAGTTCCTCGAGTTATGCAATTATGAAAGACAGATAACATTAAAAGATACATACAAGTAGCAATTAAAAAAAATATCCCAGCTGTCGTTGCTGAAACAAGCTGGAGAGGCTGACCATAGTTCAAATTCCAGACTAAAAAAATAAAATAAAAAGTAAAGATTTCTAAGCAACTCAAGATTTGAAGGGATCCAGTTTCACAATTTTCAATTTATTTTTTTTTTTTGGCCAGGTTTCATAACTAGGTGAGCAAAGATGAGCAGCACAGGATCTTTCCATTCAGGCCCATGTGAAAATCAAGCAAGATTGTGCAATTCACAGTTAAACCCAGCCCAGACACAGCTTGCAGAGGAGAACACCTCCAGCCCATGGGAGGAACAGCAGCCGCTGCCACAGTGTGACCCTGTTCAAGGAACGTGCAGTCCCTCCTCACCCATGCCTGGCACCGTGCTTGTTCCCCACCATTGCCTGCTATTTTGGTCCAAGTGTCCCCTAACACCTTGTTCACGTTGCTATTTTAGACTGGGCGTCCTGTACTACCTTGTTCTCATTGCACTAAAGCAAAAAAAATAAACAAAAACCAACAGATAAAAACCCCAACAATAATAATAAGAAAAAAACAAACTAATTGATATTAAAGGATGCTGAAAATATGGATATTTCACTGAAGCCCTGAACCAAATGACATCTTCTCAGAAGATTACCACAGTGGACACAGGCACATGTTTTTTATTTATAGCTGTATTTTTACTGCAGTCACTCTGACAAGCACGGCCAGGACTGTGTACAGGCAAACGCAGTTTGCTTCTCCCCTCCTCAACTTTAAAGGGCAGCTAACAGCTTGCCCAGAGGGTTTGCTATGAATTTTATGAGCACAACTTAATCACAGGCATAGAAAACAATTGTTCCAGAAACACAGCTGCAAAAGAGGGAGGTGGATCCCCCCTTTGCTGCCCTCCTGGTGAGTGGACTATGACAGAGATGGTCCAAGGAGGAGCCAGGCTCCGTATTCCTTTCAGAGCCCTTTCTCAAGTCTCCCTCACTTGTATAACATTCTCTACTCATCACCGTTTTGAAACCTCTAAACCAAGGTACAGCTTCTCTCTAACAAGTTCACTTGATTCCCATAACAAGTCACAGCATCCGTGCAATCATCCTGGGATGAACATACCATTCTTGTCCACGGGATCTCAGGCGCAAGATATAATGATTCCTTCTGGCCTCGCAAGTGCTGATTTTTCCTTGTCTCCCCCTCTCTGATGTTCATTGTTCTGCAAAGAGACTACTTACATCAAATAAAACCAAGATGTGGCTACAGCACCCGCTGCTGCGATGCTGGGAGTGATGATCAGGTGATAAATTTGGTCTGCTGCCTCTTGCTATCAACCCATTCCCCCCCTTCCCCTCAATGGTTTCTCTCTAACTCTTGTTCTCGCTGCTGTTAAGACCCTTGGAACTGTTTAAAAGCTTTCCTGGAAGAAAAAAAAAAAAAAAAAAGAGGATTCTTCTCCCTGACCTCCTCTGGACTTTACTTCTCTCATCTGAAATTTGCTGTTGAATTTAGAGGCTGTGTCTACATCACATTACCATGAAAGGACCCATACAATGACAGCAAGATCAGCTCATCTGTTGACCACTTGCACCTTGCAATCACTCTGACTTGCACTTTCCCCTGCAGACTGCAGCCCTGTCCTCTTATCCTCTATTGTGGTAGGTTGGTGGAAATCATGTTCATACCCACCCACCCAGGAACACACCTGGGCCAATTTCCTTCCCTATAAACTTGCACTTTGCAGTCACAGCTGTCATTCTCTGATGCTTAGATCTACCTCAGTCTATCTGTTGGCTTGAAGCAAACACGAGGGTAATCAGAATCTACCTGACACAGCAAATCTAGGGAGAAGAAAGCGGGAATCAATTTTTATAATATGTGTTTGGCACTACATAATAGATATAACTCTAAATGCAAGCCATAAAGTTGGAGAGGCTTATAAATTAAATCCATTCTGTCCCTTTTAACTAAAAAGTGACCTTACCATAGAATTAAATGTGTTTTTTATCCAGTGATCTATGGAGCTGTAAAAGTGGCTGATTGTTGCAGTGAGATGTTATAGCACAGAGAGGAGCCCCCAGATAGGCATCTCCACACAGCTCAGCCCATGTGCTGCTGCTTGGTTTGTAATTAACACAGGGTCACTAAACGGCTGGAGATTTCACCCCTCTCCTTGCCAGAAGAGGGTGATCACGTTCCTGCTGGGAACAGTCCCTGGCCAGGCTGTCCTCTGAACTCTGGCCAGGTTTGGGATGGGAGAGCGCTGCCTGAGCAGGACAGAAAACACATCAGGGTATGTTCTAAAAATCAAACTGTCTGCATGAATGCACAGCACTTTTTGGATCTGCGTCCTGTCCCTGTTTAGTTTACTGAACCCTAACTACAGTGCAGGAGGGGGAGAGGATTAGAAAGTACCCTGGGGTTCAGCAAAGTGCCATAGTTGTGGCGAAAAGGGGCGTGGATGGTCCTTGATTGCTCAAGTACTGACTCCATCCCCCTGCTCCAATAATCATACAGGAGAGTCTGAAATACAAAAGGCTTGACATTGGAATCCAGCCCAGAGGACACAATTTAGGATGCTCCTGAATGCTTTTGAATGGCTAAAAATTATCAGGCTTTGTCTCACAAGAAGATATGGTTTCGAAGACTCTGCTGGGTTACAGGTTGGCATTCATGCATATAGGCTCTCAGAGCCTGCAGGAGATTCGATGCTCCAAGGAACATAATCAACACAGGATTGAAGGCAGTTCGACTTCCAATCAGTACAGCAGTGAAGAAAATCACTTTGCCCATGCCACGGATGAAACAGATGCTCAGGGAAGTCAGTGGTGTGTTTCCTCATCACTACTGAGAAGCGGTGCAAAGGAGGAGCCAAGATCTTTCCCGGCTATTGAAAGTCACTGAAGCTTGGACAAAAATAAGAAGTGCTGCCAGGTCTGTCTGACTCCTCTACGTGTGCACTGGACCGGTGTTACTCTGTGAGCCACGAGCCTCCATCAAATGGTGAGAGTGGATTCAGCCCAGATGGGCCAACAGCATATTGGAGACTCAACTGAGACGCCACACTCCACTGGGCAACACATCGACCTCGACTACTTGTGGGCCAAGCCACCCAACGCAAACCCACCTGCCTGTAAGCCTGGCCTCTGATGTCAATGGCTCCCTCCTCATGTTTTTCCTTCTTTTTTTTTTTCCTGGATACCAATTATTTATTATTATTTGGATCGATAGTGACATTTCTGTCTGCAACTATACTGCTGAACCACACAGGGACAAGAACTGTCTGCTGGCCATCCATACTGTATAATTATTACCAAGGCAATGCCAGGCACTACCCAAGGGACAGCATGGACCAGGGACTATTGCTGATAGAGAGACTAAACCACAGGGGGAGAGAGAGAGAGAACTCAGTCCTGTGGCAACAAGTTGCACTGTGCCACTTAGTCAAAGAGCAAGCCCTGGCATGCACTGTTGATTAATATTTGATGTGATATTTCATTGACTGTGGATCTGCAGGGATTCAGGCCCCCGCACATGCCAGAGGTGCTGGGACAGCAAAGTACTTGCAAGGATTAACTAGAAGGAAAAGAAACTCTGATTGTGCCCAGGTAAAACCCACGTCCACTCCTGGAATAAGGAAACGGATCTTTAAAAAGTTGATTTTACAGAGCACAACAATGCTCAGCCTCAGTCAGAGGCTGCCACGATGCTAACGACAGCATCATATTTGCCCAGACTTCCTCACTATTCCCTCACCTTGAATATTTACCCGTGTTAGAGCTTTTCTTCTTCAAGGGGAAGAATAATTAATTTTATTTTTTTTTATTGAGCCTCAGCCACTTTTGGAGTCTCTGCTACAGATTCTATGAAATAAAGGGAAACAACCATTAATCAGGAGCTGGAGCACTGGGTTGGGCTGGTCTTCCACCTCCCAGTTCTGCCTGCCTGTCACACCAGTGAGAAAATGCCAGGCTTTGTGCTATTAGCACTTCAAAGCTATTTATGGGTAGTGTTTGGCAAAACCCAAATACTGCCACTGTCCGGGACCTGCAATGGATCAAGTCAAGGACATCTGGAAGACAAGACTCACCAGCAAGAGTCCTTGTGTCCAAAGAAAGTAAGGAAAAAATAAAAAACCCAAAAATTTCAAGCTTTGAAACTGCAGTTGGATTTCCACAGAGAAAATTCAGGTGTTTGCATACCAACTTTTTGTCAGCCTAGACCTCTCCATCCTCACTGTTTCTCCCAAAATAATACCTGGAGGCACCAACAAAGAGTTGGAACCCATTGT
>JAHREE010000461.1:214289-231622 GCA_033628505.1 Tringa tobata | reverse complement strand
CTGCTGCAGGAGAACCCCAAAGGGCCAGAAGCCCATTTGCAGAGCAAGAGATGCTCTTAGTATACAGCAGGTCTCTTAAAGTATTAGTTCAGGAAGACATTATAGAATCGTAGAATCATAGAATGGTTCAGGTTGGAAGGGACCTTAAAGATCATCGAGTTCCAACCCCCCTTGCCTGGGCAGGGACACCTCCCACCAGACCAGGTTGCTCAAAGCCCCATGCAACCTGGCCTTGAACACCTCCAGGGATGGGGCAGCCACAGCTTCTCTGGGCAACCTGGGCCAGTATCTCACCACCCTCACAGTAAATAATTTCTTCCTGATATTTAATCTAAATTTCTCCTCTTTCAGTTTAAAACCATTCCCCCTCATCCTATCGCTCCACTCCCCAATAGAGTCCCTCCCCATCTCTCCTGTAGGGTCCCTTTAGGTACTGGAAGGGACTCTAAGGTCTCCCCAGAGCCTTCTCTTCTCCAGGTTGAACAACCCCAACTCTCTCAGCCTGTCCTGATAGAAGAGGTGCTCCAGCACCCTTCCCTCCATCCTACCATCATAACCAAAACATATAATCCCTGGGGAAAATGGCCTATTTTATACCAGTCAAGCCTCTAAGTAACTGTTTTGAGCAGTCTTCAGGTCATTTTCCATCCTGGCAGGATTTCCTTCCAAGGACAGGGGACTGCTGGAGAGAGTACAGCAAAGGGCTACAAAGATGATGAGGGGCCTAGAACATCTCTCTTACAAGGAAAGGCTGAGGGACTTGGGTCTTTTTAGTCTGGAGAAGAGAAGGCTGAGGGGGGATCTGATCAATGCCTACAGTTAAAAGGTGGGTGTCAGGAGGATGGGGCCAGTCTTTTTTCCGTAATGCCCAGTGACAGGACAAGAGATAACAGGCATAAACATGAACATAAGAAGTTTCATCTAAACATGAGGAGAAACTTCTTCACTTTGAAGCTGGCAGAGCCTTGGAACACGCTGTCCAGAGAGGTGGTGGAGTCTCCATCTCTGGAGACGTTCAAAACCCGCCTGGACATGTTCCTGTGGGACCTGCTCTGGGTGGACCTGCTTTAGCAGGAGGGTTGGACTAGATGATCTCCAGAGGTCCCTTCCAACACCATGTCATTCTGTGATTCTATGAGGATGGCAAGGGAAAGAAAAAAGGATTGTCTGGGTTTCCTGGGGGAACTGTTTGAAGAGGATAACTGCAAAGCAGGACAGCTTCTAAGCAATCAGTTTGCTTTCTCTCCAGCAACAGATACTACTGTGTTTACATCTATAACAACCTTGCATTGAGTCTGGTTAAAGATCTACTTGAAAATTTCCAATTTCCAGGCAGCCACATCCCTTTGATGAAGTGTGACCTGGAATAACTCAGCTGGACATAGGACTCGAAAGGGATTTTCCCATGCCTTTCTCTCACATGACTGCTGGCTTGTGGTTTCTACCTTACTTTTGTTGTTGTTGTTGTGTTTTATTTTTTCTTAAATGGATTTTTATTCCTGTTACCAGCTGTGGTTTCTGCTGGCAGGGGCTGCTCAGTGACTGCTAATGCTCTCATCATCACACATCAAACCCCAAAATTGCAGCCTCTCCTAAGTGCAGGAGAGAAAACTCCTGGTCCTCATCACGTGAGCTGTATTTATGAATTAAAATTGTCTGTGTTCAAGGACTGTCTTTGCTCAAAGACCTCCATTCTTGGATAACACACTGAGAGACTTCTCCTAAGCCAGGACTTTAGCATTAAACCCATTTTACACAGTTGTAAAGTGAGGCAAGGCATCAGTCCTGGCTTCCCAAGTGACAGCATGGGGAAATACGAACTCCAGCCCTGCCCCCTTCCCTGCTTTTCACACCAGGGCCAGAAGACAACTTCATGGAGTCCAAAAGAGGGGTCTTGATGAGGGAAACAAGCACCACCACATACATGGCCATGACCAGTGATGGTGGCTAGAGCTTAGACAGGTGACTGCACTGTTGGTGAGAAAGCCAAGCCACCACCAGGATCCCAAAGCTCCTGGATCATCAGGGGAGAGGACAGAACCCCCCTTTGAAAGAATTTGTGATCTGGCAGCAGGAAGGAGTGATGGAGCTCCAAGCTTAGATGTTTACAGCTCCTGTCTTCTTCCCCAGAGCTTTACACTGATCCTCATCTTTCTTCTTCCCCATCCCCTGCCTAGGAAGGGAAGGCAGGGGAGGAGATGATGGTGAAATCCTCCTGCTCTCTTCCCACTCCACACTGACCACACTGATTCACTGTGGCTCCAGCTCCCTTTCCCTCACACCTCCTCCCTGGGTCCACTCCCTCAACACGCACAGTCTTTTGGGGATCACAGGAGCTTTACATTTCACTCTTAGCCAGAGTATAGAGGGACAGGGACTCCCCAGCCCTTCCTTTCCATCCTGGAGGCAACAAATCCTGCCTTGGTTCCCAGCTCTGGTCCCCCACCACCCAATAGAGATGCTGAGCTCTGAATGCACCCCACTTTGGCTCCTGGGATTTGATCATGGAGGGTAAGAGTTGGAGGGACACATCAACCCAGCTCACCAAGGGATGAGCTTCAGAGGGAACTTTCCTTTGCAAGGATGGAGGGAGAGGAAAGGGTCAGTACGTGTGAAAGTGTTTTACCTCCAGTCCAAAGCTAATTCTGCAAAATCTGTCCTCCAGCCAGACCTGTGGGGATGAATGAGACATCCTGAATGCCCCAGAACACTTCAGTGAGAAATTTAAATCTTCCTTTTGCCCATCTATCCCAGGGTTCTGTGAACTGACACCCCCTTAAAGCTGCTGTCCCAGTCTTGGGGCTTGCTTTCCAGACTTTTCATGTTTGCAGTTACGGGGTGTCTATGGAGAGCTTGGCAAGAGAGTCTTCTTCTACAGACTCCCATGGTGAGGCCAAAAGCTGGTGGAGATCCAGGAACCAGAGGCTGAGAACCAATAGTATGAGGATAAAAGCAAAGTGCACTTTTATGGGAGGGAGGAGTGGGGGGGAGGAAAGGAGACTATTCTAACGAGTAGGAAGCTGTTAAAACATTGAAGATGTTTGTCCTAGAGGGATCTGCGTTGTATCTGCCTGTGTGATGGTGGGGCCCAGAATGACGCTATTGCCAGTGAAGTCAAAAATCAGAGCATCCCAAACGGTCACATAAAGGGAATCTCTCTAACAAGTTCTCAGCTCTTTCTTTTCCTTGTTTGGAAACCATATTCACAAGAGGGAAAGTGCTGAACGCCACCTAAAAATAGCGATGGTAATAATAATTACAGCGTCTTTTCCCACAATAGCTGTTGGAAACTGCGAGCCCCTTTTTTAAAACCTCGCTTAGCACAAAGGGTTTGACGGTGTAAAAGCAGATGCATTTGTGGCGCTCGCCTCTCCTGTGTGTTTCCCAAGCAGAGCTATAGATGGCAGCACGCAGTATTTAGGGAGTTGTTTCCCCCAGTAAATCTCCTTATTTTAGCAGAAAGCGAGAGAATTTCATTTCCTTGTAGTTACAACACGCTCGGAATGAGAACTCCTAAATCAGTGGAGAAAGTGGAAGTAGAGAGCCAGAAAAGCCTGAGCACTGGCAAACGGAGCTTGAAATGTAAAATACCTCTGTGTTGTATAGGATTGTCTATCCCTTTTCACAGAGATGATACCTAGAGACTTGAACAAGAAAACAATTTTCCGTACCGGAAAAGAGCTGAAGATATCTCAATTGTCTGGCGCATAAACCCGAAATAAACTCAGAATCCCAGGATCACTTTCACAAACCAGCGGTTAAACATGGCATGTGAATTTCAAGCCAGTCAAAACACTTGATTTTATTTCAACTTATCTCTCTGCTTTGTTATTGCTTTAATAGCACAAGTTTAAATTCAAAATAATTTCATTCTAAATTCGATATAATTTTAAAGTAATAATATTTGGGTTTGTTTTGGTGGTGGTGTTTTTTTTTTTTTTTTTTTCACAAAAATACCAATACTCCTTTTCTCCTTCTTATAGGAAAACACTCCTTTTCCACAAACTAAAGTCTAATTTCAATGAACTGACACTTCTAACCCCAAAAGAGAGAGAAGAACCATACGGAAGAAATATTCAACTCGATGGAAGTTTCTTTCTCTTTCTGCTGGGTATTTGGTGTATCAAAGCTACGCAGTGAAGGGATTTTATTAATTGAAGCTTAGAGTAAAGAAGCTCCTAAGCTTCCTGACCGCTGAGTACCAGTTTTGTGTCAGATCTGCTAATGTCTCTGACAAAGTTGGGGCAAACTCGCATCTTCACCTTTGCGGCAGAAGCAATGACCCCTACACCTGAAATTAAATAAAAAAAAACCCCACCTTTGAAATGAAGGAAAAATAGTTTCCTGCAGGAACATTCCCTCCTTCCACGTTTAAAATCCCCCATAGCAAGGAGCCCACTAAGAGGTGACATCTCCAACAGTCATGTTTAAGTAATCCCAGCTAATAATTGACCAAACCTGTAGGTCATCTTCTTGCCCCCATGTTCACCGCACCCAGGCACTACCTCTCAGCTGGTTGACATAAAAGGATCCAAGTCAGCTTTTCACTGATATGAGAAAATATAAGAAAAAAACCCCCCAAACCTCCAAAATTTCACACAAGTGTGTGTTTCCAGCCTCATTTTGCAGATTCAAGGGATTCAAATCATCTCCCAAGATTCATTCCTGCAAGACCAAGTACTTCCAGGCTCACACAGAAATCAATGGAGCTGGAGAGTGTTCAGCACCTTTTAGGACCTCTTCCTTTGATGTTCACAGGAATGAAAATATATGTGTTACCCATAGCTGTGTTTGACCCAGGCATGTTCTCTATGTGCTAAAATCAAAGACTGGTCCCATAACTGTATAGCTCATTCAACATAAGCACATCTTTTGTGTGCTGAAATACACTGTTGGTCTCATAATGTATAGCTCATTGAACGTACCTTGGAAATCCTTCAACAGAAGGTGGGATTAATCCTGAATAAGGGGGAAAAAATAATTAAGAACTTAAGACTAAATAAAACATTTACCCAAACTCAGCCCCATAACCTTTGTGTTTGGGTTTTTTTTTTCTCTCAGATGTAATTATAATGTATGCTGGAACACGTCAGTTTATGATAATGGAGAAGCCATTTATCAAACAGCTTATCACTGTCTCCTGCCATAAATCACTGGGATCAGTTGGGACAAGCCTGACTGTTGAGCCATTGAGTACCAGGGTAGAATTCACTCCTCGATGCTTCGTGCGCTCATAAATACTCTGCGGAGGCTTCCAGCAAAGTTCAAAACTCCTGCAGGCAAAATGCTATTTCTACATGCAGTGACCTGTCATCTACTTTACTTTTTGATGACAATGTGCTATTTTACAATTTGTCTGCTCCCCTCATTGATTTTTCTGGGACTTTCATTGCAGAGATGGTCTGTTCGTGTTGGGCAGTACTTTGTTTTATTAGCAGTGCCACTGCTGCCAAAGTCTTCAGTCCCACAACACCTCTCTAAAGCAAGGCAGTTCCTACATCCCACACTAGCAAGAGAGTGTCCCTGCCCATGGCAAGGGGGTTGGAACTCCATGATCTTTAAGGTCCCTTCCAACACGAACCGTTCTATGATTCCATGAGAATGGCAGCACATGGCAAATAAATGCTTTGCCCCAGGTCATATGGGAAGTCTACGGTGAAGGAGGTGACTGAACCCAGACTTTCCCAGGCTCATTTTGGCCATAAGCAGTTGTAAAAACCATTAAAATTACCAATTTTTTTACCCTCCTCTTCCCAAGAGAAGATGTCATGATATTGCATGAGCCCTTCTCGGCTTTCTCTGTGTCACCATCCTAAAATTTTAAGATTATTCCCTTTGAACAGAGTTCAGCAACCACTTTCTTCTTGGTGTTCTTCTAGGGAAGAATTTTCTCCCTTCTCACAGCTGTTTCCTTTAATCTGAAAATAAGTCACTTCAGACAGAAGGAACATATTTTTCTCCTTCTGAGTGTGGAACATAACATCGTGACTTGTGCATAAAGCCTGTTTCAATTACGAGGAACTTTCTGCTGTCCTGTTAAACGTAAACCTCTGTGAAATCCATATGTACTTGGGGACAGAACAAGGGAACAAAATTAAATGTTTAAATAAGCTTAAGGGGCACAGTCGAGTAATATTAAGCTCAAAATACACAAGCAACGCAACTGGGTTTTCTTTTTTTTTTTTCTTTTCTTGTTTATTTTGAATGACCCTCAAGTTTTGTACCCACTGTACCTCTTGAAATGAATGCAACTGCTGCAGTTTGAGTGAAACCTAACTCATTATTTTTATTATGTACTTTAATGGAAAGCAAGACCATTTGCACTCAAGGACCTTCACCCTCTTCCCAGCGTTTCCCACTCCACCCAAGGCAGACCATGGACTGTAGAAACCATATCACCCTCAGGTTAGAGAGGTGTTTTGGGTTTAGATGCAGCCTTTGGAGGCTGCTGGAAAATTTGGAAGGCAATCCGAGAGGCACATAAGAACCACTGATGTGCCATTTATGCAGGGAAAAGCTGCTTATCTGCTTTGGAAAACATGGGCCTAAGAAGATTAAGACAGAGAGAACAATCGTGGTCCAGAAGCATGGGGATGGAGCAGATGACCCCGGGGCCATTTCCAGCACAAGCCAAATCCTGCCTCACCTTCACCAGACTTGGCAATGCAACCTAAAAGCCCACGTGCTGATTGCATTTGTCCTTTCCCTCTTCATGTGTGATGTTTGCTTTCTACATTTCTTTCAAAGAAGGCTGTGCTATTCAGAGGTCCATTAATATACAATGAACCATGTTTGCTCGCTTGTTTGTTTGTTTTTTCTAACAAGGGGGCTTTTACATCAAGCCCCACATTTGCAGCCAGATATTGTTAATTTCCTTTCCTGTCATCCCATTCCTCACCTCACAGAAGTCTCATAGGACTACAGAGAATACCTGAAGATGGGGACCAGATCAACTGATGTGAATTTGGGGTCAACAGAACAGGATAAAGCCCATGCTGAGGTATTCACTGGTACTGGAGCCACAAAAAAACAAACCCAAACAAACAAAAAACAAACCCAAACAAACCAAAAACCCAGTGTAAACTTCACTTTAATTTGTTTATTTGGAGCAAGGGGTGAGAAATATGCCCCATATCAAGGACACACAAATCTTTCTGATACCTTTGGCAGGCACAGGCTTAGTTTTCTGCACTACTGTCGTGTAGGCATATGGACATACTCATGTCTGGATGCTTTGTCCCAAGCACCACCCCAGTTTTCCCTCAACTCCTCCAGACTTTATCACTGTATCCAAAGCAACCCTGCCAGAGAAAACCCAGGAGCTTGTAAAATGATTGGTGAAATGGGAATAAGGATCTCCGGGGATATTAAAACTCACAAAATCAGCAACTTCACGGGAGTGTAGGAATGACTTGAAATAATTCAAAGAGACTGAGAACATCCTACTCAATAGAGTTGCATGTTCCTTCCCTGAATCTGGTTTCTTTTTGCTTAGTGAGCTGATCTCCTTCAAGCTGCATGGAAAACTCTTGGAGGTAACTGTGCCTTTCCTGGTGTCGCTAAAATATTTGGTCTAATGGCACAATTGTAACTTTTTTACATGCATGACGAAGTGTGGAAGCCAGTCAATAGTATCAAACACTGCTCACTGTAAATGGTTTGTGGCAAAGGCCTTCTTTCTGCTCTGCCTTCCTTGAAGCTCTGCTGAAGGAAGGCATAGACATGACAGAAAATCATAAAATATCTCCACATTTTAATAACACATATCTTGTCTCCTGGATTTACTGCCTTCCCCTAGGATGGCTCAGAACCCGTACAGTGTTGGCCATGACCTGTTGGTCACAGATGAAGATGGTGATGAAGACAGAAGAGCAGATGGCTCTTCAATGACTTCAACGGCCTTGCAGTAGCAACGGCCCCACGTGTGCACATGAGCATGACCTCACCTTTGGGCAAATGGGCTCATATGGGCATATAAACTCTGCAGAGCTGGGAGGTGATGATGGGTTTGGTCTTAGACTCGTACACCTTTCCCGTTTTCCAGTGTGGATGTCTCTCCCTTGGCACAGATTTAGACAAATGGAAGAAGAGCAAATTCACCAGTGATTATTAAAAAGGGTATCTGTGTGTGACTAACAGTACAGAAAGTGTGAAGCCTTCTTATATGCAGAAGGAGAAACCTCTGGCTCTAGCATTTACTGCTGAAAGGTGGTCTATTTTAAAAGAAAGGGCTGATCACTAAACCAGATGACAACCCAAAGCAGCCTGAGCTCACAAGAAATTTTCAACAAGCCCAACACTATGCCACAAAACTGGTTTGTTTTTTTTTTTAGTAATTTCCCTAAGAATTTGGAACAATAGGTTTTATACCAATTTTCAGTGTCTCTCTTCATGAGAATAGTGCATATCTGCAAAGAGGAATCTTTCTTACCTGTTGAGTCAGATACTTTCAAGCTAAATATAACTATGAAACACATGCAGAGTATTGGGGATGCAGTGGAAATGTCTCCAGTGCAGAAAACCACAGGGAAAATGCCAAATTAGTTAGTGATAAGCTGGTTCAAAGCCGCACTGGCAGGGCCACGGCTGATTCCCTCTGCCAGGCTGAGACTGTCAGCACTCAAGACAGGGATGGTTGGAAAACTCCATGCAAGAGCATGACCCTGTACCAAAAAGTTTACAAACAAGCTGACAGTTGCATAATTAGCTAATGTAAAAGGGACTAAAACTCTTGCTTAACAGTCTGTCTTCTGGTCCTAACCATCTCTAGCTGCTTGATCAAAGAAAAGAAACAAAAAATGGAAAACAAACAAAAAACATATCCAGATCAGACTAAGCCAGTTACATCTCCTGCCCACAGGAAAGGAGGAAAAAGGGATTATTACTTCTGTTAAACTCCCTTGTTATTCTCGCTGAGGGGAAGCATGCATAGACGCTGTGATGAAGCCTGTTTTTTAGTTAAGTAAAGACGCTGTTGTTTGTCAGGCACGGTAGCACAGACAAATGAAGTTGCAGAAGGTGCTGCTGTAGCCCCACAGGCACCACTCCAGAAGAAACGCGTTCAGCCTACCAAACTACCCTGCTTCTAATCAAAACTCAGCTCCAGCACTAACTGGATTTGACGTATTTGCAGCATAGATTTCAAGAAGTCAGTTCTGAATAGTCCTTTTCCCAAAAATCAGAGTAGAAAGGTACCGTCCAGAAGACATGTTTGTATGCATTTGAAGGACATCCACCTTAACATCGTGCTCTGTCCCCAGTTCTAGCAGAAAGCAAAGTCCAGACCTCCTGCTCATTTGTCTTTACTAGTGCTGAGCTGGTTTTGCATAACTGAGGTTCCTCTAGTTAAACTTCAGAGGTTCAGCTCAGTCAAGAAGGTTGTCAGTCAATGGTCATGATGCAGTAGAAGCCCAAGAAATGGTTCACTCTATCTCCGCAAGACTTACAGAATCATGCCTGCTTGCCCAAAAGTGGATGGAACTCTTTTCCAACATTAGGATCATCTCTGCCTCACATATATTAGCCATGACATGGTTGTTGCAACCCACTAGTAGCTGAGATAGATTGGAAATCATCTGCAAGTGCATCAAGTCAGGTTCAGGGGACTGTGATACCGCAGCTGAGACAAGCTCAGCAACAGCTGCTCCTCCCTCTGGCTTCCCTGGAAGAGCATCATCTCATGGTCTATGCTCCAGACTTGGGGACAATAATGACACCAGCAACCAGCCTTCAGCTAAGGCTGGATGCTCTAAGGTGAACCACTGCTAGGTCTGAGAGGGGCAGAGCTATATTAAGGTGGGATCAGTAAGCAAAACCTGCTTTTCACCCAAGGTGGAGATTTTAGAAGAAGGGGCAGGGGAAAGGCATTGGGTTGGGGTTTCATTCGTTCCCACCCAGTGTGCAAAACACAGCGAGCACCACTAATCCCCAACTGCTTAAATCTGCCCCATTATTACTATTGCTCTATTGTTATTTCTATTATGTACGTTACTTATTCTCAATTATGTTAAAATGTTATCTGGAGATCTAGAGCAATTTCTGGACCCCCTAGGCACAGGTAGTGGCGTGCTATTTGCTAAACTGAGATGTGGGAATAACTGGTTTTTCATTTTGTTGCCAATTCTGCAAAGGTAAGCAAATAAATAAATAAGTTGGAGGCAGATCTGAAATGAAACTAAAAAAAAAAAATAAAAAAAAAGAAGAAAATAGGCTAACCGAAAATGGAAAACAAACAGACTAACAAGCCCAGCATATCTCAGTTTAAATGAATGTTGTCTTCCACCCACATTGAATTTCTTCATGTTTTTTTCAAGCTTCATAATGTGTTTCCCTCAGCACAGTAGAAAAAAATCTAAATGGAACATCAGTTCAAATTAAAAGAAAATAAAAATAAAGAGGAAGCATCTTTTTTTTTTTTAGAAGAAAATCAGAGTGAAATGTTTTGATTTTGTTTGTTTGTTTGTTTTTCTGCAGATGAAAAAAGAAATCAACTTCCTTGTCAAAAACTCACATGGAGTTTCTGTTAGTTTGGAATCTACCTTTTCTTTCAGCTGCAAATTTTTGACTGGCTTATAGCAAGTCTCAAAAATAAGCAACTCTATGTCTGGGGGCTGGAAATGCTGACCTGGACTTCAGAATAACAGTCCCCTTATCCTTGTCACGATTCTAAGTTTTAAGTTACTAACATATCAAGATCGCATGTAATAAAGAAACTGCTCTGAAATTGCCTAAAATCAGAGAAAAAGAACATCTAGTGGGTTGCAAAATGCACCCAGTCATAAATTCAGTGCTAACTTCTATACTTTAATGAATATTGTAGGTTTCTCTAATTGTCAGACACACTGTAACTTTAGGGGTATGCATTACTCCAACGTGAATCCATGAATCCCGCAGTGTTCATTAATAATGCAGATCAATAATTAAGTATTCAAGAATCTCTAATAGAGGAGTCGTTATCTGAAGTAGGAAATTAATCTTGTCAGAACTCTACTTCTAAACTTTCTGCGAAAGGATATTGATATGCCTTTCTCTCAAACATCTGTTCGGTGAGGGGCACTGGAGGATAGGAAACTTTCATGGCAACCACCGAGTGGTAACACATGACAGTGAGAGGAAGCTTTGATTTTTTTACGCATAGGGAAACGCAGAGCCAAAGTTTTGAACAAGCTATCAACCACGGAATTCTTTACCAAACTTTAAGGACCTGAAAATCTAGATATCTCATGAAAACTACTCACCAGGAGACCCTCTTTGGTCAATGGGAAGAAGCTGACCTCTCCTGAAGGGTGACTCTTCCACCTGCCCTGTTGATATGGGCTGAATCACCACCAGGAAGAGCTGATCTCTCTCTGTCACTCTCGAAAGAGCTTAGATCAAACCTCTGCCTGTAGTCAGTGTCATTTTGGGCAGGTGAGATGGATCCTGCTGCCTCTCCCTTACAGAGTTGTTACTGCACAGTTCTGCTTTGGGTTCATTTCTTCCTTAAAGAAGAGACATCTGAAAAGGCAGCATCTCCTGCAGTGGGTCTGTTCTAACCTGGGTTTACTCACTTTGCTGATCAAAACAAAGGTATGCTCTTGTTACCANTTCTAACCTGGGTTTACTCACTTTGCTGATCAAAACAAAGGTATGCTCTTGTTACCAATATAAAATCCTCCTGTTTTCTACTGACCATAGGGCAGATGAGCAGTGTTTCCATATCTTTCCGAGGGCTGCCCTGACTGTCCCAGAATTTTGCAGAGTGATCCAGCAGAGATTGTCACAGGCACAAGTGGGGACACTGTCTAAAGCACAGCAGGGCCATGGATGCCTGCTCACACCTTGAAAGGTTGAGGTGTGAGAAGCAGTCTCGACTTGAAGACAGAGTTCATTTTGCCATGGAGCACGGACAGAGCCCTTCACTTGCAACACCCTTTCTCGGTCTTTGGGGGGGGAAACAAAAATGAAGCTTGAGTATAAAACTGTGGTGAGACAATAGCTATGATGTGGACCAGTTGAGGGTTGCATCAGTGGAGCTTGGGACAAGGGGTAGCCAGGGGGACAACTTGTGAGAGGAGACTAAGAACATGATATAATCTGGTATCCTGAAGAGCAGTCAGCCTTGGAAAACTGGCAGAGCTTGTCAAGGAGGTAAGAAAAGAAAAATTACATTAACATCCCACAAAATGGTGCCTGTGATGCACCTGGCTGACCTATGTCCCCATGAGGGGTCTTATCTCCCTTCTTCCTCTGCTGCTTGCTGTATTGTCTTATCAAATAGTCCACAAATGTGAATTTCCACTCTGATCTTCATGCTAGTCCTTTCCAGCTTCAGATGAGCCCAGAAAGGCAGGCTAGATGGAGCTGGCCAATTAAAAGGTGACCAGGACTGAAGGCAGTATCTCAGGATCCTGTGTTTTGACTGTAGAAACCAGCTTTTCCATCTCATATCAAGTCCTTAGTGTTTTAGGTGCTCTATAAATATTTAATTTTAAAGTCTGAGCAAAAACCCAAAAGATCACTTAGTCTCCTGTCAAGATGCAACAGAGGTTCTGGTCAAATTGTGAGAGCAGCAGACTACAACCCTCACCTCCTTACTGACCTATTTCCCATAAAACTTTTTAAAGTCTTCCACAGTCTCAGGGATCTTCAGCAGTCCAAAAAAAAAGGGACAAAAAAATGATGGGGTTGCCTGCAGATCGTGCTATCACTGTCATTGCCCAAGGGCCAATAAAAGACCAGGACAAATCACCTCAAAGATTTTACCATCTCTGCCCACAACCATCAGCTGTGTGTTTGTGGACCACTGCAACACCAGCTGGTGTCAGTAAAAAATAAAAAAAAATTAAAAAATAAGAAAAAAAAAGAAAAAAAAAAGAAAAAAAGAAAAAATCACTAGGCCCCAAATTTTTACTGCCAAGGGTTCAAACTTCTTCAGATAATATGCACAATAATAAATATGCACAAAATTCCAGTGGTGTTAACAAGTGACAAGCTCAGACAAGAGGATCAGCCTCTCCCAAGCACTAATTGAAACTAGACAGGTTACTGCTGCTATCACAGCAGCTCTGTTATTGATTTTCTAATGGGAAAGCTTGTCTCCTGAGCAAGGCTTTTGCAGAGATAATAAGGCTGCTTAAAAAAATACAAAAATAAAAAATAATAATTGCCTCTCCAAGCCCTCATTTTATTTCACATTCAAAAACCAATTGCAGATCTTTCTGATAGCTAATAATTTAACGGTCATTTATGTACAGTTTAGGGTCCATTGTTAGCAACTTTGGAGTGAATAAGCCAATTAGATTAGCTGGATCTTGCATTCATGTAAAACAAATATATATCAAAGCAATTAAATGTGCAGTTTAATCGCTCCCAAACTATGGAGAAGACAGTTGCCTGAAGGTCCCGGCTTTTTTCGTGCCTCCTGCTTCCAGCTCCTGACATCGATGTAGCAAGAGCCATTTGCTGCGTGGTTTTGGAAGTGCTTCTTTGGCACGGCAAGATACACAAGGGAATTATTGACCTCAGTATGTCCCGAGTGGGGAAAGTACCCGAGGGGAGAGAGGTCCCTGCAAGTCAGTGAAGGCAGCGGCGAGGCAGGGAGCATTTTTAATTTCCCCTCGTTGCCCACATGTGCTTTCTGCCCCACGAGGTTCGGTGTTCCCTCCCAGCCTTCTCCCACGCAGATGATTTACTGCTGCTCCTCGCTGCTGGGGGCTGGAGTCTTTATACACTGACAGGCAGAGGATGGAGGACTACAAAATACCGGAATTTTGAATCAGCAGTTGCTACTCTGAGAAATGAGGGGGTGATCTCCTCTGCCCTCCGGCAGACACCCCAAAGGGAGATGTGTCTTGCAGAGGGTGTCTGTTGCTTCTTGCTGACGCAGGGGTGATCCAGACATATTCAGGTTCCTTCCACCCAGAGCTGCTCACCGCCCAGGGAGACCACCGTCCTCCTCCTGAGCAAGCCCAAGGCCACCTCTCTGCCCTCCTGCAGGGCCAGCAGACAGCTTGGCATTACTTGGTGCTGATTGCTTCTGAAATTTCCTCTAGCATGTAGCCACCTTCGGTTTAACACATCCTCTGCTGCGCCCAGGGCATCCATTTCCATTCTCATTACGTGGCCAGAGGAACTGATCTGGGTCAACATTATAACATCCCTTTATGCAAGGGTAGGTAGTTACCCTGACTGCTCATGATACCTCCTTCAGTAGGAAACCCTCTAGCTCTGCGGGTTTCCTACTCAAATGCTTTTATCATATTTTTTGTTGTTGGTCCGGTGTCACCAATCCTCAACTCATTTTGTTCTCTGAGCCATGCCTCGAGTGATCCCAGAGCTTCCCAGGAGTGAATTTGGGAAATTGACTTCCCAGGGGCTGCTTTGGGAAACAGCAACCAAAAGGGTTTCCCAAACCACTGCAAAAGCCTTTCCTGTTTCCCACTTCCATCTCCATCCTCACCCAACAACAGGTATCTCTTCACCATCATTGCTAGAAGCTCCCTCCCTTGGCTGTCTACAACCTGTTCAGACATCTCTGCAGGCTGGGGAGTGGAAGCCTAATAAAACACAGGGAAAGTTACATCTTCCGAGAGGGAAGCATCCCTGAAGGAGTGAGTGGGAGAAGCCATGGTTTATATCAGAGGAAGAACAACATATTCAACAAAGAGCACCCATTTTTATAGCAAGAACACCTCATGCCATCAATTGTGTCATGTAGTAGCCATAACTGGCTGCTCTTCTACGCAGGGCAGGGAGGTTAAATAACCTCCCTCATCAGATCAGACATGATCTTTGAGGAGCTTCAGCACCAACTACGCTGCAGAGAACTGGGGCCTCAAATTCAGATTATGGTGTTGTGATGGATCATTTAGCACAGGATTTGCCTCACCTGTGGGTTGTCCTTAAGTGTCTCATCACAGCTGGACTCTCTAGTAGACAGAGAAAGGCTGAAACCCCAGCCTTTGCTTGATGACACTTACCTTGTTGTGAAATGAATCTTCATATTCGGGTGGTTAAATGGTGGGAGAAGCATCCTGCACTCAGCCACAGAGCAGAAAGCAGCGCTCAGAAGGAAGATATTTAAGTGAGGCCATTTAAAGAACTAGGACAAACAAACAAGAGCCTTTAGAGAGTCTTTAGAAAAACAAAAAACCAACCAAACAAAAAAACCCCAAACAAAATTATACTTTCATTTTTTAAAAGGGACTCTACAAACCAAGAACTCTGAAATCTACCTAGGAATGGTTTGCTGGTGGTCTTATATTCAGCCACAGTGGTTTTTTTTCTCCCTATGTATCTGTCTATGTGCATTTGCAGTTGGAAATGACGCAGCCAGATCCTCCTTAGACACATTTCTGTTCTTCAGCTCTAATTCCTCTCTTGGTTGAAGCAAAGCCCTGCAACCATCCTGTTTTTTACTGATGGCATCTGCCCAGCTTTCCTCAGGACGTTAAACCCAGAGGTACCGAATCAAACCACCTTCTGCAGCAAAACCCAGGCAACAAGCAGCTTCTTGCAAGTCTTGCAAATCAAGTCCAAGTGACTGATTTTGGAACAGCGTTATGTCAAGCAGCGTCCTGTTCGTACAAGGCTTTTAAGGAGCTGTCAGCTTCCTTCTTTGTCTTTCCCACAGCCTTTCCAGCACTGTCAGTTCAGCGGAGCCTGGGAGCGTGGAAATGCCAGGTAGCAGCATTAGCAATTGTATCACTGCGAGTGCAAAACTAGCAGTGCTCTCACTGCTGCACCAAGAGTGAGGAGCAGAGCATAGCTATGACACCAACAGCAAATTTCAGTTCGGGCAAAATATTTAAAAAAAAAAATACGAAGAAAAAAAATGTACTTAAATACTGTGTTTAATGTCTGGCCTTACTCTTGCACTTATGCAGATGATCCTATCTAACTGAAACACTTAACACACCCCTGTTTACTCTCTAGACAGCATCTGTGAAGTGAGCTCCCCTGTATTTACCTGTTTACCTACTGCAATGCTTTTTGACACAGATTATTTAGATGCTTCACTTCCAGCCTGAGGAAAAACAGCCTAAACCAGAGACCATTCCTTATGGACAGATAGAGCTGGTGATCCAGGGCATTGCAGCAATGATAACATGCATTTCCATAGCAGCTTTCACCCAAGGGTCTTCAGAGAACCCAGCTTGTATTTCAGTGCTAACCTCCCTGCTTATATTCACTGAATTTATCAATTCCCTCCCATGCGAACAGAGCTCAGAGGAATGACTGTAGGTTTTGGTAGCAAACCATCGAGCACACGCTACAGTCTGATTAGGATTCACAAGCCCTGTCACCTGGGGCCCTGCCAGCTCAGGGGAGATAAGGTGGGCTAGTAGAACCTGAAAAATCCTGTGTTCAGCAGCCTGTTCTGCAGCTGATTTAGGGAACATCACTTCCTTGCTGGTTTTCCCTTTGGCAAACTGGGAGGCGGATGCTGGCTGCCTCTGCAAAGGTGCTTTGAGAGGGAAGAGCAAAATGTGCTATGTGAAAGCTTGATGCTGGTATTTGTGTTACACCATTTCTAGGAAGGGCTTGAGTTCTAGGACATTAGCTGGTGGGAGTTTGGAGGTGTGCCCTCTGTTCAGCACTGATGAGCCATACTAGAAGTGCCATGTCCAGTTCTGGAATTCCCAGTATGAGAGACCAGAGGGAGTCCATGGAGCCATCAAGATGATGAAAGGACTTCCCATCAAAGGAAAGGCTGAGAGAGCTGGGACTGTTCAGCCTGGAGAAGAGAATGTTCAGGGGATCTTATTAATGCATATAAGTACTTGAAGGGAGGGTGCAAAGAATATGGAGCCAGGCTCTTTTCAGTGATGCCCAGTGCCAGGACCAGAGGCAATGGGCACAAACTGAAACACAAGGAGTTCCTTCTGAACATCAGGAAACACTTTTCTGAGGGTGACTGAGGACTGCCACAGGCTGCCTAGGGAGTTTGTGAAGTCTTCATCCTTGGAGACATTCAAATGACACCTGGATGTGGTCCTGGGTGTAGGTGGCCTTGCTTGAGAGGGGGGAATGGAGCAGATGACTTCTAGAGGTCCCTTCCGTCATGTATACTGTGATTTTGTGATTCCATGATTCCATGTGTCTCTTGTTCCCTAAGATGAATGAGTTCAGTGTCCCTTGTGCTGCACATACCAAGACAAGTGCATAACTCATCCCACATCCCCCCTCAACTGATCTTGCTCTGAGGAGATCAGAAATGCAATGAGCCTATTGCTGAAAAGGCTGAATCCTTCCTCCCTCCCTCTCACTCTGGCCTTTTCTCTGTCTTTTCCTCTTTCTTTCTGCACCTCCAACCCCCCCATCCCCCCACCCCCACCCCTGCCCCCTTCCTT
>JAHREE010000461.1:198900-213899 GCA_033628505.1 Tringa tobata | reverse complement strand
GAACTTATACAGGTGTAAATCAGGGACAGGACTACAGTTCAGTCTTATTCTCCAGTGCCATCTCACAGCGCTCAGCATCAGGAGCATTACCCATGGGCTTTTCTTACACTAAGAATCATGTAACAAGTCAAAATACAGGTCAGCTAAAAACGATGTGAATCTTGGCAAGCACTTTATTAACTGTTACTCTCTGGCTTCAGGATGACTTGGGGATTCAGTAAGTGGGTTAAGGAGTTTTCCCATCAAGGTCAGTGGCAGGAATCTGGTGCAAAGTGGTAATAACCACAAGGTGTTTTCTGGCCTGTAGGAAGTCAATGAGTTTGGGTCTAAGCTCCTGCTGTGGGGATAGTAACATTGCAAAAAGCCTTTAATAACAAGCGTGGAGGGGGTTGGGGTTTTTTTGGTTTTTTTTGTTTGTTTGTTTTTTCTTTTTTAGTCCCAGACAGCAAAGTGTATGAATGAATGCAAACAGGCCTGTTTTCTCCAAGACAGACTATGGAAAGTAAAGGAGAGGACAAACTCCATCCTGATGGCGTGGTATTTGTACAGTGCCTAGCAGCATGGGACAGTGGTCCCTGGATGCTGCTCTTTATCTTTGCAAAGTCCCTGTGATTATGCACATCTCTGAAATCCAGAGTGTGTGCCCTACTGTCACTTGGTTGAGTTTTAGTACTGTAAAGCTGGATCCTTTTCCTATTGGAGAATCTGTGGAAAAGTATTGCCAGAACTGGACATTGAGGTTTTAGCACCATCACTTCTAGGAGACATAATTTTCCAAACAAAAGTGTGTGGTGATACATGTTTCAGGGTCCAATTAAACACTGGTTGTCCAAGACTAAGCCTTCTAGCCAGTGCTAAGACAGATGGACACTTTCATTAGTTAGTCAATCACTTAATTTAGACATTTCTCATGGGATGGGATTAATCACACTCTGAGATGCACCTATAGAGGAACAGTTTGCAAGTATTTCCGTTAGCTGACTTGTAGACAGCTTGTCTGGGATTCACCCTTCTAATTTTAGTTGCCCATATTTTTCTATAGTATTTCCATCAGATGCCCATTGTAGTAATGGAGAATTAGTCAATGCATTCAGTGAGGGTAGGGGTATGATTCATCGAACCTGGGAGAGGCACCTTCTTTAGGGTGAAACAAATCTTGTCCTGAACTTCATCAGTGCCGCTGACTCACTCTTCTCAAAGAAGAAAGAGAGCCTGGGATGAATTGTTCAGTAGTCACTTCCCCTGTGGAATGCCACAAATAGTGGGACAAATCCCATCCCAAAAGATAAGGCAGATGAATGCCACCCTGAACACATGAGATGAGGTCAGTCTTCACTACCTGGCCACAGATGTGTCACTAATCTGGTACCCAGATATGCTAAAGTGCTTGTCCTCCTGCTGCAGTTGCAAAACATTCCTGTAATAAAGACAATAATGCCCCTGACAGTAACAACTGCTGAATGTAGTTGTATAAAAGATTTTGGGAAAGCTCTACAATGTTGATCTGCTTCAGACCTCTTGGAGTTTTGAAAGTCAAGTTATAAACATAGAAAATAAATTGAAGCACACCCCAGACCTGTCTTGATCCCACACTTGACCTACAAGGTCCTACGTGTTACAGGTCTTTAAAACATTAGATGCCATTCTTATGTGTCCACCATCACAACAGGGAGATGAACATGAGTTGAATACCCATCCGACTGGAAGAAGAAAGAAGGTTGGTGTCAGAGATTCCCTTCTGTGCGCAGCATTATCTTGCATCTGTGGACCTGTCAGACCTGCCGCAAAGCTCACCAGCTTGACATGGGCTGGCAGACCAGCAAGGCATGGGGCTCTCACACGAGTTTCTTGTTTCTCTGATTTACTCCAGGGCCACATATGGCTTGGTTTAGATGCTGGTTTTTATTGCTGCCTGAGCATCCAGATATATCAATACTAATTTTTCTTTTCTGGCCTTGGCTACTTCTTCTTTAGTAGAAAAATATAACTCAACCAGTGATGAATTCTTGGTTCATGCCCACAAATCGAGACTGTGAACTCAACCCTGGATTATTACTGTTCATTTACAGATGATCAACTGGAAAGATGGAGAAGCACTCAAGTACTGCTGCCAGCAATATGTTGATGAGCTCCACTGCCCTGCAGTGGTGCTTCCAACCCTGCTTGTAATCTGTCAGGGTGCCTACAAGGAAAAGCATCTGGCTCAACCTCAACCTAGAAAGACTGAACACATCCTGGCTTTGAAAAAAAACACAAAACCAACATAAAAACTTGAGAAACTCCCTTTGTCACTAATTTTTTAGAAGCTTCCTTTGTCACTGTGTATCAAGGACTTGCTTGCACCTGCTCTTTATTGCAAACATTGATCCATAGCCTCACCCCTGGGTTTAACACTACCTATAAAGGCACTTCATCAAGTTGGTCACTGACAGACTTCCTTCAGTGAGCAAGAACACCTAAGAGGACAAAAAAAAAGAAGGAACCGATATAAACAAGTTGCTATGGAGAAAATGAATCGAATGATCATCATACAAAGCATGACTTAAAAAGCATACAAAGATTTAAATAAGGGAAAAAAAAATGTGGGCAAATTTTGAACAGATTTAATATTTGAATTAACGTCAGATGTGCATTTTTTTCGTCAGAGGACATGAAATGCAACCTTTTTTTTTTTTTGCCTTTTATCTTTCTCCTCCTCTCTCTCCCTTTTCTTTCTTTTTTTTTTTTTTCCCAATAAAATAGTAGTCCAAAAATAGTAAGAGTGGGAAAAGTAAACTGGCAGGTATTAATTAGCTGGACAGGTAAAAAAGCAAAAGTAAAACCTCCACAGCTCCATACTCTGGAAATTTTGGAGGGGAGGAGGAAGAAGCAATTCATATTTAAATATTTAACCCATTCTGTGTTTTTTTTCATCAACTTTCTTTTTCAGTTAAAGAAAGATGGATATTGTTTGCATCCTTCTCTGATTAATTTCTTGTCTTGAATGACTTCTGATTTCTGCACCAAAACCAACAGCATTTACTCTGTGAACATAGCACCAACTTGGGGAATTAGTTATTGAAGTATTAAACACATCTTTGGTTTCTCTCTGTGTGTCCCACCTTCTCATATCTTCTGCTAAGGTCAGAGGAAGCCTGGGCATGCTCTGCATATCCTAAATCCTGTCAAAGCAAAGGGATTTTAATTTTCCCCTTTGGTCCCCCCAGGCCATAAGAATCTGTGCTCTAGCTTTTATGTCCCACTGCCTTACTTCCCTTTGCGTGATGCTATTCCTGTGCCTGAATGCCTTTGAAAAGCAGGGCTTTGTGATACAGGTAGGAACACAGAAAATTAGGTTACTGTTTAGCTCACATTTCCTTTCACTACATTTAAAGATCATAAGTTGGTTTTGCTCATTCATAAACCTGCCAAGACATCTTTTTAAATACTCGTGAAAATCTGACCCTTACTCTCCTTGTCTTTTACCTTACAAATTCAAAGAATTTCAAAGCCACTGTCATCTACCTGATACGATAAGTAGGGTCTATTGAAGAGGTCAAGCACCAGTTCCTTGCCATTGCTGGTGGCAAGTGTTTTCCCACAGACAAACAGCATGTGGGAGACATCCTGCTCATGTACGTCCACTGAGTCTACACAACTGTACCGTTACTGGGCAAGTATCTTCCCCAGACAGTTTCAAAAGTCATAAATTTCTGGCTTTCCACATTTCTGGTAGGGAAGGCAAAAGAAAGGTCAGTTTTTACCTTATACAGTCCCATCATTGTGCCTGACCTTTTGGGGGAGCAGGAGAAGTCAAATCTCTATGACCTTTTCAGTTCTTGTTTTTTCTCCTGAGACTGCCAAACAGGAATTCAGACATCAGGCTCCTCCAGAGAAGAACCAAGAGCAAGAGCTGAATCATGCACAATAAGTGCATGGATACTACCCTGGCTGAGGGCTATGTGCTCTGTGATCAAGCACCATGTCATCTACTGTCAGGCCTCAGTTAGAAATGATCTGGAGTTGTTGTTGATCAAAGCCTGAACAAGGAACAAAAAAAATATAGGTCAACACCACAGAGGGCTGATTGCCTCAAAATGATAACCAGATTATTTTGTTAATTTCTCAGAAGACATCATTGTGGAGGTCACCTTCTTTCAGCAATGTGTCTTCTTAACATGTCAAAACAATTTCTGGTAGTCTCTGAGGAATTCTCACCAAGGTTAATTCAGTGTCATAAGACTAAATTTCCCAAGTATCTCCTCTTGGAAATAGTAGAATAAAATAGAAGCAAAGAATTTAACAAAATTAAAACATCCTAAGACTCATTGCACCTGTCTGTCTCATACTTATTATCTGTAAAATAACCCAAGAGTATTAAAGAAAAGAGGAATATAATTTGACATTATTAATATCATCAATCAATCTTCACCTATGCTGAGATGCACACATGCCCATGTTCCTAAAGGCAATAATGTGCTTAAGTGCTTTGCTGCATTAGGTACATGAAGGCAAGTGACTGCACACATTAGAAAAACCCTGTTACATGAATTTCCCATTCTGTTACTCATTTATTAACGCGTTTCAGAGGAGAGGCTAGAGCATGGAGTATTGATCAGACAGCTCCGGAAACACTTTATCAAAAAATGCAGTCTTTAAAGGTAGGATGCATTTTTTTCCCAGGTTTTAGGAAAGAAGCTAGAGAAACCATCAGAGAAAATCACCATCATGCTCCAATAGTTGATGGAGAAAAAGCCGAAGACTAGATTTTAAACTGAAAAAGCATAGATTTAGACTAGATATTAGGAAGAAATTCTTTACTGTGAGGGTGATGAGACCCTGACCCAGGTTGCCCAGAGAAGCTGTGGATGCCCCATCCCTAGAGGTGTTTAAGACAAGGCTGGACAGGGATTTGAGCAACCTTGTCTAGTGGGAGGTGTCCCTGCCCATGGCAGGGGGTTGGAACTCTTAAAGGTCCCTTCTAACCCAAATCATTCTATGTTTCTATGGTTCTAGTTACCCTGTAACAGCAATGTGGCAGAGGACGAATTAATTTGGTTCTTTTTCTCATAACATTTCAGGCTGACCTCTTTAGCTTCTGTTTGTGCCTTTCATTACACCTAGCTTTCATCTCTTCCCTAGCCTCGAGATGAAGGTCTAATCCCTAGGCCATGTTGCCAAGTCCTTCTCGCTAGATGAAAGATGAGGCAAGAAACAACAGATGGATGTAAACCAACAATGTAGCACAAAGAAGTCATGAGACAATCTGGTGCGACCATGCTCAAGATATCCCTCCTTGCAGTTTTCTGCAGGCACTAATTTCTATAGACAGCTGCTTGGGAAAGGTTGTCGGAGGTAGGTGTACCGTAACACCCACAGCTTGGGAATCTCTGGGCTAAAGGAAAGACGATATTTTTTTTTCCCCTTATGTTCTCGAGCTCAGTAAAGTCCTACGTCCTACACAGCATACGTCTTTACTGAGATGTTTTTCTGTACCAACCGTCTCTGAATTAAATATTGTTTGCTTCTGCTGCTTGGGCTTAAAATACAGCCTGAAAGTCCTTCATGGGTTGCCATCCCTCCTGTCCCCCAGCACCAGGGGAACAGTGGCACATGATTAGGAATGGTGTCAGTCTTTCAGTGATTTCCAGGAACCAGGAGATAAAAAGTTTGGAAAAGATACAGTTCCTCCACCTCCAAAACCTCAGTTTTTTTACTTGAGGTTGTAATCAAGTGCCACTAGCCTTACCTTTTGATCTGTGAGCACCTTCTGAACTCATGGGAGACAGTGGGCATCCACTAGTGCTTTTCATTCAGAATGAAGGATGAAGTTATTTGATATTTCCCTATTTGGTGACGGTTTCTTTGTGAAACCACAGAAGGTGCTTTCTGATGGTTGGCCCATCCTAGCAAAGCTGAAGGTCGAGTTTAAATGTGGATGCCCAGAGGTTTCCCAGGAAACTGAGGAACAATGGTGGAAAATGGCTTGACTCACTGTTCAGTGCCTGGCTGGAGTAGAAAACCAGTAAAAGTAATCAGAAAAGGCAGAGGAAGCCAGAGAGTACCTGTTACCATTGCCTGGTAAAGGAGCTAAGAGAGAGGAAGAAAAAGCTTCTATTCAAGGTCTAAATGGAAGCTAGCTCAAAAATCCATTCTTCTTAGCTTTTGATTCCCTTCTTTGAAAATAGGATCACACCCCAAAGCACAGCCATCCCAGTAGACACAGTCTGGCAAAAGCCCCAAATACCCAGTCTCGCTGTCTGGGTCAAGAGAGGTTACATCGAGCTCTCAGGAGGAAAAGAAACGTGGGGAGCCTTCCCTTCAGCTTAAACATGGCTAGAATTTGCTTCACAGGCAGGGAATTATCTCTCCACAGCTCATTATAGTTTCAGACCATCAGGCAGGCAGGCAGAAACATGCACACCACTACAAACTCCTTCCTTGCACAAGGGAGCCCCACTTGATTGCAGTCCAACTACAAAACCAGCAAAAACTAAATAAAAAAAAAGGTGGTTCTCTGTTTTGACAGAGCATTGGCTGCCACTGAAAGTGCTGGAGAGCTTTTTTGGGAGGGCTGGGATGAGGGAATTGAATGGACTATTTCAGATGGCTAATGTTCGAGAGACAGAAAGACCAACCCATCAGGAGCTATCTATTCACGAGCATTCAAGGGAGATCTGTCTGTCTGCACTTATCTCTGTGTTAATAATAAGGTGTCCAGATTAGAATATAGGAGCTGTAATGCAGGAATGAATTAATGCTTCAGAAGTGGCCAACAGTTTTGGCATTGGGGAAATGGAGTGCCTTTATTTTCCCTGTTTTCCCCAAATGCTCACTTCTGAAATTTTCTTTACTCATTTCTATATCTACAGGTTGATGGTTGATGACCCATTTCCTTCCTGTACAAAATATGAGGTTTTTCTGCTCAGCCCACTCCCTCTTAGAGATGCTGCTGGGAAGGGCAAGCAGAAAAGAGCTTTCTGTGCTGGTTCTTTTCCTGCTTTCATAACCTAACACCTTTACAAGAGCTGCAAAACCCCAGAGGGTGTCAACACTAATTTGAAATGCTTCTTAAAGTCTTGCAGAGGTGTTTATGTGAGAGGAACCACTGCTAAATTTGCCACACACTGTACCCAATTTTCACTACAGATCACCACTCCTTTTCCTTTCAAAACAGCAACAGAAGTTTAATTTCTTTAGTTGCAAGGGTAGAAAGGCATCCACCAAAGACTAAGTGAAAGGTAAAACTGCAATGCAAAAGTAATCTAAAAAACTTAAAGAGACACTAAAGGGAGTTAAGCTCCTCAGTGTAGAGCACAAACCTCAAGCAAAACCCATGAAAAATGATGCTGGGAGAAGCTAGAAAAGATTATGTCCCTAACTAAAAGCTTTTATCCCATTCATGAAACAGGTGTGAAGCCTTCAGGACTTGTTAAGTTTCTCACTGAAGAGAGGCAGGTAACATAGCATTAAAGTCTGGAAAGGTCTTTTTCAACTAGTAAATCTGGACCTTGATATTTTCATGGTATTAACTTTTTCTCACCCTAGGATCAACAACACGGTTTCACTGTGCGTGTAGCTGAAGAAGACACTGGTGCAGACACTCCAAAGAACTCTCAAAGTGGGTGTTCTCCTTCCCCTTTGCATCAGCCACCAGGCACACATCAGGGTCAGACATGTCCTCTGTGATAAAAAACAGTGGGAAATTTCTGCCTTTGCTGTCCTTGCCATCGGTGAGCCAAACCAGTGGCGAACATTTGGATGTTCAGCATTTTATCTCAAAAATAGTCAAAATGGGAGAGTTGCAGTGAGATCTTCATAATCAGGAGGAAAAACAGTCAATCTCCCAGACCAGATCAGATCAATTCAATGTCTGACAGCCTAGAGGGTCACTAAACCACCTCCTTTCTTAAAAAAATTCAACCCACTTTTTCCATTAGAGCAGCAGTTCCTAAGCAGATGATCCAGACAATCATTAGTACTTTAGGCCATGACAATCTGTCCCCACTGCTCCTTAGGGTTGTATAAAACAGCAGTATCAACTCCCAAGTTTGATGGAAAAGATGCATCATCTTTTACAATAAATTGTGGTAGAAGTCAATTAAGCCAAGAAATTTTGGAATCTTCATAGTGAGGATAAGATTGATATTCAAAGCTTTTCGTCCACAGAACACTACAGAAGCCTGCAAAAAAAAAAAACAAAAACAAAAAAAACCCAACCCAAATCAGGTAAATGCTCAGAATGAGGAAGGAAACACAAAAAAGAGAGCAAGTCCTGAAAAAGAGGTTTCCAGAGACTCTATGAATCTCTCTCCTGGGGAAGAACCATAGTTTCTGGAGGCTTCAGAATTAGTGGAGCAAGATTACAGCTACATCCCAGCTACATTAGGCACTGAAATTGGGAATCTGCTCTCCAGCTTTAGTACCATAGAGGTTCCAAGACACACAAGGAAAAATAGTTCTTGGGGAGACAGGACTGTCCTGTTGCTCCACAGCCTGCAGAAGATCCTGGGATCACCTGAGAATTGTTTCAGGCAAGCACCTACAGTCACGTAGGACATGTCTCGGCCACGACGACTAGGATTTTGCTATTGATTTATGTGACAGTTACTCAGGTCCCATAATGATGGGACTATAAAACTCAAAGAGACAGAGACAGCTCAACCTATTCCCCATTGATCATCTGCACAGCATATCAGAACAACTCAAGGTCACTTATGTATAAGAAGTTTAACTTGGTCATGGGAACACATGTATCCCTCTTGCTTGTGCAACAGGCAGCCTGCTTGGTTGTGGCCTTTTTTCCATCAAAATTTTCAGCAGAAGTCTGAATTAGGGAATTTCAACCACAGTTTGCCTTGAGTGAACCTGCAGGAAGATGCATTGTCAGTAATATCTGAGGAAAGCTACTGAGCATTTTGTTTTGCTTCCTGTAGTATTCATGGCAAGTGAGCAACCTTGCCTGGGTAAGTAACTGCCCAAGAATTGTTACCAAGGGCATTTCATCTTGAATTCTGAACACAGACCAGAATCTGGAGAACTTTGAGATAGTCCTGAGGCTGGGAAGATGATAACCAGAGCCAATAAAAGTATTTTAAAGTATAATTCCAAAGAATCAGTGTCAGAGGAGACAAGCCAGAGGGTGAAATTAAAGATTCATCTCTTTTTTTTCTTCTTGCATTGTAGCTTTGGATGGCTACTAGTCAGATTAGAAATGATGTTCTCCTAGAATACACCTTTGGGGACTGGCTGCAGCTGGATAAGAGATCAACGACAGACGCCCACTTTGGGGGAACAACAGAAAATAGCAGAAGGCAGTTTTCTTTGAGCACCGGGGGAAGTGCAGGCATTTTTCTGCAAGAAGAACTTTTTTCCAGGTTCTAAGCGAAATGTGAATGTGGGACGTAGCGTCAGCAGGACTTCAGCCGAGGAGAACGCTTCATAATTGATGTCTTTCTTCTATTTCATAGTGCACCCTCGTTCAATCCAGATGTTACTTCATTAGACCAAATGGTGGTACAAATCTCTGTGGATTGGCTACATCTGGTGTATGAATATGTAATTATATTTCTCTGTAGGCACCATACGAATGTCCAGGTAACTATGGCATTCAGTATCTAAGATGATGTGTTATCTAGGTCAAATTAAAAACAAACAAACAAACAAAAAAATGCCTTCTAGAATCAAAATAAGAACATGTTCAGTTATCAATTGTTTGGAGGAAGTATTTTTGTTCATCATCCTTACTAAGCTCACTGCTGGGAAAGAAGACTGAAAGAGTAATAAATGCATAAAAGGTGTTCTCAGAAGTGTTCTGTGCAAAGACACTTTGTCAGGGATCACTAGAACATATATTTGCCCTACATCCTTTCAAAATCCATCATGATTTTCAGTTTCAAATCAAGCTATTTCAAAGCAGATTTGGAACTATTACTTTCACTAATATGCACAAAAATAATAAAAAAAGAAAACTAAACCTTTAAAACATTTAGACAATAAGTTGCAAATTGTGTAAAAATTACGATTAAATCTCTTGGTAGAACAGATTTTGGTTTTTTTTTCCCAACTCTGTCAAATCCATGAATCCATGAAAACCATAAAAAGTAAAAAAATTTCCAAATATACATCAATTCAAAAGGAAACAAAAGCTTCAGCCTGAGCCATCTTCTCCAAAAGAGACCAAAACAAGAATCCCAAGTTCAGGCATTCTGAGATCTTAAAAAAATTCAACTCCAGATCCAACATGTGCAATTCTGACCAAAGTCTGTATTTTCCAGAAAATCATGGTCTGAATTTTATGCTCAGAACAACGCCCCAAGCAGGGGCTGAGCTCCGTTTTAAAGAGCTCTGTTCTGCATTATGGAAGAAAAAATATTTTAGGCAAAATAAGATAGAGTCTGAATTTCTGTCTGAAATGTCATCTTACCTTTGCTGGAGGTCCTGAAGTTGACTCTCATTCCCCTCCTGTACACATTTGAGTTTTTAATTTGGCAAGGAAAAGTGTCTGTGCTGCTAATATCTGGAACTGAATCAGATGAATTGAACTCATCTAATCAGACTTGCTTTTCTGCACAACATCAAATTGCCTGGTCTGGTTGCCACATTCCTGCCGTCTGCCCCTCTGGTAAGTATATTATGTTCACTAGAATCATTTTAATGATGTATAAGGAGTCATGGTCTGGGCATCTGGAGATGTGACCTTAGTTTCTCCTCAGCACCAGTAACTCTGACTGTGTCCTCCCAAGTTCTTCAGTATGGCAATAGGGTGAAGATGGATGGATGAGTGCTTGTCTGACATTTGTACTGGGGTCAATGCAATTTACTGGGCAGGCTGATGAGAACTATCTCAAATCTGATTTTACCGATATGATATTGGCATGGTTTCAACTGGGAGGGAGTTAACTTTTTCACTAGCAACCACTATAGTGCTGTGTGTTGGACTTGGGATGAGAAATGGGATTGACAGCACACCGGTGGTTTTGGTTATTGCTAAGCTCTCAGGGCCTTTTTCTGCTCCTCAGATGACCCTGCCAGTGAGTAGGCTGGGGCAGGGGAGGGCACAAAATGTTGGGATAGCCAGGATAGCTGACCACAACTGACCAAAGGGATGATGTCATGCTCAGCATGTAAAGTTGAGGGAAGAAGAAGGAAAGGGGAGGTTGTTCGGAGTTATAGCATTTGTCTTCCAAAGTATACTTTATGCATGATGGAGCCCTGCTTTCCTGGAGATGGAGTTAAACCTGCCTGCCCATGGGAAATTGTGAATTAATTCCTTATTTTTCTTTGCTTGCATACGTGGCTTTTACTTTACTTTTTAAACTGTCTTTATCTCAACCTGCAATTTTTTTCTCACTTTTACTCTTCCGATTATCTCCCCCATCCAAAATGGAGGAGTGAAGGAGCAGCTGCGTGGTCCTAGCTACCAGCTGGGGTTAAACCACAGCAGATACCACATGTCATTTAGGTAATGATGACTCTCTAATATTCAGGCAGTACCTTCTGGCCACAGGCATACATGAAATCTCAGAGCCACTCCACAGAAGCAGGTGTGTGAGCTGTCTGACTGCACAAGATCATGAAATGATCATGAAATGAAATGAATGAAAGGGAAAAGGCTCCTGAAATGCAGCTGGCAACTTTTCAGCAGTGAGCTGGTGAGCAAAGGGGCCCACATAGTCCTTGTTAGACTGGAGAGGTGGCAGGGACACATGGGTATAAACCATGTTGGCTCCTGGTTTTGCTAAATGCATCAAGGCTCCCAAGGACATCCTTTCCTTCCCTCATGAAAGCAATGCCTAGAGAAATTGGATCCATGTGCATCAGGAAACGAAGCCTTTAATACCCTCCCCCACACACACTCTTTATTATAGAACTCTGAATCCACCCATCAGCTGCTTTGCCGGGTACTTTCCCAACCTTTTCATTCCCTTCCCTCTATAAAGGTGCATCAATGTATGCCCTTGCTCATTACCAGCCTGACTTACCCCTGTGTTTATGCAGCTTGTAGCCTTGACCTTTCCAGCGACTACAACATTTGTGGCATTTTCTTGCATTGGAAATTCCACAATCCCTTTTCTGCCCCATACTCACTTGCCTTTGTCCTCACTTAGGCTTTTATTCTCCTAACAATCACCCCAAAGGGGTCAGCAACCCCAGCCCTGTGTAAACCTTTTGTAAGCGACTTGAGAAACTCACAGTTGTTCCACCTGTTAAGTTTTATTGATCTCTATAAAAAGCTCAACAACTCTGTTAAGAGCGTCATGCGGATGAGCGCACACAAACGATGATTCCCTTGAAAGGAGAGAAAAAAAAATAAAAATAGGGCTGTGGGATATTTTTAACTGTTTAATGGCTAAGAGTTAATGCATGAAATCAGAACTGCACATTTGCTTCCAACACGCAGTCTCTTGTCACTGTCTTTTGAGGTCTCTCCCTGCTTCTCTTGGGAGTGGGGTGGTTGGTGGTTCAAGAGAGAGCTTTGAAGGTGTTTAAGTGCCCAAACAAGCATGGAGAAGCCTGGAGGAAATTTCAGACCCATTTTCACCTTACATAACTGAGCTGCACACAAATATCAAAGATCCAATCTTTAAAGATACATCTGGAGATGTCTATGGGTGGAACCACATTGTCTTTGGCTTCTTCTGTGCTCCATAGAGAGAGATGGGCATGAGAAGTGACTCAGATCTAAGCCGGGCTGAGTCACCCCTGATAGATGCTGACCTTTTCTACTGAAAACCTCAAATCCTCATCACTAAAAGGATAATAAGCTTCCCATCCTTGCTTCTCTATGTGTTCATCTTGTTGCCTCAGATTGCAGGTTCCTCGGGAAGGAATTATCTCTGACTAAGTATTTTAAAGTGGCACAAAGCATAATGTAGTCACATTTCATTCAATAATATAAATTAGAAAAACAGCAACAAACACCCCGGAATTTTAATTGTTGTTTTTGTGTCTTGAAAGAGTTGGCCTGAAAACCTGTCTGTCAGCCTTAGGGAAGCTTGGGTGCAGGTGTGCATTCACCCAATCCTACACCCAACAAAACTATTGACCTCCGTAGCACATTTATCGCTACATTTCAGTAGCATTCAGAAACTTACAGCAAAACAACAAAGTAATTCAGGTGGGTGCATCTGAGATGAAAGAGTAGAGGAAAAAAATACATAATAGGTCAATAAAGAGACAAATAATTGAAGGAACAAACTGAAAAGAAATCAATGAAGGTCCACCCCTGAGCTGTGCTCAGAAGCCACTCAACAACTGATTCCGCTATTGTCATGGTGTCACTGGTACCCACTGGAACATGATGTTATTCAGCATAAGTACACACTAGACTGCTGCCATCAACAGGTGAGTTTAGGTGAGCTGCATGTTGGAATAATTTTATAGATGATGAAAAAAATCCCTCCGGTCCTTCAGGTACATACAGAGAAAATGTTCCATTAGGATCTTCCTCTTGCCTCAGACAATTTAGCAGTTACAGAAGTTAGTAATTTAAGCAAACTATCAATTGTCTCTTAATCTTTACTTTGGAATAAAGAGCAAATCAATACACAATTAACTAAAAATATACTGAAATAAATACATACTCTTTTCAGTGCTAGAAAAACTTGAAGTGTAAACTTTCCCCTAAAATAAAACCAAAGACCAAAAAAATAACACCTAACATCACTTAGCATCCAGCAACTGGCTTCCCCATAGAGGGTCAAGTGTTTGCTGCTCCTCATCCATTTTCTCTATACCTCCTGCAGTCTTCAAACCCCTATTTTATTTCACACCAGCCAGGGCAACCCATATCATTTTATTGTCCCCTTCTTCCTGAACAACCCCTGTGGTCACTGCCCCAAGGAATCCTTGATGTCCTTTGCAGCAGGTCCACCATGGCCTTCTCTATTCATATTCCCTCCTCTCTGGTGTGCACATGCAGAAGGGAAAATGGTAGGAAGGAGTGCTTCAAGGCAGAACTGGTACAGAAGCAGCAGCATTAATGTGGTCTCAGGACCAGTGATGTTTCATACTATACCTTCTTTGACTGCATCTTACCTACACAACTTTCTGCAGCTTCTCCATGCTGATTCCTGCAGAAAGATTGCCTTCGAGCTTGATTTGGCACCCAAGGACTGTCTCTACCAGCTTGCCCACCCGGTGGGCACCACCCAAACCCCAAGGCCATGGTGAATACCGCTGATGCTTCAGTCGCCATGACGTGCCTTGTAGTGTGAGGGAGACCTCCATGCTGTGCTAAAGGACTCGTCGGCTTGGAAAAAAGATGACTGAGGGGGAACATAAGCAGGCTACAGAATCATGAGAGGCCAAGAGATAGTTACTCAGGGGATGATCATTTACACTTCTAAAACATGGGGACAAGGAGACCACCACAAACACAGGGCGATACTTTTTCACACAAGTGATGTTAAGCTGTGGAGTCTCTTTCCTGGATGATGTTGCTGGTGCTTACGTGGGTTTAAGAATTGTTTGGATAAATTCACAGGAGAAAAATCCACAAGGAGAAAAATCCACCAGTTGGGGTACTCCAAGGATATATTCCAGTGCATTTACTCTGCTCTTGCCCTCCCTGCTTTGCCTGCTTAGGGTTGCACTGCCCTTTGCTCTGACCCACTACCACAACTGTGCCATCCCAGGGAAAGGGTCCTTCAAAGACATCTGAGGGATCACACAGCAGAGAAACTGGTTGGTTTTCTGCTCCATTTCACCCCCCAACCCGCTTTGGGCTGTCCCCTTCCCCTTGGCAGCACCTGGCTGTCTCCCCCCTGCCCAGGGTTTTCTTTTCCCTTTCCCTTGCCGGTGACATAACTCCAACACCCCTACACCCTGCCTTGTCCTTCCCCTCAACCCCCCCTCCTTCCCTCGCCTCTTTTCTTTCCGCTGTCGTGTTTTCCACAGCATGCAGCCCACCTCAGCAAAGAGACGCCAAACAAAGGGGCTGACGTTATGCTTGTTGCCCGCCAGCTTCTCCAAGTGCTGCCAGGACTTTGGTACTACAGATGCTGTGATTTTTTTTT
>JAHREE010000461.1:84671-194054 GCA_033628505.1 Tringa tobata | reverse complement strand
AGTCTTCATACAATCCAGAAAGCATCAGAATCCCAAAGACATTATTATTCAGGATATTAAATCCCAAAAGAAGAAATCTAATAGTATACAAGCTGCAAACCACAGGATACCCAACCAATGCAAACAAAATCACAATGAGAGGGAAGTGAAAGAAACCACTAATTCTGAGGAATTTTATTTCCCCTTCCAATACTGTGAGCACATGTTGAAGCTGTTTTGTTTCTCCCTACATAGAGAACTTCAGTGTTTGATTTATACCCTGAGGCCTTGTTTGCTGCCTTGCTTCTGAATCTGACTTGAATGGCACAAGAAGGATTGGAGAAAGCTTGCAGTTGTTTCATTGCTGGCAAAAGGAAAAGGAAGGAAAAGAAAAAGAGAGAAAGAAAAAAAAAAAAAAAAAACAAGAAAGGAAGGACAGGAACACCACAAATGAGTCCAGAAGTTTGGAGAAGTGTTGGGAGCTTTATATTAATTTCCAAGGGTTTCCCCTGTCATTTCTAATCAATATTGAGCTGAGAAGAAATCCACAGGACTGATGTGCACACTATGCGAAGTTACTTAATTTTAGCTTGTGCTGCAAAATCATTTCAACGGTGTTTTTTGGTGGTTGGTACTGTCCCCTCCACCTCTGACAAGTTGGATTTGGCTAAGAAGCTCTGCACAGAGTAGAGAAACAGACTTAAAAGCATCAGAGAAAAGTCAAAGTAAAGAGCATCCCTTCAAAAAGAGGGAAGATGAGGCGACCCTATGGCAAAGGGAGAAGACTTCATGATGAGGAGTGTGGTTTAGAGGCCAGAAGTCAGCTGGTTTTCACTCAGGTCTACTTTTGCCTCGCTGATGTTTTCCACAAGCGTTAGGATCTCCAAATTGTTCGGTGTTGGCTTGAACTCCCTCTTCTCCAGGTCTCATTTTTTTCTTCCCCAATCAAGGGAGATGGAAGCTGCCCATACTCTCCTCTGCTAACTCCATGGTTTTTATTATATAAGAGTTGTTACCAGAGTCCAATATCCCTGTGTCAATATTTTAAATCCTTTCTCTGCACTGAAAAGTTATTTTTAGTGGAAGGAAGACCCTGGCTGGCAGCAGGATAGTTCATTTGGATTAACTTCTCATTTGAACAGCCAAATTTGCTAAGCAGAGTTGTACTTTCTTCAAGAAGTCACAGGTCAGGAATTTTCCTGATGTGTTACCAAGTTGGTCAGAAAGGAACTGTGACACAGGTGAAAAATAGTACGTTTCTGAGACTCATGGATTTACCTCACCTGCCTGGTCAAGTGTTTCTCTGTGCACTTTGTTGGTACAGCTGACACCTTTGCTCCAGCAAAATGACCTTCTGGCTCTGCAGCCATGTGCTATTCAGAAGGGATTGGGGTCATCCCCTCTGCACCCCTCTCTGCATTTACTCACCAGTGCCAGGCATTGACCCAAGGACTGTTTTCAGTAACAGGCTGAGTGGTCTGGAACTCTGAGCCCACCAGCTGCCCACTTTCCAAGGAAACCTGCAAGCAGCAGGTCCATCGAGAGGTGGCAGTGAACTGAGAGGGCCTTTCCCTTCTCTTTCTCCCTGACACAAGTCCTCAGCTGTGGGACCAAATTGCCATCTACTTTACTGTCCATCACAGCATGACCGACTTCCTAAATTACTTTTCACATTACGTTTGAATTTATTCTTCTTTATCTCCACACGTACAACCTCATTTTAGTCTTTTCTGCCACCGGTTCTAAATTTTGAGCCTTCTCATCTACCTTTCTTCCTTTGCTGGTTGGTTCAACACTTAGTGCTTCAGGCATCTTTAAAAAAGAATTAATGAATATGTTATGAGCTCACTTTCTAACTAAGATAATTAAAGCTTCCATGGGTCCTGTTTCTATTCCATCCTCTATGCTATGCCTGACCTTCTGCTTGCAGTCTTTTACCTGGTTTTCGGTTCACACATCAGTGAAAATAAATCCAAACTTCCCTAATTTAATGCTTTGAGGAAGTTTCAGGGGACATACAGACTTTTTGAGATTCCCTGGGCCTGGACTAACATTTTGTGCAGCAGAAAAATGTTTCTTAGATTAGTTTGCTGGATTGATGGTCCCTCCTTCTCTTGATCTGTGTTGATAGATGGATCTTGTGGTGATTTGTGTTTGTTTTTTTTTTTCCTGCCGGATTTAGACCTTGTTCCAGAGGAAGCCCAAGGTATGAATGAAGTGTCAATCAGCTTCCCCACCAGCTGGCTTTTGAATAATCAAAGCTTTAACCACGCGTAACTAACTCACATTTGAGAAGGATGCCCTGGGCACGCATGCCCGCAGAGAGTTTACCAACTCATTCCCTTCCTAACCCTCTCACCAGGACCCCAACAAGGCAATAAATCCCATGTTAGCCACTATGGCAGCAGCTACCAAGCCCTACAGAGGGATGCAAGAGGCTGACCTTCTTGCCTCCGCTGGTGTCAGAAGCAACGTAAGAAGTTTCTCTCCCACACACGGTATTCGACTCTCTGCTTCTTATCCCACTGGGAATGCAGGCACAGCACACGCCCCCACACGCGTTGCAGTCAGTAAAACACACCAGGCAAGATGCTGTTACCTAGGCAATGGTTATCACAAGTCTCTGGAAAGGGAGTGGGGGGAGAGGTGCAGGACAATGCAGGCTTGGGGAAGGAGAAAATGAAGCCACTGGAAGAGATGAAACTGAGATATCAGGCCTGAACTGCTGTGATACTGGCGGTCGCTGGTGCTGGGAGATTGGGTGTTAGACATTTTTTTTTTTTAAATGTTAAGCACAATTCTGTGGTGGACAGAAAGACCTTGGTTTTTGGATTTCTTACTAGCCTGAGAAACGCTACCAGCTTGTAGATTTCTGCTCTAACCTTTGCAGAAAGGCAGCCCCCCCTACAATGCCATGGCTGGCCAAGATTTTGGACCAAGGCTCAACCTTCACACAGCTGGACCTGAGCAAGGTCCATAAGGAGATAAGGCCTGCAGGTCTTTTTGTGAGGTCTTCCGTGAGAGGTGTCCCCTCTCTCACTGATCTTCACCCCAGACACAGTCTCTCTATCATCCAAAAGGAGCAACAATGAGTTTGTGGCATAACCCTCCTAAAAGGGACCCTTCCCTGGAAGTAATCCCAAGGGTTGCAGGGTCTCACCTTCACACTGCCCACTGAAACGTGTTTCCAGCACAAGTTCCTCTCTCCAGTTGCTGGTGTTAGGCCTAAAGTTAGAAAACTTGAGCCCAGGTATCAGTACATGGCTCACACAAGAAGAACTCAAGAGCACAATCGCAGTTCTAACGAGTACCTCCGTGAAGCCTCAAAGCCTTTCGGAGGCAAGATCCAAACAATTTTATGGCATGTTCTCTTGCATGTAAATAGTATTCTGTACTGAAATCAGAATGAAACAAACCAGCTCCAGCAAAACCACATGGCCAAGAATAAGACCATCTGCAAACTCCAGTCCCATGAGAGGTTCTCTTACCTGATACCATTTATTTCACTTTTGCTGAGCCTGTGCTTGATGTTGTAATGTAAGTTAAGGAATTCATTAATCCTTTCTGGATATGGGATGTAGCAAAATGCAATGTCAGCTCCTCCAAAAAACCCTGTTAGCTCCCCTTGTGCTCACCATGGTCATGCTGGAAGTTAGTAGTACATGAAACCCCAGCAGAAGTTTGCACACGTGGGTCCTGTGTAATAAGGATGGAGGATTTCAGTCACAGCAGCACTGTGAAAGTGCCTCGCTGTGTGGAGCTAGGTGGGCATCACGTGCATGTAGAAGACACAACGGGATGAAGTCTTTCCCCTTCCTCTTCAAGCACTGCAAGGAGTGAAGCTTATGAAAGCAAAGGAAAGATTGGGAAGGGGCGGGGGAGAAAATGCTCTGCTTGCAGGTTTCGTTGTGAGTTGCTTTCAAATCAACAGGAAGAGAAATGTGGAAAAGAGGACTTAAAAAAAAAAAAAAAGAAAAAGGGAAAAGCACAAAACACACTGACACACACATGAAAAATGCCAATACCTCCCCTCCCCAGCAACTCAAGTGTCACAGGGAGGGGATGAATTTTTCTTGCTTGCAGCATTTCCTGTGTCCGCCTCCCCACTGGGTCTTTGTGGTTTTGTGAAAGGAAAAGGATGTTGTGTACAAAAGGGACCAAGCTGCCAGGGCAGAAGAGTGAGGGGGGGGGACCAGGGAGAGGGGAAAAAGGAGGAGGGAATAACAAAGGACACACAAGCATCTTGCACTGAGTAGAGGGGTTTGGAGCATTTAAGCCCCTTGTAGGATTTTTTTTATTCTTCTTTCCCCAAAACAACGTTTCTGAGTGGTGGCCAAAATGACATTTTGATGGTTACCAAGGTGGTGGAGAGAGAGAGGTGGGGAGTGGGGAAGGAATGAGGCATTTTCTATACGCTACTTGGATGCAAATCCAGCATGGGAGAAACAGGGAGGCCTTGTTAACACAGCAATGGGGTGGTCCTTGTGATGGACAAACCAGACAAGACTCCTTGGCATGACTCAGACCAGCTACTCACTCATGCTTTGCTGTGCAGTGGGGCAGTAGTCCACCAAGAAGCCTGGAGAGAGCACTGGGTTCTTGGTGAACATTTCTTCTAGGGATATTTTTTGGGTGTAGGTAATCTAGAGGAAAAAAACCAGGCCTGTCCAGGTAAAGCTCTTGCGCAGACCGCTAGCAATAGCCATAAATTATGTCTAGAATATCACCAATTTCTGAGAGATATAAAGGTTTGATAGAACTTTTTCAGTCCCAGAATGCACTTCATGCTTTTTAGACAGTGGTGATTTAAGAGTTTCCATGCTCTGCCATGAGTCACTTTGCAAAGAAAACCTTGGTGAAACAGTAAAGCTTTGTACTGCCAGCACCCTCATCTCCTGTTGAAAAGGAAAACATCTCATCATTGAAGATCTCTTCACAAAAGCTCCTATGTCAAGACAAGGTTTCTGTAGGGGAATATGGGCACAGACTTGCTTGCCCCCTGATCTGGAATTTTTGCCAGCTTTCTGGTGAAATGTGTTATGTATGAGTGTGTCCTCCAGAGCGAACAAGCTGACAATTACCACCTTCACCCCATTCCACTTGTCAGGTTAAGCATTTTCCATAATTTTAAAAAGCACAGGTTACTACCTTAAAGACTGTAGTTATCTACCTGGTACACACAAGGAATGTGACAGGCTGTATCTCTGAGGCTCTGTAAGGGCTTGGACTGAGTGTGCTTCTCTCAAAAGCAGGCAGAACTGAGATACCTAAACTTAGGTGTCCTGTGTCATTTTAGGTACTGTAAGGAATTCCACTATCTTCTGGATGCCTCTCCAGAAGCCCATCAATCTTCTGTAACTCTGTTTCATATACACCAGCCCCATGGAGGTGCCTCAGACACCCTATAACATCTCATACAGAGTAGGCAGAGTGTTTTGTTCAAGGTGACAAAAAGAAATAATAATCCCACATTTAGACATTTTGTGCAAATGGAAACAGCAAAACATGTACCTTAATTTCAGTTCTAGGTTTGGAGGCCAGATGTCCTTATCTCCCTCTGCAGTCCATGGAAGATAGACCTCACTCAAGAGAGGGCCATAGGTAACTGATCTTGTTTAGGCAGCAACGTTGATCGTGTAGGTGGGAGTGATGCACCTTATCCATATGAGGACATCCAGCTTGTTTGTGTTTAGCACACGGACCATCAACCTGAGTCAGCTCATTGGATTGTGCTTTACTGTTGACTTCTTCGTGTAATACAGCACAAAGCACCTAGGAGAGGGCAGGAGAAACAGAAATGTGCTCAGATAACCTATTCTAAAAGCTGCTCCACAGTCCGTAACCTTGATGCATGCCAGTTGTCTCAAAAAATCCTTGTATGTGGCTATTACTCATACCGAGGCAACCCAGAAGTTGTCACCCCACCATCAACCCTGGACTGCATGTTCTTTGCTTCGCTTGCAAAGCCTTTAAAAAACAAGAAGATGCTGCATCTATTCAAACATCTCCAACAAGCTCTGTGAATAAGCAGCCTTTAGTCCTGGCAGAGGATTTTCAGAGAGTGAGTCTAGAAAAACGCAATTTATGGAGAGGGTGTTTGTGTCATAACTGTTACAATCATCTTTGCTGAGCACAGTCAAATGAGAAAGAAGTTAGTGCAAATAGAGAAACATCACAAAAAATAAAGAAATAAATAACAAATAATAGCAGCCAGCATAAGTGACCAGTGAGTAGGCAAAGCATTGCATGCAAAGGTTTGTGTCAGATGCAAAACCTCAGAAGATCAGAGGAAGAAGACCTTACTGCCAACATCTGCCAGGCTCTCCAGACAATCCTACAATAGTTACAAAAACAAGACACAGGAGTATCAAACCTTTAGAACTAGTAGGGCAAACTGTTAGATTTCAAGCTGATAGAAGCTGAAAATTTGGAGACATAACAGTTAGATTAGTTACACCAGGAACATTTATCATAATCAGCTGTGGAGTTTTAGCAGTCCTCCAGGAGGAACAGAAAATATCACAAGAAGGATGCTGTCTATTTCTTAAGGATTTCCAGAAAACCAGCTGCTAAGAAAAAAATAACACACACAGCCAGACAGAAGAAAAAACAGAAGCACTAAGACGGAATCCAAATATCAGCTCTACTTCTCTTATCAAAAAAGAGACTTCTAAAAACAGGGAGGCTACCAGTTATCAGAAAGTCTCAACTACGTCCACGACCAACATCCAACAACATGTCTTTTAGCCAAAGTCCATCTGGACATGGGATTAACCTATTCCTTACTGGTGGATATTTTGTGAAAAATTCTTATTCATTTATATTTCATTAAAAGAAACAAACCAAAAATCTGAGAAAACATCTTTTTTTCACCTTTTTAAAAATTATTTTCCTTTTAATCAAACACAACTAAAAGAAGATGCTGCCCTAAATACCAAAGATTTGGCTGGCACTGTTGGATCCTTAACATTTGAGAGGACCTTCAACATTTGTATCTCAAAGCCATGCTGCACAGCCACACCAAAATATAAATTTACTTTCCACCACGTACCAATTGCACCCCCTTGCCAAGGAGAAAACACCTCACACACCTGGAGTCTCCAACCCTCCTGCTCCTATTCCTCTGGCTGAAATCTCAGCTCACTAAGAGGATTGAATCAATGTACACATCTTTTTTTTTGCTGATGTTGTTTTATCCCTTGTCTCTAGTGGGAATGTATTATCTTTATCTTTTCTCAGAGCACTCAAGATGAGGGGAAAGCTGTTGGAAATAAATTAGACTAAAATAAACTCCGACTGGAAATGCTAAGTACTGCATGTTCCTTCTTTAGGAAAATGAAATACTTCATTCACATTCCTGAAACAGGACTTGGGACAATTTCAAGTGGTGTGACTTTTTTTAAACCCTCCAAAAATAGCAAGTGTTTTAAATTCTTACTTTTTTCATATGATAAAGAACGCATACATTATTAACATATAGCAAAGCTTTTCTCTCTAACTACACATTTAATCAGAACTGGGCCTCATTAACTAATACTTCTGTAATTTGCACGTGATTTTTGTCAAGCACCTTTTTGAATGGTTGCTGGTGGCCACCTAAACATATCTATGCTATAATTAATAACATAAAGATTGAAATGAGGTGTACATTTCTCATTTGCAGATCCAAACGTATTTTGTTTGGAGGGGTCCTCTTCTCCATGCCATTTTTCAAGGGACAGTATCCAATTAGATGAATCTCAGACAAAACAGTAGAGCATATAAGTATTTCATACTGCTAGGACCCTTACCTTGAGGAATAACCTTCCAGAACCAGACACATGATTAGCAAGGGAAAAATCCAGGTATATGAGGATAGAGGGTGAGGTCTTCTGGAGGTACATAGGTTCAAGAAAAATCTCTTTCCCTTAACTCTATGCGTCCCACGGAGTTTCTCCTTTTTCCTCTCTGCTTTCTCTAGCCCCATCTGATCTCCTTAGACCTCTATCCCATCTAAGTAATTCTTCTTTCTGTCTGTATCACTTTAAAACCCATTCCTAGTCTGTCCTTCCAGGCCACACCTCCCCTCTAATTTATTCTTCTCTAAAGTTCCCCAGCTGGTACTTATGATCTCCATCCCTCTTTATATGCAGTTCTCTGTATCCTTGTCCTGATTAAAACAGCTTGGGGATGACCAAGAGCTGCTGCCTCTTCTTAGAGCAGCCTGAAATCAAGAAGGAGAAAGCTTTGAAAATGGAGCCAGGATATCTCCTCTGTTTTGAGGTTGCCTCTCAGGTAGGGACTGGGGAAATGAGAGAGCAGAAAGAACCTTATGGCATGAAGACTCTTTCCCCTCTTTTTCCTAGGGCTCCTTTACTCTTTTCTTAAAAGGCATAATGGGGAAGGGTAATGGGGTCACTGTAGATGGACTATGTCCAGCACCATAGCTTGATTATGTCTGTAGAATGGTAAAGAATAATGCACACAGAGGGAATTTCTGTGGAGATTTTGCTGTGTCACTCAGCATACTTGGCAGAAACTTAATGACAGGTCTGAAAACCCTGGGATGATTAAATTGTAATAAATAATACTGTGAAAAGGAAGCTTGTAGCTCCTTTGAATCCGTTATGTTCTAGAAGTGTTTTGTTAAGAAGAGCTGAAAATGTTAATAAATGGTTATAAAAGAGTCACCATTTATAGCAACACTTTAGGGTTTTCTGTTTAGATGTCATCCCCCCCCAAATGCTGAAAGGGTGATGAGGGTGATTGTCCCAAGCACAGAGAAGCAAAACCACTGTAAGCAATATGGCAAAATATTTCTTTTGTATCTTATCACAGAGCTCCTGTTGTGGTACTCACAAGTTACTCCCATCTTGTACTCTTTTTGGTAAGTGACAAGCTCTGACCTTTGAGTTCCTGATAAGCCCAATTTGTTTCACTGATATCCAGGCAAACCTAGCTAATTTTTCACTTTGGACCAGCTGGCAGGTCCCTTTTAGTCTGTGGCTGGGGAGCACTCCAGGTTCTCAGACCTGTCAAGTCATATATTGAAAAAAGAGAGTCATACTGCTGACTCTCACCTTGTGTTACCCAACAGCCTGGCTGGCATATAACTCACTTCCAAGACTGTCCTGCCTCTGCACTCTGTGGCTGTCCTGAGCCCTTGACTGAGGGTGCAGAGCAGGAGACAACATCTCTGCATGCATGGATTGGGTTTGGGTGGCAAGGGTTCGGTAGCTACAGGGGTGGCTTCTGTGAGATGCTGCTGGAAGCTTCCCCTATGTCTGATAGAGCCAATGCCAGCTAGCTCCAAGATGGACCCACCACTGGTCAAGGCTGAGCCTATCAGCGACGGTGGTAGCACCTCTGTAATAACACATTTAAGAAGGGAAAAAAAAAAAAAAAAGACTGTGTAACACCAACATCAATCAGAAGAGGGAGAGAGGAGTGATAACATGTGAGAGCAACAACTCTGCAGACAACAAGGTCAGTGAAGAAGGAGGGAGAGGAGGTGCTTCAGGCACCAGAGCAGATTTCCCTGCAGCCTGTGAAGACCATGGTGAAGCAGGTTGTTCCCCTACAGCCCATGGAGGTCCTTGGTGGAACAGATATCCACCTGCAGCCCATGGAGGACCCCACTCCAGAGCAGGTGGATGCACCTGAAGGAGGCTGTGACCCTGTGGGAAGACCACACTGGAGCAGGCTCCTGGCAGGACCTGGGGACCCACAGAAAGAGGAGCCCACACTGTAACAGGTTTGCTGGTAGGACCTATGACATCATGGGGGACTTAATGCTGGAGCAGTCTGTTCCTGAAGGACTGTACCCTTGGGAGTGAAGTTGAGTTCAGGGAGAACAGAGGGTTGGGGGGAAGGCATTTTAAGATTTAGTTTTTATTTCTCATTATCATACTCTGATTTGATTGGTAATAAATTAAACTAATCTCCCCAAGTCAAATCTGTTTTACCCGTGACAGTAATTGCTGAGTGATCTCCCTGTCCTTATCTCAACCCACAAGCCTTCCATTACATTTTCTGTCCCCTGTCCAGCTGAGGAGGAGGAGTGATAGAGCAGCTTGGTGGGCACCCAGCATCCAGTGGAGATCAAACCCACCACAATGCATAACTGTGGCTTTCTATCTTGCCCGAAGGAGGAAAGTGGGATGGGCAACAGGAACGGTCAAACACTGTGGGGTCATCAATGCACACACTTTTTTCCCCTGTGCCAGAACTGTGAAAAGCCACAGTGACCTCTGCTGAGCGAGCATCCAACAGGTTGGCCAAAGATCTTCCCTTTTAATTCTTTCATGCAGCAGTGCTTGCTATACTTGTATCTCTTACCCCCCCACAAACAGCAGAGACAAACCTGACCATTCAGGTGTCTCCCTTCAACCCTCTGTCCCTGGTTGTCCTTCTTTCAACCCTGCTTCTTCCCCTGGTGCCCCTTATTCAGTCCTTCCTAGCCTTTATTCATCATCATTCAGAATAACAACCTTTGATTTTGCTTATGGTGCTGAGACAGAGCTTCTTCTGTCTTCTCTATTTGCAATGATGTTGTAGCCATGATGATCTAGAGAGAAAGTTTGGCTACCAGGAAAGGTAGCTCAATTTCTCACCATGGGACACGAACCCTTCCTATGAGCTTTTTTCCCTGGACAATGTGTCTCTTTAGGTGACTGGAATAACCTCACTTCATATCAAGGTGAATCCTGAAGCCTTCAATTAATTTTTGATCAGTCTTTACTCAGATAGACTGGATTGTCTGCTTAAAAGAGACATGAAAAAGAATCTTCTACTCCCTAGTTTTTGCACCTCATTAGCAGTAGTGCAATCTGGGAGGAAAAAGAGACAAAAAAGGATGGCGAATATTTCCAAACACCTTTTAACAGATTCATAAAGACAGCTCCAAAAACAAATGGTTGATTAAATTAAATCAAATTAAATAAACAAAAGAAACAAAGGAAAAGCACAGCTAAGAATTTGGCTTTGTGAGTGGTATTATTAGGGGGGGTAAAACAGTTAATTTAAATTTTAAGAAGGATGTTATTTGTCAGGGTGGTTTCATTTGAACAGATCTATTTTGTCTGTGACACGTTGCCAGATCCCTTCTTTGTGAAGCTAACAGGGAAAATCAGTGTTATTTTACTAGCATTGTGCTATGGTGAGATTGGGACATATTGACATGAAGTTTTCCTATCAGAGAGCACACTCTGGGTAGTATTTATTTCTGTATGTGAAGAGTTTTGCCTGGGGGCAGCCTGTTGAAGCCACTTGCTTCTTGCTGTCCTAGGGTGTCCATGTTGGGGTGTCACAGGGGCAGGGTTATATCACTTACACCATCAAATCCCCAGCAGAGATTTTGCTGGTGCCAGTGTGTGTCTGGAACCAGTTTGGGGTAAAGTTAACCACCATCTGAGCTGTAAAGATTCACTCTTGGAACTCATTTGGAACTGGATGATCTTTAAGGTCCCTTCCAACCCAAAGCATTCTATGATTCTGTGACTCAGCCTTACGGTTCCTGTTTTTCTCAGCATCCCTGGTTTCTTAATGTATCTTCTCCATCTTCACATGATGAGTCTGGAGTGTTTCTTCTCTTTTCTGAATGGAAACAGGGGTACAGCTGAAGGCCTTCATTGTAGTATGTCCCTCCTTGATGATTTCTTGTTTACAAGCCTGCCTGTTATTCCCCTCAAACACTCAGCCACAGGCAAATGTTACTAGTGGTCCCCGCTATTCTTTCTCCAACTCATCAATATTAATTAAAGAGGGATCTACCAGCATTGATTGGGAAAATACTCACATTAGCTGCACAAACGGATGCAAAATGAAAATCAAAATGGACAGCCCTGTGGACCAGGATGTAACAGTCACCACAATGTTCAGTTCTGAAATGGGAAAAATGAATATTCTTGATTATAAGCCACCCAAATATTATTCATAAGCAGCAAAATTAAATGAAGACAGATTTTCTACAGAATTGTGTACACAATGTTTTGTAAACAATCCTACCACAACAGTCTCAGCTTTCCTCCCATGTACAGAACGATCTCCACCTACTGAGGTATATTAAGGACCTCCCCAATTCCCAAGTCTGGCACTGCATCCACTGCTCAGATCTCAATACCTCCGGTCCTCCACCATCCTGAAACTCCCCACACCCCTCCAGTTCTTCCAGATAACCCTTAACTCCCATCCATACTGTCTCCAACTCCTCTCATGCCCCCTCATTGCCAGTTTAGCAAGAAGCAGAAGAGGCAGCAATATCTTCCAGGGTGCACACACATTGACTGATGTGCCATCAGGACAAGAGGAGCAGGTAATTCTGGTTTTCATGCTGAAACCCTGCCCTCCATAGGCCTACAGAAAATGTAGTTTTCTGTACATTTCTAAGAACAGATTCCCATGACTCTGAGTCATTCTTTCAGTTTCATTGAAACTGACAGGTGGATGGAAACAGTATTAGGAGGGAGAAGCAGGAATGACAGTCAGCTAAGACAGACGGACAGTTACGGTGTGATCATGCTAAAGATGAGAAACAAGGTAAAGAAACATTGCTGAAATGTATCCAAAGCTTTAGCTACCTGTCAGTCCTTGTTTTAAGTGCAGTTAAATGGTTTTGGATCAGTGCAGCTTCCGATGGGGTTGTACGATGTGATACAGGAAACTGCAGGCAACGAAAAGCAGTGCCTTCCGTGGCCCTCTCCAGTCTGTGTCCAGCTGAAGGATGCACCTCTGCAGATCTCAAGGGTGAGCAAGCATGCAACCAAAAGCAACACTTGAGATCTTAAATGTTTCCAGAGATGGCACATCTACCACTTCTTCCAGGTGGCTATAAGTTCTAGTTACCCAAAGTAACTGGTGTCATATAAAAGAAGCCACCCCAAGAGGTCATGAGTTTTGGAGCCACTCGTGACTGAGCTCTCTGAGGCCCCAAATCCAGATAAGCATATTATCAGCACTCCAGCAATCATTCGGGTGAAAGTTGTCTCCCCACATATAGGTGTCAGTAGCATAGAAAGCTCCATGATCAACCTCATGAAGTACAAGGCCAAATGGAAGGTGCTGTACCTGGGTCAGGACAATCCTCAGTATCAGTACAGACTAGGTTATGAACTGATTGAGAGCAGCCCAGTGAAGAAGGACTTGGGTGGATGGAAGATGAGACACGAGCTGGGAACATGCACTTGCAAGCAATGTGTACTTGCTGTCAATGTGCACTTCCAAGCTAATCTTCTCCTGGAATGCATCCAAAGAAGCATGGCCAGAAGGTTAAGAAGTGATTCTACCCCTCTATTCCACTCTGGTGAGACCCCATCTGAGTACTGCATCCAGTTCTGGGGTTCCCAGCACAAGAAAGACACGAACTTGTTCAAGCAGGTCCAGAGGACAACCATGAAGGTGGTCAGAGGTCTGAAACATCTCTTCTATGAAGAAAGGTGAGAGTTGGGGTTGTTCAACCTGGTGAAAAGAAGGCTCTGGAGAAACCTTATTGCAACCTTTCAATACTTAAAGGGGGGTTCTAAGACAGATGGGAACAGACTTTTTACCAAGGCCTGTAGTGACAGGACAAAGGGCAATGTTTTTAGAGTGAAAGAGGGCAGATTTAGATTGGACATAAGGAAGAAATTTTTTATGATGAAGCTGGTGAGACACTGGGCCGGGTTGCCTAGAGAAGTTGGGGATGCTCCATCATCGGAAGCGTTCAAGGCCAGGTCAGATAGGGCTTTGAGCAACTTCATCTAATGAAAGATGCCCCTGTTCATGGCAGGGCGATTGGACTAGGTGATCTTTAAAAGTCCCTTCCAGCCCAAACTATCCGATGATTTGATGTGACCAAGTCACCCCATGCTCCCTATACAGGAAGTGAAGTTTGGGGACAAACTGTCTGTTCCTAAGACAGATGCCTGCAATAGCTCAGGTTACAGACTAACTCCCACAGACTCCCCATTGACTGCATGTGGCTCTTGGATACCTCACTCATAGTGGAGACCTACACTCCGGATACACAATATTGGATTTACTTGCTTTAACATAGGCATGTAGTGCTGCTTCAAACACTGATGACACCTGATGACAGTCCAGAACAGTGCAGATCTTCTGTAGGTCTTTTATCATCCCTGCTAGCCGTGTGCAGAGACCTTGGACACTCTGGGAACTCCCAAAGAGTGCAAAACTTCCATGCTTTTGCAAGTGAAGTCCATCTTTAAACCTTGGTGAGGTGCACCACATACCTGGCACCTAAAGTTCTAACAGGCTAAAGATTTTTCAGGCTGTGATAGAATCTTCCTGCCCCTTGCACAGTGCAAAGGACAGGAGTCTGTAAGTTAGGATTGCAGAACTGGTCACATTAATTTTAGTTGTGATAACAATAATAATTACAAGAACTCAGATGTTCAAGTTCAGCCCTTGAGACACTGTGACCACAGAAATCTAACAGCAAGAAACAGCCCCATCTGCTTTCCCATCTGAAATTAGCTGGAAATAGTCTTGTTATCCATTTGGCCCAAGTATATCATCTGAAACCACTTTTAACATATGCTTTTCAAAATACATTTGCCTTATTTTACAGGGTTTCGGCAAAACATTTTTCCATCACGATTTGCGAAGTCATCAAAATTTCAACCTTCTTGAAGAATATGCTGATTTCATTTTGATTTTGCTTAAAAAAAGCTTTTGCATAATACATTTTGGCATTTAGTTGCTTCAGTTATTCCATTTGAAATATATTTTAGGATACATTGTTTATTCTGATTTATTTTATGTTATAAGCTTATTTATTATATTTTCTTTTATTCCACATTTATGCTTATATTTAATTTTATATTCACTTTCTTATTTTAATTCCATATTCTACAGTTTTATCTAGTAAAAATGAAATACTAGAAGTCAAACAAAAATAAATGTTGAAATAGTTTTAGTGATATATTCTCATTGACCGAAAACGTGATGCTTTTTCAGATGCATTTAAGAGGCAAAAATCAAAATGCAGCATTATATTTCAGATTGCAGTGGAAAAAAACCCCATCAGGACTACTGAATTTCCTACGAAGCTGAGACTTGATAGCTCTACCAGCTCAGCTATACGTGTGATATATATATCACTCAGCTATAAATATACATATTTAATCAACCAAATATAAAAGGGTGGATTTTTTCTGATACTGACATTGGCGTGTCATTAAAAATTGATTTACAAATATTTTTGCTTTTGTGAATAAACTCTCCGTTTTGCTGTGGTGTTGTTTGGGGGTTTTTTGTTTTGTTTTGTTTTTTTTTGTTTGTTTGTTTGTTTTTGAATTATATCATTATAATGCCTGCATGTTTGATGTTGAATATTTACACTCTCTGGTTTTGAATCCTCTTCAATCCAATTCTAGATACATCCTACTTCTTGTTAGAAGGACTGAAGAGCACACAGACACCGCATAAGCATATGTGGCGTTTGCTATTCCTTGTCCTCAGGCTGAAAACATTGATTTCCTCACTAAGGGAGAAGAAGCAGAACAATGCAAATTTTGCTAATTAGCCATACACTGCAAATCCCGATGAAGAAATAAAAGTCTGCGAACAACCTCGTACTGACAATTGCATGTGATCTTTCCTTTGCCTGTAGCTATTCAGCAGGTATTTAGTTGAGAAATGCATTTGGTGAGAGTCAAGATTCATGCATCACCAGTGCTTTAACCAAAATATGTGTAACAAACCTGCCTCTGGTTTATCCTTCCTTACGCTGCTGGCTCAGACAAAACCCTCGAAGTACAGTAATCTGCCTTCCTATATCCCAATGAACAGAGCATTAGGTAGAGATCTGCTTTTGTTTATGATTGCTTCTTAATGTCTTTTCACTACAGCAGATAGACCTGACGTCATTAAGCCTGTTGTTATTATATTTTGAGAGGATTACTAAACACATAATTGATATCACTTTTCCTTCTGTTGCAGATTCGGAAATTTTGGTGGTATTTATACAAGCGTATTTTCAAGATATTCTGTGAGAGGAGAGAACAAAACTGTCTCATTTCATTCATTACTTCAGTCAATGCTGATGTGTGCTTTGGTTTGCTTTTGATTTTCTTTCCTGGATGCGGAACACTGTTTCATGAAACACTAAACTTTATGCAGATATTGAAAAGCAAATAAAGTTGAGTGCTGAGAAGAATCAATGCAGAAAGAAGATGAATAGCAATGCCATCCAGTCATTCCTGCATCACTATGATGAGAATCTGGGACAGACATAGATGGATGGAGAACCACTGTAGACATTTCATATGGACTCATGACGGAGTTGTGTGGTTCTTTCCATCCAATATGGGCAAATAGCAGCAGGCAGGGCTGGTCCTGACTTATCTCAACATCTGCACCATGGTTCCCACGCCCTGGGGAACGGGACTTACCCGGTTCAGAGGATGGGCATGTGCAATAGTTTGGGTGAGAAGGGAAGGAAGGAGGCTCTGACGCATCCTCAGGATGTCCGAGGAGGTCACAATATATCTGGAGGTGCCTTTTCTACTTCCCCAACAAAGCCCAGCCCTCCACGCAAGGGTTTAACTTACAATACAAAGCTGGCTGTGAAGGAGGCAGCATGGTGTACGGCAAATCCCAGTGCAAAAAAAAAACCTTCATGTGTTGCTAGATGTCTCCTTGGAGTCATTTGGAAAGCTGCACCTCTTTATATTAGACAAAGAGGAAATGGGGAAAGACAGCAAAAAATCACAAAAACAAGTGCCAGACCCTCAAGGCAGGAGGGATATTGCACAGAAGCGGCAGCGCCTGGTGCAGAAACACCTTTCCACAGCTCAGAGGCTCAGCAAAGACTGTCTAATGGAAGCAGCAGGGGCTTCCAGCAGCAGCAAGGACAGCTTAACGCAAAGATTATTTGTGTCTCCTCCTTCAATCTCGTTTTCCAGCCTGGGGAGTGAACTCCCAAACGTGTGTGACACCTTTTCCGCTTCCATTTCTCAAAGCCCAGCTTTTCATGCCAGCTGCTCTTGGCTTCATCTGATCCACAGGCAACATTTCCCCAGGACAAACCAGTCACCTGCGGCAGGAGGCCAGGCGGAGCCCTCACAAAAGGCGCTCAACTGTGTGTTAATTTGTGGGGATTGTTCACGTTGGTCCCAAGCTGGTGCCGGCTGGTGCCCTCAGCTGTGAAAGACCAGAAGGATTAACACTGATTTACATCCTAACTCACCTCGCAGAGCCGCGTATTTGTATTCACCTCAGCATGGTGGAAATGTCTCATGTGCTCTGAATCATGCTCAGCTATTTTTCACAGGAATATTGAGCATGCTTTTAAATTTACCACAGTGATAATTTCCCTTTCACTTGGATTTGGTAGGTGGAAACTCCTCAGAAGTGTTTCCATTGCACTGAGTATCAGTGTATGTACCTTTTTGCTGTCTCCTACTTCCTTCTTTGTGTTGGTTTCCCTCATCTTTCCGAATATTTGGACCATGGAGAAACCCAAGCAGTCTCTCAGGATACAGCCACGCTGTCAAGTAACTAAGCTTTCAGTTTACTTCCAAGTCCTTGTCCCCCAGGTACAATTTGGATGCAGTCTTCTCCAAAGGGGATGGATTAGTCAGCGAGGCAAAATCATAGGATTACAGAATCATTTAGGTTGGAAAAGATCTTTAAGATCATCAAGTCTAACGGCAAACCTGGCATTGCCAAGGCCACCAGTAAACCATGTCCCTAAGTGCCACGTCTACATGTCTTTTAAATACCTTCAGGGATGGTGACTCAACCAATTCCCTGGGTCACGACGATCACACTGAGGTCCTAACCCAGCACCAAGCAAAAGGCTAGTGATGGGCACAGTCTGTAATATTTTCAGAAGAAAGTGAGAATTTACTTAAAAGATGTGCATATTGAGTTTTAAATCCTATGAGTCAGGGACTTAGCTGCTGCCCACCACCTTCTAACAAAGACACTCCTATTGTCCATTCAATGCTTCAGACTTTCATTCCCTGATGGGTGAAGCTATTGGTAAATAATCTATTTAACCAGGGGGACGCTGAGCATTAGCAAACGGTAATAAATCATCCCGTGATTTAAAAATCTGAATGTAATTTCAGACACATGCAGCAGAAAAGGGGAGATGGGGAGATGGACCATTAGGAAACTGTGATTTTGTTTCCAAGGCAATTGAGCAGCATGTAATGAGGACCAGCAGGGACAGATATTCAAGGAAGCAGGGTGATTTCCTGCAGCATGAACTGATGGAAAGCAACTCCTGTATGTTGTTTATGGTTCCACCCAGATGCCTTTGGGCTGCTTCACTGGTCTCATTTCCACTTGCAAATTCACCTATCCCAGGAAAAAACCCAAACTGCAGCCTCACCCGTACAGTCACCCAGGAGCAGTCCTTGGTTTATTGCTTCTGCAAGTCTTGTTTTAGAATCATATAAACATAGAATGGTTTGGGTCGGAAGGGACCTTAAAGGTCATCTAGTTCCAACCCCCTGCCATGGGCAGGGACACCTCCCACCAGACCAAGTTGCTCAAGGCCCCATCCAGCCTGGCCTTGAACACCTTCAGGTACGGGGCAGCCACAACTTCTCTGGACAACCTCTTCCTGTGTCTTTTGTGAGGGAACTGGTGGGTTTTTTCCTGAGAAGAAAGTCCAGTACTGAAGCAAGATTTGGGGATATCAGGACTTGGGAGTAAACCGGGGGGCTTAGTTATTTGATAGGGCAGAAAGCCTCCTATGATCCCAAGTGATTAATCCATTTGGTCAGCATTAGCACGGATCGAGTCAGAGGTAGAAATTGCAGTATTTTTTTCAGAAAGAGGATCTGCAGGTAACTGGACACAGGGTGCTTGTATGAACTGGAGGGGTTGCCTCTGTCCTCACTGTCTCACAGGAGAAAGGTTTTGCCTGGAGAACAAGAACACTGTAAAACTCAACCATCTTTACCTTTTTTCTTTTTTTTTTTTTTCTTTCTGTGAGTAGCAAAATGAAACTGCTCATATTATTTTTTCTCACAAAATACTTTCTTGTTCCCTGCAAAGGAGAACTGGAGAAGGCCACGGCTTGAGCAAATTGAAATCTCCAGGTGTCTAACAGTCATTTCAGCTTCTCCACATGGGCCTTTGCGTTACTGAGGTTTCTGCTGTTGGGTTGTCGTTTCGGTTGGCATCTCCAATCATTTCTATTTCTGGAACAAAAAAGCCGGGGAGACGCTCAGCCCTGTAACCGATGGGTGCCGATCAGCTGTGAGATGGGAGAAGGACCTGTCTGAGCAGCCTGCGGTGGGATAGGCAAGACAATTGTTAGCAAAGCATTCCTTGAGTGTCATCTCTTTTACCATATTCCAATTTTCTAGCTCTACTATTTCTGCCTGAAGTATTTCCATACGAGCAAATGAGAAAATGAACAGGAGTTTCTGGTTCACGCGTTGCTACCAACTAGGGTATAGCTTCTGTGTTCAGCAGCTACCCACTCACACGATGTCTGAAGCTGTCTGTATATTATTCCCTTAAGCACTGGGAATGTTCCTAAAGATCTAAATTCAGCTCGGAATTTGCTGTGGTTTGTGCAGCGATTAATGGAAGGTCTGAGCTTATTTTGTGCTGCGAGCGTCGTAATCAGTTTACTCAGGGATTCTCTTCTGGGATTAACAACTTGGCAAAAATTGTTACGTCAGATACAGTTCCCAGGGGTACAAATGTCATTTTTGACATGATTAACTGAGGAAAGTTGGAATTATAAATAGACATACATGGGGCTGGCAGGAACTAAGAAATTGTGTTGCAAAAAGATGCTCAAAGCTTCTTTTTACCCTAACTGACTGACAGTTGCTGTCACTCCTGTGAGCGCTGTGTTTCTTGGACATTGCTCATAATTTAGTTGAACTCCTGGGACCAGGCCTTTTGCAAGTGTAAATTAAAATCTGTGCTCAGTTTGCATTGGGAAAGGCCAGTTGATGTCTTCGCACCAAAATATTGCTTGTTGCATTGCAAATTGCCCGACACTCTAAGCAGAGATGAACTCCAACTTATTCCATTGCTGCTACACCCACTTTCATGTGGTGTGAAGCACAGCAGATTTCAGGATAATTCATTTTAGAGGACTGAATTTTAATGAGAGTATCTGTTAACCTCTAGAGTCCCAGCTGTATCAGACACACTGTAACTCAAGACAAACTCACTCTTACAACTATCTGGTCTCCCCAAAGAAATTCCTGCCTATTGAGAAATCTAAGAGGACTGAAAAGTCTCCTGTATTGTTCCTCAAGCACTGTATAAAGGTGCTTTTGTATGCTGCTCCCTGGATAACACTGTGGGATGGGCAATAGAAGTTCTAAGCTCTGTAGAGTAGGTGGCCTTTCTCATTCCTCAGTTAATTTGAAAGACCTGCATCTAGTTCAGATCCATTACTGGGAATGCCAGCCAGCCCATGTATCTCAGCTGCCCATGAGCTGAATGAGCCTTTGGAGGTGCCCATCTGTATCCACTTGCTATGGAGGAAACCTACAAAACGAGTTCAAATATATACATATATATAGCTAATTTTCCATGGCTCAAGTTGAATTAGATGTGCCTCACAACACAGGGCAGGAATTACACCCCAAGACCCAGACAGTCCCTTTCTACCCCTCAGAGCTGCCCTTCAACTGCAATCACTGATCCAGGTTTTGGATCTTTGGAATGCAACTGGTTCAGCACATGTCCAGAGTGCTCTCTTACATCCTTGCAAAAGGTTCCATGAAAAGGTTTTGGAGGGAGGATTTGCTGCCAAGCCATTTCTGGAAGCCCTCTTTGCAGTAGAAAATGTCTGCTGTCATAATGCCATCATATAATATAACGGATCTGAGTGTCAGATGAGCCTCCATGCTCTTTGCAAACAAAAAAAAAATAATAGCAGCTTACACACAGATAAAAGGAAATGTAGAAGTAAAGAAAGCTGTGCAGCCCATGACTGAGATACAACAATTTCACAGAGCCTTTTTTCTTGATTTTTCACTTCCAGGTCACTTCCTGGACCTTTACGCACATTTTCTTCCATTAGCTTTCACTTCAGTCACAGGAAAAAAATGTACAAACAAAACTCGATGGCCAGGGTGATGCTGTTCAGCCCGCCCTGCCTGCTTGCTATTTCTGGCTGGATCCTTTTAAACTTGTGGATGGCTCTGTAAGCCTTATTTACACTTATTTACTAAACTCCATCTGACAGAAAACACGGCAGCTTTTCTCCCCTCCTCTCCATTGCTCTGCAGAAGGACTCACGCAGGCAGAACCACAGTGCCCACTGAATGGCAGAAAATGTGACAGGAACGGGTGTGAATCCTTGCTGTTAGAGGAACAGAAGAGGAAAAGGAGCGATATTTGTTCAAAAATTTTCAGAGACACCTCTGTAGGAGACCCTTGCAAACTCAGATGAGGACAGTGGTGTTTCACACCGGGTGAATACTGTACCCTCTTCTGATTCAGGCCTCTTTACTAGAGTGGAGGGTGGCCCACTTAGAGATGGAACAGACCAGCTGTTTAGCAACAAACAGCGACACCAAAAAACCACAGAGCCAGGCAGCAAAGAGAAATTCTGCATAGAAATGAAATGGCTGGGAAAACTGAAGTAGGTAGGATGTAATTTCTCAGCAGCGTGCAATCACAGCACCTGCAGGAACACCATTAATCCAATAAAAACCACCACCTGCTTTGTTGAACTCAAGAGCACTCTGAGCGCCGTGGTGTCTCCCAGGGACTTTGCAGTAAAAATAATATGAAGGTGGACCCCCAGGCAGGTCCTTGAAAAGGCCCCCCGGGTCTTTGGATTTCTTTCTGCAGAGTTCATCGCGCATGGCTTGGACGAGCTCCTACAAAATGCTAGACAATGAGTGAGATAAATTCTTCCAACGCATAGCAGAAACCTTATGGCTCTTTCGGCTTTGAAAATAAAATTAAATTAACGTGATCCGAGCAAACCCAGAGAGAACGTACTATCACTAAGCCTGGAACAGCCATGAAGATCATCATGGGTTCATCACCAGTTTCCTTACCAAAATTTCTTAGGTCTTGTCCTTTACAGGACACCAACATCTACACACGTCTCCTACAAGGCCTTTTATTATTTCAGGTAGGTATAAATCCAGAGCAAATATGATTAGTGCAAAGAAAAGTCACAGGGAGAACATTAAAAGTCTTTTGAAGAGTTACCATGTGATTCGGATTGCTTAGAAGTCAGGCCAAGGGCAGAGGAGATCTGCAGAGCGCAGAGGTATGGTTTTGATGGGTACCTGTGCAAAGTAGACTGCACCACCTTATCCCAAGAGTGACATTTACACCTGGTGAAAACGTTTAGCATATACTTTTTGGCATAGTCAGACCCCTCCCACAAGTCACCTCCAATTAAACATTAATTAGCTGCAACATAGCAGTCCTTCTGTTGCTTAGTTAAAAGGATGCGCTGCAGACACTAATGAGATACCTCGGTGTGATTTACAAACACAAATGCACTTAAAACTCGGTTTCTCACTGGTAAGTAATTTTGCACAGAACAAAAGACAACTGACGCATTGCTCATCATGGTTCCAGTTCCCAAAAGAATAACTCCATCAATGATGTAATTACACAATAATTTGAGGCTAACATACACTTGTTTTTTTCCCAGACGTTTTTTTTTTCCTTCCTCCACAAAGTTTTGTCAGGGCACAATTTAAAGCCTTATCTGGATAAGCTACTGTCCAGCTAGAGGTATCTCTCCAGCCAAGTATGGAGCAAAATGAAATTTTGGATGCATCAAAACTACCATTGTGGTTTCCCTCTTCTCTCCTCCCTCTTTCCCACCAGTGTGCCAGAACACTGAAATTTCAGACAGATTTGGTACTTATCTGCATTTAAAAAACATGATTCCGTTTGGCGTAAGGGGCTTTGGGAGATTCAGCTTTTGAAATCAGAAGGATGCTCTTACCCTCATAACATAGTGACTTTCAATGCAAAAGAGTGGCTGGTGGATTTTGAAGCAACTCCACCATACACATTGCAACTCCACAGCACTCAAACAAGGATAGGACAGTAGTCTATGCACTGATATGTTAACCAATGCAGGGAACGCTGGAAGACACTGAAAATTATTAATCTATACCATTATGGTCAATGCAGTGGTCTATGGCATTGCTTTTTCCCTCTGGCAACTGCCACCATCTCTTGAAGATCTTTGTACATGGTGCTTCTTCCAGGACACCATGTGGCAGCAAGACTTGAAGAGTCTGGAGCTTCCTCTACTCTCCTGGTCTACATCCACTTGGCCAAGCCATAGGAGTTTAAGCACACATCACAAGTCATTTCCTGGTCAGATCCCTGAGGACAGCAGGCAATGGATTTAGCTTGAAAACAACATTACACAACTTTTTAATAACCAATAACTAATGAAAGGTGCACTGGCAAGGACAATTGTGAAGATCTAGAAATCACTGGAGTAAATAAATAAAAATTCCGTGTTTTACCGGAAGCCTTTCTGTAGTGAAATCAACTGCAAAGAGATGTGAAACATTCTTGCTAGTAATGGAGAGCATTTATCACATTCACAGATTCATGGAGCCATTCTGCACACCTGAGGCTGCTAACAATGTGGGGGACGAGGGGAGTTACACTAAAGGCCAACATATGGCAGTAAATCTGGAATAACTGAACACTGTGATAAATTCACAGTAATAATTCAAGAGGCTCCTAGAAGAGTTTTGGGGCTGTGCCTCCCCGGTAGGAGGGTAGGAGATTAAAAGCATCTTCTCAGCAATGACTTACATGCAAAAAATGTGAAATTTGGTTTAAGCAACAGATTTCTTGCAACTAATTCTTAAAAATTAGGCATCTACTGTAAGGCAGGGTTCTACAACAGTCACCTCCAGACACCACTGCTGTGAAGTGGGGTGACCCATCTCTGGAGGAGCCTTGTTCCTTCCACTGATCACACAGGGAAACTGAGCTGTGTGAACATCATGCAGCTTGAAAAGGACAGAGTATTTCAATTACAAGATCACGGAAGAGAAAATTGATGTTTTAATTTTTATTTCACTGATTATTTTTACTGGAACTCTGTTTGCCTTACTCCTGCAACCCTCAAAGGCACGCAAGGAAATAATTAAGGCATGATCTCTTTAGCTTGGTAAAATATGGAGCAATAAATGGCTGCTAAGATTGATTAGGGGCTGAAGCAAAGCACAAGCCTGGGGTAGATTTCACCTTGCTATTTCTCAGGATGATGCAAAGAAATTGAAGTTGGGCCTTTTGCAGGCAAATCACATGCCAAATTGGGAAAAATAAGCCCTGTGCACAGTTCCTTTCCTTGGGGTGAATCTGAATCGTTCTGTACTGTTTCTGCTTCATGTTGTGCAGAAGAACCAAACCAAAATCAGTTTCTTTGAATGGATGATCACACTTAAAACAAAAATATAACTGAAAGCCCAAGGTGAAATATTCATATACATTGAAATATACGCTTTTCTTAGCCAGCTAACAGCCTGAAAAGTCCTTTCTGTCTGCCCCAAAGCAGTACCAAAGAGTTTCAGTGTTGATAAAGCCCTTTTCTTCCCTCTTAGAAAATCATCCCAGCTAAGGTTTTCTCCTATTGCAGTGACTGCAGGGATTGATTGTTTCCTTGGACAGAAGTGACTGCAAGACTGGCTGAGATTAGGTTTAGAGATGGGGGATACAGGAGTCAAATCAGACCACGGGCCTCAGTGTGGCTGTACATTTACAGTCCCGTGGTTGATGGTGTCCACTGTGTGTGTCTATCTCTGGGCACGCCTGTGTAAAATACCCTGATAAAACGATTCCTGTTCTGTGATCTTGATCCCGTTGTGATCTACAAGAAGTCTGCAGGACCTCTATGGAAATACAGTGACCAGTGAACTGCACAGTGCTGTGAATGTAAACGCTAATGGTAAGCCAAGTCTTGCTGCTCAAGCAATAGTAATAAGTGGCAGAGACCTGCTGGTCTGAAAAGTGATCGTGCAGCAAAGAGTAACAGTCTCTCTTTCCCCTTTCTTAATCCCACACCAGGCTAAAATGACCTCCCTTGAAAGATTTTATATTTCACTTGTGGAAGGGATGACATCTAACCCCAGAGAAAGCATCCGCTGTGGAAGGTGAATACTCCTCAAATGCCACCTATGGCTTCACATTTCCTTCCCTCATATTCTCGTCATGTTTCCCTTCTTATCTGTAAGCCAAGTATTAATATAAAACAATAAAGAGAGAAATAACTCACTATTGATCTGGAAAATAAACTGAGAGCCACAAATTGGAGAGAACAAAAAGTTGCAATGCTGCATTCAATTAAAAAAAAAAAAAAGACAATGTGATGCCTTTGAAAGTTAACTCAGCATCTGCCTATGTCTGGACTTTCTCCTACAGGTTGTGGCAAAGGAGGAAACTGAAAGGAGTAGGAAGATGCATAAAATAAACTAACTTTGAAAAATAACTATGTACCAGATCTGAAAGGATGAAGACACCTACGACAGGAAGGCTCAACTGAAGCCTTCCTGGAGATTGATGGAAGCAATCTTTTTTAACACTTGGATTTGATCAGAGGCAACTTAGAGACCTCCAAACTGAATCAAACTCCTGCTGCTTTCTTGATTTTTACCTCCTCCTCCTCCCCTTTCTGATTCCCATGAGAAGCCCACCAGCACCAAACAAGGGAGAGCCCAACGTGGGTCTGGGGGAACTGACCTGAGTTGTCATCATGAGATTGAGTCACACAAACTAAGTGCAGAGAAAGAGGATCAGGCAGCCTGATCTGATGCAATTTACTCCCTGAGAGGAGGGAGAAGCCTTGACGAAGGGGATGAAGAGGCTATTAAAACCTGCAACTTTCTGTAGACTCCTGCCAGACACATCTACTGTTTCACCTCCCTGGACTGCATCATTTAAAAACCCTTTGACTCAGTGGTCTTTTAGTTCATATGGGGTGTAATTTAGCATTGACTTCCATTAACCTCAGTGGAGATACACAGATTGTGCCAGCCGAGATCTGCCCTTCAATCGTCCATCAGACCCACTAACCCAGGTAGGAAACTACTCTGTACATCAGACCTACCTTCATTATACTCTTTCTCCTCTACCTTTCTTTTATACACCACCATCTCCAACATACCAGAGTCATGCTGGCCTTACGCTAGCATGACAGAGGAAAAAATTCCAGCTCTCCATTTGATAAATAGGATTTTTTTTCCTCTCCTACTTTTCTTTTCCTTGAAAGCCCAACACTACCCTGCCATTCTGGGTGGCTACCACCGAATTTGGGATGAAACAAAACCAATTAGGGAATGGGATACAGGAGGAAAAGCCAGCCAACCTGCAGAGGATCAGAGAGATCATTTCTCACACAAGCGTCCACAGAAATGAGAAGTAATGAGCTGAGCCCTCCTCAACAGCTTTTCATAGTACAAAGCATTGGGCAGCTGGTCAGGTGGAGAAAAGAAAACAACCAACCAACCCTTCTTTTTTCTTCTTTCCTTTTATTTTTAGCCAGAAAATGTGTTTAGTCCAGGATGAGGAAATCTGTCGTGTTGGTTAGATTTTCCTTATCGCAGCAATGCTCCGAAAAGGACAGCTACTCCAAATGGGTCACTTTTCCCATCAGCCACAGGGTGAGCACAGCAGTGGCTGATTAACAGCTTGTGGTAAAAGCCACACAGGACAAGCATGAGGCAAAACCTTGCTCAGAAATGAAGCTGTGGGAGAAATGAAATGGGTTGGTTGTGGTTTTCCCAGAGCCTCCAGCCATGATTGCAGCAGTGAGCCCGTGAGTTCATAACTCTGCACTATGTTTATGTTCTACTTGCAAAGTTTGTCACTTCTGTGCCCCAAGATAGTCCAGCGAGTCTGTGATGGTGGCAGGGAGTTGGGAGAGAAACACATCACCTGAACTGACAGTCTACGGAGAGAAGGATGTCCCTTCGATAGTCACTACACTGGAGATTGTTTTAGCCATGACACAGTAGCTGCAAGAAATGTATTCATATCCCCCCCAATTTTAGGTATATACCTAGATCATAGAATGGTTTGAGCTGGAAGATCACCTAGTTCCAACCCCCCTTTCACTAGATCAGGTTACTCAAGACCCCACCCAAACTGGCATTGAATACTTCCAGGGAGGGGGCATCCACAACTTCTCTGCGTAACCTGCGCCAGTGTCTCATCACATTCTGTTGACCTGAGTCAACAGATCTCTGCAGTGTCCCCCTACAGCTGACGGTGAGAAACTATAGGTGGGATTCATCTTATCTGTCTTCGGGTGTCTACCTTCAGGAGTCTACATCTGCACTGTTTTTCTAGCCTCCTATAATAGTAGTGGAGATCCAGTCAACAAAGTCAATAGAAGTAATGCAACAGGTCTGTCTATGCCAGGGTCGATGCCTACCTTTTGTCAGATAAATCATGCCCTGAACTTGACTCAATAATGAGAACCTCGCATGACTTGCTTGGATGGAGACAATTACATTGCAGACATCCATCCTAGGTCAGATGGTTTTCGCCTATGGAAGGTTATTTGGACAAGGTGTCTGGCCTGGGTCTGCTCTGTCTTTCTGAAGAAGCCCTAGTTCACTCTAATGACTCCAAAGGAGACCTTGGGTGACCAGTTGGCTGATACATGCTTCCTATTTTGAACACAGGACTGTCCATGCAAACCTCAAGTTAAAATCAGAGCTCATCCCTCTGATGTCTGTTCTAACACAGGCCACCAAATACCCCTCTTTACTTTACCCCTCTTTACTGACTTTACTGGGAAAAATTATTATGGATCCCTCCTTGCATATGGAAATGATTGTACTACCTGAACTCTTAGGTGTCTGCCACAGCACCTTAAAAGCTTCCAGACTCACAGATCTGACACGAAGAGTTTTACATCTGAAACGAAGAATTTTAATTTTTTCTTACAAGACATACAATTCATTCCAGCATGACCCAACTACTCCCTCCTCTTCCAATTGAGCAAGAGAGGAGCGAGTATAATCATTAAAAGACAACATATGTAAGATCAGTAAAACAAAACCAGAGGAGAGATCCAATACAAAATTAAACCTTGGGAAATTTGAAGTCAAATATGAATCTCAAGGTGTCTTGAGACTAGATCTGCCTAGCTTGAAAGGGTGATATCCACTTGCAGCTTTTATTTACAAGAACTGCACACTCATGGCCAGCGAACGATACGTGGATTCATGCTTATGAGCCGCCTGGCAAATACTTACGCACCTCCCACAAAAACCCTCTAATTAAATGTTAATTAAATGCAACACATTAGGCTTAGCAGACACTCTGCTGCTGAGTTATATACATACACTGCAGACACTCTAATGAAATACTTGACTTTGATTTACGAACATGAATGCAGCTAGAACTGGGTTTCGCGCTGGTATCTAATTTTGCACAAAACAAAGGAGGCCACCGTGCCTCTGCTAATGGTTCCAGCTTTTTAATGAATACTTCCCGCGATGATGTAATTACACAGTAACTTACAGGCAGGAAAGTGACACAAGCAGAGAAATGCCTTGCATGAAGGGAACCTCCTCTCCTGGCAGGGGAAAAAGATTTTGTCGGGTCTCTAACAGCAAATGCCCTTCAGCCACCGCAGTGATCTCATTTCAGTCCTCATTGCTCTTGCTGCCATCACAAAACCTACACTTGATCCAAAGGGAAAAAAACAGGAGGTATAGCTTGTGTTGTGTCGTGCCAGTTACAGTCAAGATGATGAAGGGCCACAGGTGAAAATCATCAAGAGAAAATGTCTGAATGTAAAGGCTTTTTGATAGGATCACCAATGCAATATTTACCAGTTTGCATTTTTCTGCCTTCTTCATACAACAGCATCTTTTGTTTGTAGGGAGAACTTCCTAAGGAAAACTCCCTCCCTTCCACCTAGAATTATGGAAAGGCTGAAATAATTAAATTTTTTCAATATCTGTTTAGGTTTCCTCACAGGTAAGGACCTCTGTTTAAGGTAAAGCTTCCTATGGTCTCATGTTCCAAGCTTTGCTGCTTGAGCCTTCTGCTGGCGACATCCCTGATCTGAATGCATTAAGATCACTCCTCCCCAGATGCTTGCTGGCTTCTGTTTTATTTAGTGCGCCTGGGTGGTTTTCTAGGACTACATCCAAGGTAGTCTCTGACCTTGCTGGTCCTTTAGTTAGCTGCGGTGTACACAGAGCCCTCCAGAAAGATGTGGTCGGTTCTTCCTGCAGGACGTGTCAGGTGCACTAAATTTCCCCATGCTCACTTCTTTTGACAGGATACACGTCCAGGGATGCGACAGTGACACATTTTTCACAGATGCCTGTGTAAGGCCAAGATTAGGTTCTCACATTCATAAAATCACCACAGCTTACCCTCAGGGAGGCAAGGAACTCATTTATTTTGCCTTTCCTCATCCCTATTTCATCTGATCTCTCCTCTTCATCCCTGAGGCAGCAATGTGAATTTCAGCCATATCTTCCATCCTGGGAATCTCCAAGTACAAGCCAACATGAGTGACTTCAGCCTCCTACCACCTTCAGCAATGATTGTTATTTTCAAGTCTCTCTTGTCTGTATTTCTGGGCTTGCCTGGAGAGCAATACTCTTCTCCACATTGAGAAACAACCAGCTTTCTTTTTGGCAAGACTGGAGGCAATTTAAAACATTTGGATTCTTCAAGGGACACCATATACATGGGTTTTGACTCCAAAAACCCCACATTTCTTCAGCAAGGGGGTTGGAGCAGATGACCTGCAGAAGTCCTTTCACACCTCAAACATTCTGCGAGTGAAGGAGGTAGCCAGAGATTAGATTTGAAAGAGGCTGATTAGCTGGAGAATCAAAAACCTCATCAGCCACAAAGAGTGGAGAAAGACTAGGAAAATAAAATAAACTACTTGGTAACACAAACTACTAGCAGTAAACCAAACAGGAGGTGACTGGAGCATGGACTGAAGTCTGGTCTATGGAGAATAGTGATTTCCTATGAAAATGCTCAGGAACTAAATTAAGAGAGAGAAAAAAGGCTTTCCAACAGGCATGAAAGGAGGTGGTGAGTGAGAAGGAAAAGGGCCATGCTGATTTTCAGAAAGAGGAAGGGGTAGAGGAGATGGTTCATAACAGTAAAGCCTGTGTTAATGCAGCTCTGTGATGTGTTTGGATAATGCTGGGCAATGCACTCTGTCTCCCTTTCGCTGTCATGCAAGTGGAATGAGATTCACTCTGAGTGAAAAAAATTGATTCCCAAGAATCACGAGGGAGCAGAAGTTAATTTGGGGGATGGAAATAATGCGGTACTTTGTCAGGACACAGAGCACAACTATTGAAACAAACTCCAACTACAGTTCAACACAACACCAAAGAAGGAGATGTATCATCATGACAAGAGACATGGGAATTTTTGTGGGTGTTAAAATTGCCTTTTTTTCCATTTTAAGGGAGTAACCGGTGGTAGGCTCTAAAAATAAAACACTGAATCTTTCATGTTGTCCACAACCAATTATGCCCAGCAGCTGGGTGAGCTGTGACCAATTTAATAACAGAGGTGTCAGCTACCTGCAGACAACCTGCGATTAGGCTTGGCTTCATCATACCTACCTACAAAGTGGGCACCCACTAAGCTGGCTGGTCTTGGCTCCTTCCTCACTCAACAGAACAAGATCAGCACCTATAGGGGTGATTCATATTCCTCTCTCCCCACACCTGATCCCCCTCACAGTTTAGGGTGGGATGAGTCACATCCCACAGAGATATCATTCAACATCTAATAGGCATTGAAGTTATCTACTCGACTGTCTTAACAAATGGTATAGCTCTTAGTTGGTTAAAAGTATAAGTCTAGCCTAGATGACGACTTGGTTGCTGTGGTGGCTTCTCTCCATCTGGGGCATGAGTTTTCTAGGTTTATGAGGTGGGCATTACCCCATCATAGCACTATCCCAGGTGGCAGGAGTAGCCTTCAATCCAAACGGAATTCCATCTCTACATGAAGAGCACTACTTTATCCAACTCCAGCTTATCACAGAATCACAGAATTATATGGGTTTGGAAGGGTCCTCTGGAGGTCATCTAGTCCAACCCCCGTGCCAAAGCAGTGTCACCTAGATCAGGTTGGACAGGGACGCATCCAGGTGGGTTTGGAAGATCTCCAGAGAAGGAGACTCCACATCCTCTCTGGACAGCCCGTTCCAGGGCTCTCCCACCCTCAAAGTAAAGAAGTGGAGATGGGATTTCCCATGTTCCATTTTGTGCCCATTGCCCCTTTTCCTGTCACCTCGCAGCACTGAAAAGAGTTTGACCCTATCCTCTTGCCACCCACTCTTTAGATATCGATAAGCGTTGATGAGGTCCACTCTCAGTCTTCTCTTCTCCAGGCTGAACAGCCCCAGGTCTCTCAGCCTTATAGCTCAAATCTCCTGATATTGCCAAGATGTCATTTAGAGCTACAGGAAAGAAAAGGCCATCAACTTTTTGACAGTCAGAGCCAATGGGCTTCTTGTTTTTCCAGTGGTCACTGGTGTGTGCTATGCGGCTATCAAATTTTGGGGAATGAGGGAAGACACAGAAGGTTTCAGAGACTCATCTTCACTGTAATTTGCAGATATTCTGCATGAGTAATTTCCATATAAATGACCTTGAGGAAAATATTAATAATATGATAATGGACCATTTGCATATGTTGCTGAGTATTTTGTCAGTTCAAACAAGAGACTTGGTCCAGAGCTCTTTGTCAGCAAACAGAAAAGCAGAACAAGCTCTGCAAGTAACTCTTACACTGAAAATCTCAGCTGAGACCTGAACACATTGGTAACAAGCTTGACTTTTTTGCAATATTTTTTGAATGCCAGATTGCAACGAGAGGCGATGGGATTTGGGCACTGCAAAAAATGTTATTTAGTGTTCAGAACTTAATTTCTCTCTATTTTCATCTTTCCTCTTCTGGTGATTTCTTGCACACTGTAGCATTTCCCAAACATCAGAAAAAGCAGGTTTCCTAAATCTGAGAATCTGAACATGACAAATACATTCCAGTTGTGCTTTCCTTAAAACCCACTAAAACCTGAACTTAATTTTTAGCAATCAGTTACACTTAGCAGAGAAAAACACCAAACCAGCCTTGCCATATAATTTTAGGTATTTTAACTCTGCTGCACCTCTTCCTGCAACAAATCTATGATAATTTCTTCCAGGTAATTTAGAAACTTTCGAAAATTCCATCCAAAGTTGAAAAAAATCCATGCTGTAGGCTTATAATTTTCTTTTTCCTTCTTGGTATAACTTTCCCTGTGGTGATTACATTTATTATGGGCATAGAAAGGACAGTCTCAAACATGAAATATGTGCTTTGTACGCTAAAAGGGCTAATTTCCCAAAGCTGAGAAAAATTTTGAGAGAAATTGACATAAGTGTAGACAGGAAATTGTGAATGAAAATCGAGAGTCGTTTAGGAATAATTTATTAGATGGCCAAAAGCCAAGCATCCACAATCAAGGCAGAGGATAACTGACTAAAAAGCCATTATAATTTTGTGACAAAGTGAACACATCAAGTAGAAATATCTATATATAGGCGAGTTATCTTTTTGTCTGTGTGCAAGTATTATGTCTAATTGCCTCCTTACTTCTTCTGTGTATACGTGTATTTTTTTCATGCACATGAAAAAATACGCATTTATGTATTTTTCATAGAATCACAGTATGGTTTAGGTTGGAAGGGACCTTTCAAGATCATCTAGTCTAACCTCCATGACATGAGCAGGGACAGCTTCCACTAGATTAGGTTGCTCTATTGATATCGGGGATTGCTCTGACCCAGGTGCAGGACCTTGCACTTGGCCTTTTCATCTACTTTTTTTTTTTTTTAAATTACTTTACTTGGCCTTTATTTATTTATAAATCCCAGACCCCAGAGAGCAAACAGAAAAGGACAATTAAAAATTTCAGAAAGAATAAATAAAGTGGGGAAATCCCAAGCTGTCAGGAACTGAAGGTTATGGAAGGAGGGTTTTTAAATATACCAGAATAAGAATGAAGTCAAGAATGCCAAGGGCCAACAATTTAACCATCTCCAACTAATGGCATTATAGAAGAAGGATAAATATTGAATAAGCATTTCTGTTCTATATTAGGAGATATCAGCACTTGTTGAGATTTTCAGCCTCAGTAATGTTAAGGTTTTTTACACCTTGGAATCCCAGAGACATTTCAGAAGAGTTATGGCTACTCTCACACCCTAAAAGGGAAACCTGAAATCATAAACTGCTTAACCTGACATCAATCTCAAACATAACATTGAAATATAGCAGTTAGTTGGTAAAGAACAGAAAGACAGGCATATAACTAGTGTCAGTCAATGTGGGTTTGTGGGAAAGAAGCACTGAAAAAACTCAGGCTGATTTCATTCTTTTGGGGGGTTTCCTAAAAGTTTTTTTGGAGGCAATAGAAACATCTTTAAGAAATTTGCCTTAGTGATCACAGAATCAGAGTTACTGAAGTTGGAAAGGACCCCTTAGGTCACCTAGTCTAACCTCCCACTCAAGCTGGGTCAGCTAGAGCAGATTGCCGTGGATCATGTCCCGTCAGGTTTTTAATATCTCTATGGGTGAAGACTCAAGTGATGGATGACATTGACATCAAAAATCAGACCCAAATGGTATCATTTCCATGTTAAATGGCTTATAAGACAACTGACTGACAGACAACGGGAAATCATTGTTTGATAGACCTGCTTCCAACAAGATTCTGCAGGCATCAGTCTTAGACCTCTACAGATCCTGTATTTTCAGCAGCAGCAGCCTGAAAATGAATATAAAATTAAATATGATCAAATTTGCAGACAACAGTAAGATGGCAAACAGGGATGGGTGATGAGGCTGGAGCAGTCCTATAGGGCAGCCTGGACCTGTCAGTCTGCTGTGCCCATTCCAGTCAAATGCAGCTGCACCCAACCAAATGCCAAGAACAAGGAGCATAGGCTGTGCTTACAGAGCAGAAAGCAGTTTTCTAGCTCAACGGGGGCTGCGAGCAGGGTATTGGGAGCTGAATGGCATTCACCCATGACCTCCCAACACAACGTGGTGGCAAGAGCAGCCTTTGGCTGGACAACCAAGGGAGAAGTGAGTGGGAGAGAAAAGCAACTCTGTATTCACAGGTAGAGTTGGTCAAGCTGGTACTGCTCAATTTGTGTCACTTTGTTGTCTATCCTTTTCAAAAGGTCACTGGAGGTTCCAGAAAATACAGCACTATAAGTTAAGATATAGAGAAAGACTCTTTATTAAATGAGACATAAAGAGGTCATGCTATTTATCAAAAAGATGTGATGCCCAGGTAATGGCACAGACATACCTCCATCAGAGGAAATTGTGGGTGCTCAAGTTTCTTTAATATAGCAGAGCAAGGCAAAACAAATACCAGAAGCAGAAAGCCGAAGGCATAGAAACCCAAATTAGAGGAAAGGCACACATTATTAATGGTGATTAATCACTGAAACAAACTATCCAGGGAAGAAGCCGAATCTCATCTCCTGATGTTTTCAGAGCAAATGTATTTGCTTTCTCAGGCAGGATGCTTTCAGTAAACATATGCTATTGGTCTTGCTATGGGAAAAACCAGTAAAATTTAAGAAAAAGTTCAAAAACAGTGACCTAATGACCCCTATTCTCTTATCTTTTCTTCTAAGGCTTGCTTGAATCTATGAATCTTTACCTAATTAGCTATATTCAGCCATTAAAAAGATAATGAGATACATCAGAATCAAGATACACCTGCATTAGACACTTCCAAACAAGCAAAATAGTCTTCTAGACAAAAATTGGGTATTAATAGACAAGGGGTGTGTGTGTGCGTGTGTGTCTGTGTCCTTTTTCTATGTCCCCTTGACTTTTATTCCCATTTTGTCTCAGGGAGTTTGTGCTGACCTGGGTGTCTTTGATCTGAGGTGGTGTATGTTTCCACACCTGTCATTCTGCTTGCAAACCTTTTAAAAAATTGATATTCGCTCAAACATAAGTTAGATCTCCTCAGCCTGCTGTCTATTGCAGATATTGGATGCAATGCCTGATTTATTTTTCAGTCTGAGTGCTCAACATTGCTTAGAAACATCACCTTGAAGATATCCCAGATGGTCACCCAAAAGGTAGAGGATGTGTTCAGATGACCAGGTGAAGAGAGTCATATATAGGCATTTTTGATAGCAGCACAAATAATAAGGACTGTCATATAATATCTGTGCATGAGTTGGTTTATGTTAACATGATCTCAGAAAAAATTACATAAAGCCAAAAATCATAGCAGCATTATTATTATTATGGCATTATTAGATAATGCCAAAATTAGCATTTTAAGATTCTTTTTTCCCTTAACTAGCTAATCTCCACCCAGAACATTGCCCTGTAACAATATATAATGCTAAGGCTGTCAGGCTGGGAACAGAGTGATTCTGGAGGATGGAGCATTAATGAAGAGAAACGGGATTCTGATTTATTCTATTTCCATTCATCAACACAGCTTAGGTGCTCACTTTCTGATTTGGTTTCTGCTGTTTACCTCAATTTCTTTGTCTTGTTAGTAAAGCATCCAGGATTCCTAAGCAGTCTCCCACCTAAATGCTAGCCAGGCCTCAAATGGGTTCATTTCCAAGAACAGATGAAAGCAGCACAGTCGTTCCAAAATGGGCATAGGCCAAAACATTCAATGTTCACAGCCAACTGCTCATGAACTGTCTACAAACCAAGAGTTATTGGCAGGCAGCGTATGGCAAATATGTTGCTCTTCAGAAAACTGTGATCTCTTTGTGGGCCCCTTTTAAGTAGATAAACGGACCAAATGGTTTGTTGTGAATTATATACGCCATTCCTATATGTCACCAGATGTGTTTCAGTGTAAAATCGCCAGCCCGTAATGATTAGTTAGCAAGCTGAAAATGAGGAGAGCTTGAACAGGCATATTCAGCTAGCTGGTTCTTAAACCTTGCCAAGCTAAATCAAATTCTGCCCAGATATCAAACTGTGCCTAATAAACACCAGTGCTGATAATAAGCACCTGCATTTTTCACTGGTATAGCTCAGTGTTGCAACAAAGATTCATTGGGAAGAGTAATTATTGTGAACGAGCATCACACTGACTATTGTGATTGCCCTAGTAACTGCTGGCCACGTTAATGCCATTCAGAGCAAGTCAGATGAAGAAGAGAGTAGCAAAAGGTTGCCACTGTGCTAAATATAGATCTGGACTCCTGTCACCCCTTGACTTGCTCAGAGGGTATCCTCACTCCGCTTTGTGTCTTCTAACTTAGGAATATGGATGGACAGTCACCACATAAGCCATAAGCTCCTGTTAGCCTCTCCTAATAGTTGTATCTCTATAGCAAAAGAAGGGTTCAGAAAAGACTTAGCTTAGAGAGGCAGAAGTTCAAGCAAAAGCTTGCATACTAGATCTGGACAGAGGACGTCTTCAGTGAGAACAATTTTCCTGAAAAAGCACAGAGGCCATAAGAAACCTTGAAGTAATTAGAAAACTGGAATCATAGAAACATAGAATGGTTTGGGTTGGAAGGGACCTTTAAAGGTCAGCTAGTACAAGCCCCCTGAAACAAGCAGGAACATCTTCCACTAGATCAGGTTGCTCAGAGGCCTGTCCAACCTAACCTTGAATAGAGAAGAGGAATATGTCCATCCAATAGCCCAGAAAGTTATGGTGATCTGTTAGGGCTCCCCAAAGAAGCAGTGACAGGTTGCCAAGAAGATCATCCACCATTTCAATCAGTATCTCAACAACAAACACTTGTGGTCCTTACCTGGATGGAGATGCACAGTGCTCTTGGAAAAGACTGTGCTATCAGCAAGGATGGAGGACCACAAGTCCCCAGTGTATGATGCACTGACTTGGCATTTCAACGGGGGGAGCACTGGGGGATTCAATCTCTACAAAACCAACTCTACAGAACAAAATATTATTTTTTAAAAAAATAATCAAACACAAACACAAAAACATCAACCCAGCATTCACTCTTTCTCATGCCATATTTTCTGCTGGAATAGCAGGTTGATTGATGCTGGGGTGTTCACCCAGGCTGGAAGGTGAACTTTGTCTTCATGCTTACATAGCCTGATTTTAATTTAAGGTTTCTCTTTCTCCCTTGTGTGTTCCTCTCCCTGCCCTGCTCAGTGAGTTCACTGGTTTTTATGAGTTATGCTAATCAGTCTGCTGCATCTGTGCTAATTCATCATCTGGGCTGCAGCGGATGGATGAAGCTGGACGTCTGTGCTCCTCACTTGGTATCCTACAGCCTCCAGCAGCCTGAAGGAAGAGGGTGATGGGTAGGTTTAGACCTGCTGGCCAAAGGTGAGGAGGGACTACTTGGCCGAATAGAAAGGGCAAAGGGATGCCCATTTCTTTTCATGATCCTGGAAGTGAATCTCCTCTCTCTGTGCAACTTTTTTTCTCAAGATGCAACAATCCTCCTGAAGTCCAATTTGAGGATGGGGTGCTGGGGAGCTCCTGAGAGCACCATCAGTGTCAATAACCTGTCAGGAACTAGCCTTATTCATCATGGTTATTGGGTAACTGCCAAGGACCCTACAGTAATTCAGTTGAGTTTCTTCTCCGCTAAATGAGTTTACAGTGATGAATAGTGTTTTCTGGGTAATTTAATAATATTAATGGGTTCTCATTAGGTTGGCATTCATTTACATTCTTGAAGGTGTATCCCCTGCTGGCAGTCTTTGGAAAGACTGGGGTGGACAGGAAAACCAATATCCTAATTCATTCACATCCCTAAATACTTCCAATAAGGTAAAGGTTTTAAACCACTTTATTGGTTTGGTTTATTTAATTTACATTGCTCTTTGTGTACTGTGATTTTATTTCCTACACAGGCTGTAAACCCAATATTGTTTAGTCGAAAGTGCCCTCAAGAAAGACGATATTAGAGTTAGAAATAGATATCAAAATGGCTAGAATTATTATTATTATTATCCAAGAGTCAGATGATGGAAATGCAATAATTCACTCAAAATAAATCCATCTTCTACCAGAGCACAAATGACCCATCTATATGTGATAAGCAGCACTGATAGCACTGGGAGCTGTCATCTCAGATTGGCAGGAGAAAGGTATTCATACTGTTTGTTTTGATCTCTCTGAATGAGATCTTCTTTTTTATTTTCATTAAATTACGTATATGCTTATGTGAAACTCTCTCTCTCTAGTTTGCCTCACAGGACACATGAAGGTACACATTATCATATGACATTACCAGCAGAAACAACAGTATCAGGGCAAAGAATCATTCCGAAAGTGAAGGTGCTACCATGATGCTCCAGAAGACGCTCAGTAGCAAACTGAAGGAGAAATTTAAATTCAAAATTATCTTCAAAAAGAAAGACCTTAAAATATATTTTTGTCCTTCATGTTCTTAGCTGAAGGGAGCCAGGTCAAAACATTGAGTGCAACTTCATTTTCTGGGCAAATGAGAATCTTCTGCAGAATTTTTCTGCAGATTAGTGCAGAAAATACCAGCTTTCATCCATATGCTCCCTGATACTCTCCTCATTTAATTTCTTCCAAATTTTCCTATTCACATAATTTCTCGATACCTTTAAAAAAAACCCTTACTCCTAGAAGCTCATACCACAGACAATCGGAAAACTCCTGATTTTCCAAGGAAACTCTTCTTTTCAGTAAATAATTACTTCCCTTTTTGAAAAAAAAAAATCTTAATAAAAATTGAAATTTCAACTTTTTAATCTTTTTAAATTCTTTTAATGTTGCATGGTGCTGAATGGGGAAGACATAAGCAAGCTATTTCTGTGTTGGAATGTGAAAAAAAAAGCGTAGACAAAAGAAGGGCTATTTTTAAGAAAATACGTTATTCAATAAAAATACTGCCACGTTTTCCATCACAAATTTCAAACAGAATTCTTTTTATGCCAGCTGTAGTTTACCTCTAATACCAGAATAAAATCCCTATCATGCTAAAAACCTCCACATCCTCAGAGCTCATATTTCATGCCATTTTTGCACCAGAAGAGTGAATAATTCAGCAGATTGGAGTAATGAATCATTTTCTCATCCCAAGGTGGCTGCTGCTCACGATGATTAATACTGATTTATTTATTACTCATGACAGTCTCAACCAGGTCAGGGCCTCACTATGTGACATCCTGTATGGGATACACTGAATAAACAGTTCCTGCCCCAAAGAGCCTGCAGTGTAAGCTTTTGTTCTTTGGGTCCTCGCCATGGAGAATAGAATAGAATAGAATAGAATAGAATAGAATAGAATAGAATAGAATAGAATAGAATAGAATAGAATAAATGGTGATGGATGGAAGGGAGAAGATCATCTCCTTGCATAGACATCTTGCCAGTTTATCCCACCTTTGGTAAACACGATACCTATTATTTTCAGTAGCCTCACCTCATGTCACCTGATAAAAACTGAATGATGGGATGGTTTTTTTGCAAAGAAGGATGCCAGAAAGAGGAATTTGTAGGCTTCCTGACTCACCCAGCCTCATACATGATGCCTTTAGTGATGTACCAAGTGGTGTGTGATACTGTTTTACCCTGGGTCTCATCCTCCTGACTTCTTTGACAGGTACTTTCATTTAGTTATCTTTGGGGGTGAAAAAAGAAAAAGCTCACCTAAATTCAAGTTAGCAGAGTTTACCCACAATTCTTTTTCTCATCCCTGTCACTCCATAACAAAGAATGGGAATTCTTTTCAGGAATCCTTTGCAATTTTGTCCCTGAAGGTGAAAATTATCTTAAGGGAGCCTGACTCACACGTGCTCAGCTCACGTGTAAGTGAAGAGGTATCTGCAGACTGGGATCAAGTCTCATCTTCAAAACAGGATAGTTTAGCTATGGAATGAAGTCCTCTTGTCTGTGGGTGATGCCTTGGTAAAGGCATCACCCTGGAGGGAAAAGAAAACTTTATAATTCAAGAGTATCTGTCCAAAAATATTCAGGAACTGTAACTACAGGGCAACACCAGTGATGCATCAATACCAGTGTGTCTCCTCCCCTGTTTCCTGCTCAAACAAGCATCATTCATCATGTTGTCCCACACCAGGGAGGGACAATTCAGCACCACAAATGCCTCTAGTCACTGATTAAAATAACAGGGATATTATTTCCCAAAGAAAGTAATTTCAGCCTGCATTTTCTACCAGAGTTCCCAAGTAGCAGTTGTGTCAATTTATCCTGGTCAATAATTTCTCCCTAAAATGCTCTTCCAAGCTCATGTTAATACTCTACATTTGGTGCATCCTGTATCTTTAGGGAATGGCTAGATCTAGAATAGAATTGCCTATTTGTTGTTCTTAATCTCATCTGCCTTCTTTCTGCACTATTTACTATTACAGGGTTAAGATCTTCTCTGTTTTTAAGATTTTGTTTCTTCCCAGTTTCTAAATTATGGTTATCTTTTTTTTTTTTTTTTTTTTCTGTGTGTGTGTGTGTGTGTAGGGTTCCTAGATCTCTTCCTACCACTCTTCTCCTTCTCCAAAAAAACATCATCTGCAGACACACTTTCAACTACCACTTTTATGCAAGGGCATCATAAAAATACTCCTCTTCGTCAGCTACATTCCAAATGGATACTTCATCCTTTCTCTTTGACATCAACCCCTAAATGTTACATTGTCTGCTCAAATTAAGCTAATTTTTAGTTTTTCTCACAGGATTTTCTCCCTCTCCTGCACACTTCAGCTGAAAACTCTGAACATCAGCAAACCAACATGATATTTGCTACTGTATCCTTCCTTAAGGTCTGTGGCAAACACCATTTTCTCGACCATCACACAGACCCTGAATTTGTATCAGCTTTGGACTAGATCTGTCTCTGATCCATCCATCCAAGGTGTGCTTTGGTTTTGCAGATTCACCTTGAATAATAACTGTACAATCTCACCTTCTTGGCCCTTGCTGCTAAACCAGTGAGCCAAGGTCTCTCACATCTTCCCCAGGGCATTTATCTGTGCTTCCATCTTGTATAACATTGTGAAAGTCACTTTCTCGGGCTATTTTAACACCTCTCTATTGACCCCACCAGTGCCCATTCCCTGTACATAAAGCCTACTGTGCAATGTGTTAAGTTGTCCTGCTTCTCACCTCGCTGATCTTCTGCTGTCATCTCTTTGGCAATGCCCATTGTTCCTCATGGATAAGATTCCTCCCTACCCATTAGCCTTGTTCCCCTCCCTGATGTGAGCATCAGCTTGAGAGACCAGGAGTTCCTGAGTCCTGATATGTAGGTCAGGATTCATCTCACCCATCTTGTGAATCTTATCATATAACCATCTATAACAGAGCTCATTGCTTAGAGGTTCCCTGTATAGTCAGTGGGAAAAAAAATATGAAATAAAATAGATACTCCAGGGTCCAACTGACCCACTTTATTTTGAGACATCTATTCTTAACAACAAGAGGAATTGTACCCAGCCCTAAGGTGCTCCACTGACTATATTGACTGTATCTCCCCCATCTCTCAGCATTATAGTGGAGCTGAGGGCAAGTGTTCTCTGTGAAGACATAACACGTAGAAGAAACCTGCTTACATTACCAAGTGTAAAAGGAATTTGTTGCTGTCAAGTGCTCAAGTTTTGGGGTTTTTTTGGGCTTTTTTTTTTTTTTTACCCCAGGGTGAGATGAAAGCATTTAGCTTCCTTGCAGGAAGAAGCCACTGGCAAGGTGTAAGCTCTGAATACCAATCCAGAAATAACACCTGAAGAACTGACTGCTTCCTTGGGAATGAAAGCACAGACAGAAAATTTATGTGCTTTCAGCCCCGGCCTTTTATTCAGCGTCCACAACGATTTCCACACAGGACATTTTGGGTTAATTAGGTCAGCTCAGATTAGTCACAGCTCTCTTAACGAATGTTTTTAAATAGGTTTCTCTTCTTAGGGCCGTATGGAATTAGTAGGAGTCTAGTCAAAATACATGCACATAACAGCCTTTTCTGGGCTAGGGCTTTACGAAGTTTATTTAGAGAAAGCCATTAAAAAAGCCAAGTTCTAGTTCAGCTCCCCCTGAGCACGAGGAAATAAATGGTGTCCCTGTAGCGCTAAGATGAGTCTCTGGAAGTAAACAAAATAAGGGATACCTGCCCTCTCTGCCCTTTGGTTTCAGACCTCCAGACCAGACTGATGGCTGGTTGCCCGTACACTCAATAAAATCTGTCCATTATTACAGTCTGTAAAATAGAGCGTTAAGGTCATACTGCCCTACAGAAAATACTCAGAGGAGGAAAGAAAAAGTCTTTTTTTGTAGTTTTTTTTTTTAATCTGAATGCTGTTTCATGTCACCCATGCCAGCATAGACCCTCCATCCCTTGCCCCCAGCCATCATACTGTCCACTGCAACTCAGAAACAGCCTGAACTGATGAAAAAGCTTTTCTGGGATGTTACAGGTCCATGTCTAGATGGGATCCTTGTGTGTGTCCCAGTGCCATAGCCCACAAATCTGGGATTCCAGCTAGTGCAGAACCCTTTAGGAGCATCTCTTCTCACTGTTTGGGTAGCCCGTGCCTCTAAATCTTCTTGTCTGGCTTAGCATCTCCCCCAAAAGTCCCCTTATACTTAGCTTTCACTGAGATAGGTGACCCCAAAATAGTCCCACCAGTGCTTTGTCCCTGTCCCTCAGCACTGTCCCAAGAAGGCTGTGCCCATCTCATTCTCAGCACCTTTAGCATGGAAACAGGACATGGTGTTAGCACTTTCTGAGGCAGTGGATGAGGAGCTGTCCATAAAACCATCAGCTCCCTGGGGACCCACATCCAACTGCAGACCCATGTCCATCCTGTGTCCACCTGAAGGCAACTTATCAAGCCCCAAACACTTCCAGGTGTAGTTCCTCTCCCAAAGCATTCAAACGTGACACAGGAGAGTGGGTAGTCTATTAAGAATGACCTACCCCTCCAAATGAGCTTGACGGAGCCAGTAGAAGAAGAGTGAAAGTCCTTACATCTGCACTCCTAAGATGTATGAAACAACCCAAGGGTAAAAAATTGCTTTTAAAATAACCTTTTCAGCCTGATTCATTGCAGCAGGGAGTGGAGCCATCTGTCTGGAGCTGACACTCCTCCCAAATCCACTACACACTTTGGGAGTCATTTTCACAGGAGGGAGTCAAAGAGCTCAGATACCTTCATGCCTGCCTTATAAAACTATTACAGGTGTGCTCAGCACAGTAAAATAACACCAAATAAAATGAAGCAAAATTAATAAATAAAATACAGAGAGATAATATGACAAAAATGTGCAAGATACTTTATGCAGTGCTAAAGTATAAAGTAGTGCTAAAAATGACAGTCTCTACTGGAAGTCACTCAAGGAAGTGGTTCCTTATTTCAAGCGGGTGGGATAAAGCCAGTGATGGAGACTTGTGTCTTACAAGGACTGGTGGGGACAGCAGTATCAGAGGCAAATTAGCCATGGGAGACACTTGGGAAGCAGGTCTTCTATTAATTGAGACTACTACAACCCCTCTCCTACTAAAACCAGGCTGTTTCTTGACCTTGAGAAAAACACCTGTCAGAGCCCCCCATCTTCCTCTCTGCCTCCACTTCTCCCTGGTTATTAACCACCTGTGGAGAGTTTGAGAAGTCCTCTGAATACCTGAACCTCAGGCAGAGAATTTCAGAGCTGTGCATGTGAAATAAAGAAAAAAAAAGTGACAGGAGGGGTGTGAAACCGAGCAACACATGCTACTTTGCTGGCTGAGACTTGATGCGCCTTGGATTCAGAAGCAGTCCTCATTAATACTCATCCTGCATTTACGAAATTAAATTAGGCTGCTTAAAATTAAAAATACATATTTATTTTAACCAGCCTGGGTATTCTGAATGAACTGAAAAGGAAAGAGGATGGAATATTACAAATGAGACAATTAAGGAAAGCGAGCAGGAGAAATTGTATAAATTGCAGTCCTGTGATGAAACAGTGCTTTGATGCAAGGGAGGGGAGCTGGCGAGGACTCCAGTCATCAGAGATGGAAAGCGTTGGGGAGGGGTGGTGAGAAAGGAGTTAAAGAAGAAAGAAAAAAAAAAAATTAACTCTGAGAAAATCCATTAGTATTGATTTAAGGAGGTAATCAAGGGGAAACAGTCTCAAACAGACAGGATGGACTGGTAATGGTAACACATGAACGCTGTGGTGCTCGGGGCCTCGCACAGCTCTTTCGGCTGCAGAATTACACTTCTGGGAGAGCTTTGGTCCAAACCTGGTACCTGCTGCATTGGCCGGGTTCCCAGCACCTGCCAGGTGTGATGAAGCTCCTGAGCGTGAAACAGGATTAGATCAGACCTGAAAGCTCTTCCCTTGGACAATGCTCAGGATGGAACCATAAGCCAATGGAAAGAACAGGAGTGAAGGTGGTTTCTGCGGTTGGAGACCCAGATCGCAGAACCCCATCACAGCAAAACACCTGTACAAGAAAATACTCCCAGGAAGGATGCAGCTTTTCCAAGGAATTGATTGACTTTTCCATGTGGCATTTGGGATTCTTTGCTTTACCCCAGCAGGAGAAGACAACGCTGGCCATGGACAGCATCTGCAGCTTGCTGGAGACTGGAGGTGCTCAGCACATGGCAGAATCTGGCTCCAGACACATGAACTGCTCCTGAACACAAAGAAAACCAGCTTTTCTCTTGAATATTCTGAAAATTATTCCCTTGGTTTTCTATAAGGAGGAAAATGCCAGGGTGCTCTTGCAAGAACACAGGCATAGCTCAACACATTCTCTTAAAAACATACCCTTGCTGCACAAAGAGCTCTTAAGTGCACAAGTTTTACTCCTGTGAAGGCCATCCTGGTCCCTGTGGGGTGCAGGTCTCTATAACTGTGGGGAAGAGTGGGGAACTGTGGGGAGCCTGGATCAGTCAGCCTGTCTGAAGTGGACCCCAGAGAGATGGGAAGAGTCTCTGCACTTTTTAGCCCATGAAGGTGACTTTAGACTCCAATCTGCCCACTTATCCCTGCTATTTGTCTGTATGTGCGCGGTTGTGCAATTTCTGCGCATGCTTAAAATATATATGGTTTACATTCACTTCTTGAACAGTTCAGCATAGTTATATGTTGGTCACAACCAAATCAAATTAGTTGGGATTCGTTTTTCAAAGGGAAAAATAATTACCATGCAGAGGCCTGGGCTGTCATTGGAGGAGACCTCCAAGTAAGGCATGAGATGGATTAAAGGAATAGATGGGCCTTCCATAGAGATTTGTATTTCATCCACCTGACAAGAAGACATTTTCACCTTCTACAAATCCCATTGTAGCTGTTAGATCCTAAAGTCACACTTTCCACTGAACCAAATTTTCTCTTTTTAATGGTGGATCAGGAAAATAAAAGCCTCAGGACTACTGGCTTCTAGTTCCATATCGCTCACAAACTGCACCACTTCCACATACCAGTTTTTTCCAAAGTTCAAACTGGAATGAAGGAACTTGACTGACCAGGATATGACCATTGTGGACCAGGTTCTGTGAGAGTGACAAACCAACAAACGGACTTCAGTGCCTTCCTTGGCAAAATCTTGACTATTTCAAAGAGCATCCTATTTCCCAAATGTGGGAGAAGCAATGAAAGGGTAGTTTCTTCTCTCCTGATAGCCAAAGTTGGGTCCTCAGGGAGCTGTGTCCCCAGTACTGTCTGCCTCTTTCTGTCCTGGGACAAATTCGTTCTGCCACTCCTTCTTCCTCCCTGGCTTTTCCCTTTCCATTTTTTCTCACTCTTTCAAATCTTCAGTAACTTCAGTTTTGCAAGTAGTCCTACAGAAACCCTTTTTAGATCTTCTGTACTTGTTGGTAAACAGACTTTTTGGTTTGGGGGCTTTTTTTTATGGTTTTCTTTTCTCTTTTTTTTTAATATCCTGTGGATTAGTGACTTGAGAAGTCGATTCTATTACCTCTAGCTGTGTTATAGATGAAGGGGCATCTAAGTGCTCCTTCCATTTCTTTTGACAGATGGGTTCTTTGCAGACCTGTTAACTGTAGCTCTGAGATCAAAGATCTACTTGATCATTGAACATCAGCACTGTTGAACACAACACTCACTCTCTTTCAGAGCTTCCTGCAAAACGCAGTTTAGCTATCTGCTGCAGAAATACATATATAAAAATACATATACATAACTACTATAAAAATGCAAAGAGGTATTATTAAGGGGAGAAGAGAATTGCCATATCGATCTAAATAATATGCTGTTAACTTTCAAAGAGCAAGCACTCTTTCTGCTAACAGGTTTTTCTAATTCTAGAGGAAGAATAACAAGGCTGGAGGCTGGAAGACGCTTAGCAGCAAATATGAAAATGGGTTTGTTTGTTCTCATTCTTTGTTCCTTTAAAGTCTCTGTGCTTTCTCTCTCATGCCTGTTTTATGAAGCTGCAGCAGCGCTTTCACCCTACAGTAAGCTCTAAAAGCAATTTTGCATGGGCAGCAGAGCTGAAGGAGTGAGGGAAAGGGAAACAGATTGACTTTTCTATACAGGGAAATGGAAGAAGACATGGAGAGACCTGTGAGACAGGGAGGCATCATGAACCAGGAATGCAGCTGCAGGTCTGTGTCTCCTAGGGCCTGGCTTTCCCTGCTTTTAAGTGGTTTGTGTTGACATGTATTCATTTGGATATTTGATGCTCAAGACAATTCATAGGTGTTTTCTGTGATTAAATTGCCACATGTCTAGTGTGTGATTTGAGCTTAGCCACAAGGAGATGTCAGAGCGAGACACAACGTATTACTAGTTTGGGCAGAAGCTTTAACATTCATCTCATTTAGCTCAAGATGTCTGTTCCACAGACTGACTCCCTCTCGCTTAAGCATTGAGAATCCCCACAGTTGATGGAGAGACACAAGTAATTCTCAGTGCTTTTCATGGCCTCCTCAAAGAGACTTCTGCAGTACGTCTGAAGAACTGTGCCCAAAAGTACCTGTTTATTCCCATTGACTACAAAAAGCATTTTCATTAACAGCTCAGGTGCAGAAGTGTCTCTTATACCTATATGAAATCAGGCAAGGAGACCATCTGATAGGAGACTATCTGGTAAAGGAGAAATTCTTCAAGCAGCTACACAGGGATGACAATCAAAGCAGCAGATGACAGTGGCAGGACAACAAGCTGGTGGAAATCCCCAACCAGCTGGACGATAAGGAGAATCCTTCACAGGAGACATGAGATGGGTAGAAAAGCATGTCTTCTTAAGTCACGGAAATTAAAAGAAGAGAAGAAGAGTCTATAACAAGTGAAGAGTAAGGTGCAGTGCTGAATCTTAGCTTTTACTTGGGAAAGGTCATTGAAGAAGTCTGAAAAAACTCATTTCAGTGATTGGGGCAGGCACTGGACTACAGAAGGTCTTGGATGGAATTGCAGAGAGGAGCTCCACACCTGGAAAACAAATGTTCAGGGAGGTTGGAGATGAGTGGAAACAAATGAAGCACCTTTTCCTTTCAGAAAACCAAATAAAATAAAGCCTTCCAATCTGTTATCATAAATACATAGCTAAGTAAATAGATGAATAAAAAAGTGTTGTCAGGTATAGGCATCATCTTTCTATTGAGTGATGCACCTTCTGAAAATTATTGATATCATGGAAGCGTGCCAGAGTCTGGAATAAGGGCTAGACTTGGACAAAGGACAAGGTAGGAATTTCCACACAAACATAAGCTGGATTTTCCAAATTTTATCAGCATCCCTTTGTTCAAATGGTCCCTAATGTGGAAGTCATTGTTTATATTTTGAGTAGCTTTGGGAGCAGTCTTTAATAATGTTCTTGTTGTTGAAGGCCCTGATTAGGAGTAAAAAGATGTGAATCCACTTATTGGCTGTAGTATCAGATTAACATATTAAAAACTCTCTGCCTCAGTTTCCAGTTCCTAAACAAGTATAAACCTGTCTCCCTTGCCCTGCTTGTTCAGGCTAGAAATGCTGTGGGTGACTTCAGTAGGTAAAGAGGTACAATCCTGATCTCATCTATGGTTCAGGAAGCACCATGTTATAAATAACAACCATAACCAATTTCCTGCAGTCTTACTAAAAAGTTTTTTTCTCCTTCTGCCTGTCTCCATATACATATGTATGAATATTAATCCTGCCAAAAGAAGATGGGAAAAAAAGGCAGAGAGAGGGGGTAATAAAAATTCAGTACATCAAACTGACTTTTCTTGATTTACAACAGGTAATTATCATTCTTCACGCATGGCTGGTCTCCTGTTGTGAGAAAGCAGAGCAGGTGGAGCGCTGTTTGTCCAATATCCTTCCCCCCGACAATCGCCTCTACATCCAAACTCCCTGTGCATCTGCACAAGAGAGGCATTGTGAAGACCAGACAGAAGGACAGGTGAGAAAGATGGATGGAGGTAGAGCTGAACAGAGGCAGCTGGAAAAGTTGGGTTTGGCCACACTTGGATAGGCTTGAAATCTTCCTTATCATCCACTTTCTTACTTAATTTGCCATGGCAAGGGCTCTATCTTTTAACTATGGGGGTAAAAAAAAAAAATATCAAAAAAAAGGGTAGTAAAATTAAAGGTCATAAAAGAAGTGTGGAAAGATAATTGGAATTATTCAGGTAATGGATTAAAACTATTACAAGTACCATGATCTAAATCTGAATGGTGGGGGAGGGGGAAGAGGGGAATAAACTAATAGAACTTGGAATTGATTTTCAAAGAATACTAAAAATTATTACCAGTAAAATTTACAAGCGCTGTATATCACGCTCACCACTGCCTTATTTGTAACAGAAATATCCAATTCCAAAATGAATTGGGCTGCGCTAAAACTAACTCTTGCTGATGGTGGCAAGTTGTTAATTAAATGAGACTTTTGTGCTGTTCATTTTGAAAGTCTCTAGAAAGATAACCTGAAGTTCTCAGCTTCTGAAATGAGTGGGGAGAGGTGAGCAAGCACAGAGTTTTATAGACTCCAGGGGAAGAAAAAAAGAGTTCCCTTCAGGGATTTGCTCACCAGAATAAGATTCTGCCACACAGCCATCACCGAGCAGGGGTTAGATGCTTAGAAGGGAAATAAATGGAGGTACTAGGGATGGTGTTGACAGTTCTGATGGTCTTTTCTCAGAGAAAGTTATGTCAGCAGAAGACCTAGTTTGTGAGTAGTTCACAGAGGCTCCTGAGTGCTCATGGACCATAAAGACTTGGCTTTCCAGTGAATTGTGGGATGAAGTACTCTCCCTAAATTCCACAGGTCCTATATATTTCCATAATGCTACACGTGTACGTAAAGTCTTGGTTGGAGGAAGGTCTAAGTGTCCTGGTGCCCAAACCACCTCCTGTGTCAGTTAAATTCATTATGTCTTGGATTCTTTCTTCTGTGCTTTCCACTGAACATCTCTGTTTGACTTGATGAATCGGTGCTTTCATGAGTATGATGCTCCTGATGGTCTTTACCCATGCACTCTCATGGTGGGGCTGAGTGCTTCAGAGGAGACTCAGAAGACAGAAAGACAAGTCATGCATGACACTTGGCTCAAAAGCAACTTGAGCCTGTCTCCAAAGCATTAGCTTAGCACCCGGAATCTCTCCACAGCATTTTAGTACACTTTCAGCCCTAACTCTCTCACAATCTTCTACTGGCCTTAGAAAGAATCTTTTATAGCCAAAATAACCTGAAATCTTCCAAGAATCACTTAGAGGGATGGCTGTAGCCTTTATTTCCACACCGGTAGCTTGGCTTACCCACCTGTGATCCAAAGGATTCCCTCATATTTGGATGAAAATCAGAACAGGAGGTGCCAAAATCACCTTTGCCATAAAACACCATGAGGGAGATAAATGTCCATTTCTGCCAGAAAAGATACCAGCCCAAAGAACATTCGGGCTCCCTGTCAGTGGTTGACATCCAGCCCCATGCATGTAGCAAGAAGAAGCTATTGCCTTTCAGATAGCCCTCCTCCCATTCCAGTTGCCACACTGGGACACAGTAACCGGCCCTACCAGCTGATCCCAAAGAAGTCACCCACCAAAAAAGGTGCAGCTTATAATTTTCTTATTGTTTTGCTTTTCTTTATGCAGTTCTGATCCTCGGGTCTCACATGGCTGCCAAACTGTTCATTTTCATGCTGATCCCAACATCCTGCCCTAGCTGCGTTCTCTGCAGCGTTCACGGGGAAGAGTGAAATATGGCCGGAGCAGTTCAGCTTACTCATGAAGCAGCTCGTTCCTCACTTACAGGCAATATATTTTTCATGGTGGGAATCTTATCTCTTCCATTTTACTGCCTTTATTTATTTATTTAATACAATGGAACAGTTTATTTTCTGATTTGTTTTTTCCTTTGTGCAGGGGAGTGGTTTTAGTGATGGCAACAAAGAGGGGAGGAACTTTGTTAGGAATAAGAGAGAAGAAACTACCAGATGGGGCAACTGTCTCTCCATCCCACATACTAGGTGATAAAACCTCTTTAATCAGTGCCCTTTTTGGCTTTGAATTTACCCAAATTGCATCAGACCTCCCAGGTTCCTGTACACATGTTAGAGGAAGACGGAATTAGAGGCCACTTAAGCAAATAGGATATATCCAAGTCCACAGGACCATGCAACTGAAGGTGCTGGGCAAGTTCACCAATGTTGTGGTGAGGTCACTTTCTAGCATATATGAAAGTTCTCCAGCCTCAAGAACTAACCAACCAACTGAGTTTGGCTCAGGCCATCTGCAGCTGTAGATGTCTACAGAATTGAGGTTAAACATGTCAAAGCAAGTTGTCTTTATAATTAATGGAGAGATATAGGCATTTTTAAGGAGTGAGTCACCTGACCTTTTTTATAAATCTGCTGTGGGATCAGATGAATCATGTCCTGAACTCCACTGTCTGGGTTGACTAGCTCTCCATTTACTGACTCAATTTATTCCCCATTTGTTTTAACAAAGATGTCTATTTAATCAGATATATTCCAACCCAGGAAATATAAGAAATTACCTCTTTATACCTCTCATTTTATGATCTTACCCTACGTGCTCATGAGCACCAGCTGTCACAGACAGAGTAGTTGGGCTGGTGGATACACTGATCCACTGGAGCTGGTCTCACAGGCTTCTTCAAAGGCTGTTCCTTCACTAAGTCCTCCACACACAAAGGCTACAAATCTGATATTACCCCAGTGAAATGTGACCAAAAGAGAGACAACACCAGCTTTGTACACAAGCAGAAGCAAGTATCCCAGTTTCCATTTCCACAATGGTGCTCTATCAGTGCAAATCAAAAGGAGAACCAGGCTCACAACAGCTTATCCAACATTTCCCACAATTGCTGTAGATTTCCCACATGGTGATCACACATTTGCTAAACTATCTCTACTTGCTTTTTCCAATGGCATGAATCATCCTGGAAGGCTTTACTATAATTAGGATAAATCCTCTGGGAGTTTGCTGCCCACTGTCTTTAGAGAATATGAGCCTCATGAGCCCTGTTGGCAGCAGGGACATGGGATCTTTCACCAAGTGGGAATCCTCAGTTCAGATCACCCTGCAGGTCTACTTTGATCTCCAAAGTAGGATTGGAAAGATTTTAGTGCATTTTCTAATGGTCAGAACTCTTCTTCCTTCAGCAGCCTTCCTCCTTATCATGGAACCGGCCCAGGTTGCCCAGAGAAGCCGTGGCTGCCCCATTCCTGGAGGTGTTCAAGGCCAAGTTGGATGGGGCAACCTGGTTTAGTGGAAGGTGTCCCTGTTCACAGCAGGGGGGTTAGAACTAGATGACCTTCAAGGTCCTTTCCAACCTAAATCCTTGTATGATTCTACGATGCACACTCCCTGACCAAACAGCCAAAGAGCAAGAGGAGTCCAGGAGCCTTTCTGATGAGAGCCGCATGCACAGAAATAAGGGGTGAGGGAAATAAAGACACCATAAAATGCACCACATCGCAAGCAGCAGGGGATGGATGCAAAGAGGTAAAAGGAATTATAGCATGAAAAGTTGCTTTCTTTGATAGAATTATAAAATTATTGGGTGAAAGGAAATTTGCAGATTTAATATGCCAGTTAATGATGTGGCATTTGAAACAGTCTCTCACGAAGCATTGCTCATGATATTAATTTATATTGTCTCCGAGTGGACTGCTGAGTATAAAATTGGTGGATGCATAAAAAACAAAGAATAACCTTTACCCAGGCTAGTGTATACCCACAGAACGCTCTCAATAAGTTTTAGTTTTGGTAAAAAGCATTAATAACATCTTTGATTAAGTACTAAAGAACAGGGGTTTGTTTTTCTTTTTTTTTTCTTTTTTTTTTCTTTTTTTTTTTAAAAACAGGAACACAGAAAAATCAAGTTCTTGGGAATTGAAAGTAATTCAGTGTACACAGTGTTTGCAACATCTACCCTATCCTGACTGAGGCAAGAGTTACAGCAGAAGACTGATGGAGAGCCCCAACTCCAAACCCATTAGCTCCCATGACTGAATGAGATGCCACACACAGGTGGCTGAGGTGAGCAAAATTTTCCCATTGCTGTTTCCTGAGAAATCACAGGATACTGAAATTTCTATTTTTCCACCCACAGACTCATGTCCAGACTGGCCAGCAGGTCAGCCAACCATACCCTCCACTTCTCAGTATAGATGTATTCATGTGGCCACAGGTAACACAGTAGCCATGTGGACTTTAATAAATATGTCCTAAAAACTCTTCTGTGCAGAAGGGCAGTGTTTCACCCTCCAATACTGAGGGAGAAATAGTTCAAAGAAAACTAGTCCCCCGTGCAATCACATCCAGGAGACAGATGAGATAGAGATGGACAAAGCCCAGATCTCCAGACTCCAAACCCAGCGCCTTAACAGCAGTGTGTCCTACTTTGGGATATAAGGTACGTGTGAGTCACAAAGAGGTGTCACTTGGATCGCAGAGTGGATCAATGTCAGATCAATCTGCTTAACAGCCTTATTAGCCATTAGGGAGAAAGCAGTCAGAGAATCCTAATGGCCACTGTGGATTGGAGACTGGTGCAGAAATCAGTAAGGACATCACGCACAAGGGAAGAAACAACAACATGGGTTTAACTTCTCAGGGGATAAAGTCCTATAAGAAAGCCTGCTACTGGGGAAGTCACGTGAGAAAAAACAGTTCCAGATGCTCTGCACAAGCATTACTGTTGAGGTGTTGAGCTCACATGAAAAAAGACATGTGGAGAAGGGCCCAGCACAAGAGTCCCTGCAGAACATCACCAGAACATCCATTTGGAGGAGGCAGAGACAGCAGCCCATGGAAGACTGCAGGGTCGGGAGAGTCAGGATCCAGCCTAAATTCAAGACAAGTGAGGTCATAGTCTAGTTTTTTTCTTTACTAGTGGCACAGGATTGCAAAAGTCAGTGCTATTGTGCTAGATGTTTGGGAATGCACAATATACCTCGCATTGTGAGCAACCTGAAAATGCTGATTAGAAACTCTAAAGCAGTGTAATAACTTCTGATGAAAAGGGAAAGTGATAACAACTGAGCTGAATAATGATATCTGAAGTGTTGAGAAGCCATACAGGAAAAATCTGAAGACATCAATTAAAAGGCCATGGACTTTGGGACAGGAATAAAAAAATAGCAATGAAATGGGGCCCAGTGCTAGATAGATATGGTCTGCTTAAAACATGTAAGAAAAAGTGTAGAGTGATTATTTCTATTTATCCCTCTGGAAATACAATAACGTGGAAAAATTAATGTCAGCTTTGGGTCTTTTGCAGTCATCCAGAAACCAAGTGTGTTGTAATGCACATCTACTCATAGAAATGCATTGAATATGTAGTGACTTATGCCCTGAAATTCTGAAAGACAGGTCAAGTCTTTACCTTTTGGGGTCAGCTTTCGGGAAATCTTCAAACATGACAGAAAATGCACAATGCATGGGAGTGTGGAAGCCGTAAGTCTGCTGAACTGGAATTAAACTGGACTGGTGCTGCAGAGCTTCTTGGTGCGTTCTTCTGCCTTTACTACAGAGCAGCAAACCCCAAGGAATTTGATTTAGTAGTGACGACAAAATTAGCAGTTGGATATATAAAATGGATTAAAGAGTTAAATTATTAATGACTAATCCTCCGCAAGGAAAAGAGGTTTTTCTAGTGGGATGCAAAGGCATGATTTCTATACCTGATCAACTCAGCATGTGTACCAACAACAGCACTACTGAAAATGTGTGGCTGGACTCAGTGAATTGGTAAATCAAGAAGGGCATGTCCAGCCCTGGAGAGAGTTACCTTCATTGCTGGACAAAGCAACGATCATGAGTTCCCAAGGTGGCAAAAAGACATAATTCAGTCCTTGGTTTTACAGAGCAGTAAATAGGACCAAAACTTTTAATGATGTCTCATGTTTCTCTCTTGCTCCCGTTTTTTAAATTTTTTATTATTTTTTTTTTTTTTGTCACCAGGGAAAAAGGAATGGAGAAAAGCAGAAACTGGGAATGGACAGAAAAATTGCAAATTGAAAGCTGATGGATTTTTTTAAAGGCTTCCCCAGATATCACTAAAAACAGGACAATTTGAAAATGACAAACAATGTTGGGTTTTGTTATTTGTTTGAGAAGAAAAGTAATTTTTATCTAGAAGAAAAATTTAAAAGAAAATATTGCAAATAGCTCTACTTAGGACTTCGGAAGCAAGACTGAACTTAATGCCCAGGAAAGCTCTGCAGAGAGTAAATGAGGCACCAAAAGACTTTGTAATTGCCCCATTAGCCTTCTTTCATCTTTTACATCTATGACACAATCAACACAGGCACCCTGAGAGTCTGTGAGAAAGGGTTTTTACTCGCTTGCAGGGTGATGCTATCAACTGGCTATAGTACAGGCGATCCAATTTCCACTGAACTCTCCCAGCTCAGTTAATTTCTGCTGCAATGGGACAGACAGCAGCCTCAAAGGAATTTATCATTTCTTTCCTTCCATCCAGAAAAATGCAGGAACAAAGGGCACAGAGTCACTGCCAAGGAGTTGCACGGTTGTCATTTGAACTGTAATTCACCCAGAGCCGATGGAGGAGCATCAGCCTTGTTGGACCTGGAGCTGCAGGATTAATGGAGCTGAAGTGGAGCAGAAGCTTTTAGCATGCAATTCAGGAGAAGTCTAGACTTTGTAAGAAACCCGTTAAATTAGAGTGGCAGGACGTTGGGAACAGGAAAGCTCTTCTTGCTCTTGGCAAGAGGATTGGTTGGTGGAAGCAGGGGGGGAAACAGTAGGATTGATTGCTGGCGGGGTGGTGGGGGGGAGTGTCTGGTTGCTGCTGTTTGGAGAGGGATGGAGTGATTGGCAAGATGAAGCATTATCTGACTTGGGACCCTTGTCTCTAAAGGGCCGTGGCTAGAAGGGAAATAATTTGGGGGCATATCATATGAATTTGTAGCNGATGATCTTTAAGGTCCCTTCCAACCCAAACCATTCTATGATTCTATGATCTAGTAGGAACATTACGGACCCTGCTTCAATATAAATGCAGGAGCACAGCTTACAGGACACGTACTCATCTTTGCCCAAGGCCACCAAACTTCTTTTTTCACCCTCAGCAGAGTCTCTCACTCAGCCACAGTTCTGAGAATCACACTTAAAAAAATGTGGAGCATTGGTGAAATCTGCTTAGGAGAGAGCAGGGCGAAGAGTGAAGTGCCAGAACCTTGGCCGTGTGATGCTTGGCCTTTTAACAGTGATACCTCAGCATAAAAACACCAGTGTTTCCATACCTTCCATGAAGAGCTGGGGCTTCAAAAAGAGTTGAGCCCTTTGAAGGTGGTTCTCCATCTGAGGTTCACAGGACATCACCAGGGGCAGCCTCTAAAGAAATGCTTTTAGAACCAAGGACATGAGGGAGATCCTGGGATCTCAGAAACTCTGCTCTTCAAATTTCATTCTGCACAAAAAAAAAAAAAAAAAGGAGAAGCAAGATTAAGCCTAAGAACTCTATCTAAAAAAATAAATAAATATATAATCTTGCAGTCCTATAGTCTCAAACATATTTCATTGAATAGTTAACGAGCACGCATTCTCCCCCAGGGCAACAGACCCCAGATTGCAAACAAAGACGCCAACTAATTAAGGAGAACCTTTCCAGGAAAAAAAAAGTGCCATTCCTCTGACACAAGGCAAACATTTTTGGGATGAAGCAGGGCTGACCCTGCAGTTGCCATACCTCCTCTCTCTGGGGGATGGAAAATGAAGTGAGATAGAAGATCTTCTGGGGGTGGGAGTTTCTGTGGATCTTAAAAGGAAGTTCATATTGGCTGCTTTGCACGATCAGTGCTCTGGCTGGGAATGGGAGCCCAAGCAACGCAGAGAGTCAGGCTGGCAATCACAGGAGGGGAAGAGTTGGGGGCCTGAGAGTCCCACATAGTCTGATCTACCAGAGCAAATTGGTTATTTCCTAAATCTTTTCTATAAAACACTGGGGACTGGGCCTCTTCTTCACCACCTGCTCTCATCCTGTCACTGCTCTTTTAATTTTCTTTATCTATAACATTAATAATCCTAAAGGTATTTTTAGTGGGTTCCCTAGGAGATATATCTCTTCCAGCCTATGTGTTTCCTTGAATACCAATAGTTGAATATCCTGATATCATGATTACCTGCTAAAAATGATTTAACCTTTTTTATATAAAGAGTTTCCCACTAAAAATATCCAATAAAATTTGTTTTCCAAATTACCTCCATCCTGTGAAAGTGTCTGTGAGAGAAAAAAGTTATTAAAATGTCATTTGTTGCTGCTAAATTTTCAAATTAACTGCAAGTTTAATGAGAATTATTGCTCCAGACAATCCCATACGAGATATTCCAAACTTTTATGTGTTGATATTTGCCAGCTATGAACATCTTTTATAAACCAGAATGCAGAACTGTTCAGTAGTTTTAAGTGTGAAAGATCATTTACCTATTTGTTTTTAAAAAAAAAAAAAAAAATGCACAAACAAAAAGTAAAGAAAAGCCTCTTTTTACCGAATAGGCATTTATTCAGGAAAGCGTTCAAACCTCTGCTGTTCCTTGTAGTTTCCTCATCGTGACTAATTAAACAACTGTGCACTAGGTGTGCATTTTTGTGATGTTGCTGCTACCTAGTTTATTCCAGACCACTGACATTCACCCTCTTGGCACTTACCCCTCGTTAACATGAGTTGTGTGTGCTCACAACTGGGCACACTCATCCGACTTTGGTTCCTTAAACATCTTTGAGCCCATGACCACGCTGCAGCACTTTGCCCATGGCCACATATTTTCTTAATAGCCTCCTGTACAATACTATCTCAAGGCTGATATTTGGAGATCCAAATAAATCCATCAGGACTTCATCTCACAACCCTTTGCAATGGATTCTTGTTGATTATTGAGATATGATTTTCCCCTCCGGAGGACACTCCGCATGGCTTATTTGGCTTATTTTCTCTACTGCACCGCTGCAACCAATTTTTGCTCTATGGAAATCACACCTTTCTGGGCAGCCTGTCCCAGGCTTATTTGGTACCTTTATAATGCTACACTTTGGTGCTGCAAGTAAGAGTTTCTACACCAGAATAGTTATAATTAGTCATTCCAGGAGCAAACTGGAATGTAGAAATGTTCTTCCAGTACACTCTGCATGGAAAAAAAAAAAAAAAAAGAGTGTATTGCATCACATTGCTATTATATTAATTCATTGCATTCAGACTGCAGTAGCATCCAGACACTATATCAACACGCTGCTAAAGGACAAACCCTTCCCCAAAGAGCTTAATACCGTACCAGTTTTATCATACCGCTGAACATCAATTATTCTCCAGCTGCTCTCTCCACAAAGGTAATAACTATGTTCTTTCCAGACAGGGTCTCGGGCAATTTTCTCATATCTGAAATAAAAAAAAAAAAGTCTTAAGGTCTTTAGAAGACTGATCTGATCCCAGATTATCACAGGACTACGGAAGCACTGATCTTGCACTTTCAGGATTTGGCATAAAGAGGAGGGTGAAGTAGCACCAAAACTTGTTCTCCAGGGAGAGCTTGTCTTTGCTCTTCCCACAAATTCCTGCAAGAAAGCTTTCTCCACCTGATGTTTCCTGGGCAGGAGAAGACTTTCAGGAGAAGATAGAGGGGACAAGTAGAGCAGAGAAGATAAGACAGCAGTGATAGAAAATGAAGGTAGAATGTGCTCCCAGCCCTGCATAATCAATGGCTTCAACATTCTGTCTGGGTTCAGAAAAAGCAGCTCTTTCGGGAGGCTCTTTGCTTGCCAACAGCTCGGCCAGGAAGAAACTTGACAGTTCAGAGCAGTAGCTCAAACTAACAAGTGTCTGTGTCCTCCCTCTGTAGGAGAGAGGCAGCAAGCAAGCAGCGAATTTATGCGCTAGTGAAAATCACCTTATTATTTTGAGCAGTAAATTAAGCTCTGCAGGCTGAGAAGCACTCGCACACCTTGGCTCACAAGCATCAATGCACACTTGTACGTAAGAGCACACGCATACCAATACTGAAATGTTTCCAGAAGAACATATATAAGCCCCGAGAAATGCATTCACAAGGTCATGGTAAGGAGCCAAGGTAAGGATAAATCCCTGGATAAGGATGCAAATCGGTAATGCAAAATCTTGGAAAACTGCATGGCTGTGGGGAAAGATCTTTTCCTAATATTAATCACCAAGACAATGACTTCTTTAAAAGAGGGGATTCATTCAATCATGGGGGAGCTTTTTCCAAGAAAGTTTTTATTTATTTATTCTAATAACTGGTCAGACTCATTCCTTCAGATGTCTATTCATTACAGACCTGCCAGGCTAGAAACAAGCTGATGCTCATCCATAGACAGCACCCTCTGAGATAACTGCTTCAACCCACACAATTAAAATAACTGCTTGGGTTTGTTTGTGTTTTTTTTTTTTTAAAGAAACATAAGGCTCAGATCTGTGGTCCTTGCAGTATGTTCCCACCCATCAGCTGGGCTGTGGTAACTATCGGTGTGTATGCTTTCTGCATCCACTGCGGCTTGAGCTAAATCAAAGTAAATCCCAGTGATATCGGGCTAAAAACGCACTCAAAACCAGTTACTGCAGCTGAGCTCACAGGCTGACTGCTCCCCTGGGGTCTCAGGACCAGCCCTTCTCAGGGACCTCTGCTATCCCTGTGGATATATACTCAGTCGGAGTTGCAGGAGATGATAAAATGTGACTCAGTAAAGGAACAGGCAATTCCTAAGTGTACTGGGTGCGTTATCTTCACCAGCATCCATTTCGTTCAACAACTCAATTGAGTTGGTAGCTGCAGAAGGGCATCAACATCCTGGCTTTAACTGCATTTTTTTTTGTGTGTTTTGCACCATAATAGCTTGCCTACATATGGTAGAAATCATCCCAATGATTTATCTGTCTCATCAACTTCCCGGTTCCACAGCTGATGAAGAAGATTTGGGGAGGAAGTTCATATAAGCATCAGAAAGAGGCAAATTGGGTTTTCATGGCCCCATGCTACTTTATCCAATTACGCTTTCCCATGTGAGGGCGTCCCACTGGGGCCTCACCCTTGGATTCACTCTTCTTAATGACATTCAATCATTTTGTGCTGAAGACAGTCATTTTCATAGCTGCTTGCATAATAAATTCAGAGTTACATGCTCACTGGTTCTCTAATTATACCCCATTCCTGCAAAACAAAATGATTAAACAGAGTTTCTACTGAAAAAAATTGTGAGTCAGCAGTTTTGTTTTACTGACAAAGTTTGAACGTATTTGGTTTTGTCTGATATTTTTGTTTGCAAATTGGAAGCTCACTGTATTTAAAGGTTAAACCATAGATAATTATTGGGCCAGTGGATAATTGTCCATTGAGTTGATGGAATATTCTGTATTCCAATCCTGGCTTAAAATTATCTCAGTGACCTTGGGAAAGTTAATCTGCATTGAGTTTGAACTGTGTGATACCGCAGTACCTGTGGCAGCACATTTGGACTAAATAAGTTCCAGACCTGGAGGCCACATAGCTCCTGCAGCACCAAAAAAAAAAAAAAAAAAAATCATTTAGGAGACATTTGGAGATAATGGAACATATGAACAATCTATATTTAGGTTAGGCCAATCACACACCTCAACATAATCTAAACCTGGTGAATTTTCATGTTTGTGAAATTTCTAGAGAAGTAAATCTGGGAAGCTCCAGAGGAGGTGGTGGAAACCATCAGACCTATGATCACGGTGATCAGGGTTCCTACCATTTTAGGTGTCTTGTGTTGAGTATTACAACTGGCTGTTGGCTCAGGGGTTTTCTGAGCATCTTTGATTATCACACATCACTGAAAATGTCCTTACTGCTTTGTTTCTGCAGCGGGTGAAACAGGTTGAGGATGTAATTCTGAGTGTAAAGGCAGTGGAATTAGTCATTCCAGGTGCTAGTTGTGCCAACTAATTGCAAGACTTAATATAAACATGATTCAGAGCCTAAATCCAGTTGAACATAGAAAAAAAAAAAACCACAAAACACAAACACAAAGGACAGGCACAAGCAATAAAGCTTCATTACAGGGGGGAGTCTCACAGCCTTCCTAATACATTCCCCAGTGTCATACCACCCTTCTGTAAATGGCCCAAAAGCCTTCCAGTGCTGCTGGTGACCAGAGTTTCAAGGTCTAGGACAGCATTGCCACATCAGGTTGCCCAGAGAAATTGTTGGTGCCCCATCCCTGGAGGTGTTTAAGACCAGGCTGGATGGGGCTTTGAGCAACCTGCTCTAGTGGGAGGTGTCCCTGTGAAAATTTTGGTTAGAAACACTTGTGCAATCAAAATTAGAGGATTTTCTAGACCCAAGCTACACATGCTGACATGGTTTGTATTGCAGCTCAGACATTTCCAAAGTGTCTTGCAATTAACTCATTTCGGTACATCCAGGAGTGTGTCTGTGGTAGCAGAGAGCTCAGTGTGGATTTAATCACCTAAGATCAATTAAGTTTTCCCAGAAAGTGTCACTGCATGTATTTCAGTTTCTGTATCTGAACAGGCCACTTTGGTACACTCCTCTGCAGAGGTAATAGTGCACAATTGTCCAGAGGTGGGATTCATCTCCCTTGACGCATGGGATAGGTTTTATCTAATCAAATAAAGACGGAGATGAGATGACTAATGTCCTAAGAACCTCTGGCTCTACTGACTCACTCTTCCTTGACCATAAAGGGAGCCAGCAGTGACGGCCTCTGATATTGGCGCTTCCAGCACAGGCACCCATGCTTAGTCATGCAAATCCTGCCCTAAGCAAGCCCAGCTCACCTAACCCGTCCTCTTTTCACACCCACACAGAATACATCTGCCCTTACGCATCCTTTTTGCTTCTCTCAACCTTGGCAAAGATACGCTTTCCCATGGTTATTACGGCAGACATTAATGAGGGGGAAAAAAAATCCATCTCCTACTCCTGCTGTCGGGGTATTTCACAACTTACTATGGTCCCCATGAGGGGAAGTTGTGGGCTTTAACCTCGTTGTGATGCATGGCATCTTAGACCATGTACTCTCTGGGAGAGCTTGGTTTGTACAATCTCCATTCACATCACATTGAGGAGCAGGCTCCAGGGACACCTACAGGGGGCCTACAAGAGAGATGGGAAGGGACTCTTTGTCAGGGGATGGAGTGATAGCACAAGGGGTAATGATTTCAAACTGAAAGAGGGGAGATTTAGATTAGAAATCAGGAAGAAATTCTTTAGTGTGAGGGTGGTGAGACACTGGAACAGGTTTTCCGGATAAGCTGTGGCTGGCCAATCCCTGGAGGTGTTCAAGACCAGTCTAGATGGGGCCTTGAGCAACCTGGGAGGTGTCCCTGCCCATGGCAGGGGGGTTGGAACTAGATGATTAGGTCCTTTTCAACCTAAATCCTTCTATGATTCTATGATCTTGTATGGACTCAGTGAGTATGGACCAAGGTCAATAATGCTGATACAAACCAGGTAAACAGAGCTGTGTCTCCCAGGTATAGCAGCAGGAGTTGATCTTCTGGGAGGGAAGTGGATCTATCTGCAGAGCCTAGGGTGCCAAATCACCTTCACCCTGGGCTGAAGTTTCTCATGGTTCCAATAGCAAGATGGTTTTCATGTCCCCTCCATGTCTTATGGCAGATCTCCCCCACTAAATGTCAGACTTATAGCCCCTTCGTTTTTAAGGCCCTACTGGAAAGTTCCTTCTTCCTTGTGGGCATGTCCATAAATGAACAAAGTTAATTGTGATCATTACTGTGTGGATAAAGGATCTACACCATCATTGTTTGTTTCCTACTGCTGGCTTCTGTCACCACCCATCCCTCATCTTTGTTGCCTGTCGACATTGTAAATTCTCCTCAGCACAGAACTTGCTCTCTAATTTGTCTGTTAAATGTCTAGTCTACAAATTAGTCCCAGCCATCCTCATTAACAATAGCTTGTACTTATTCCTTCATAAACTGATGGATGAAAAGCTCTATAAAAGTGCAAAAAAATATTATTTCCCCAAGAGGAGGGTTTGCAATGTCATTGCTCAAAGCAAGCCAGCAGACTTTCCCATCTAACTGAAATCCACCACAGCATAACCCTGTCGCCAGAAGCATATCTTGTTTTCCTCTCTCTTTTTTTTTTTTTTAATTTTACTTTATCTTCTGATTGATTCACTTATGAAATTATAGGAGATTATGATTTTAACTCTTTGGTTTTAGAGCCATGAGCAACAAAAGCTACTAGTACTGTCATCTGCAAATTGCAAGAGACATAAAACGGTGTAAAAGAAAGGAAAAACAAACATTTTCCACTCAGCAGTATATTTCAGCAGAAGATTAATTTCCTGTCTAACACTCGATGCCTATTGTTTGCAAACTCCAGATCTGCAACTGTGTCTCAAGCTGAAAAGCCCCATCTAATCAAAGAGGGGATAATCTAACAAGCAAGCACTCCCATATGTCTTCCTTTCAGGTTACCCATGTGCACGCATGCTAAAAGTGTTGGAGGAAGGAGATGCACCAAACTGGGACACTTCTGTGTCCGTAATGGCTTCTTCAGACTAACAGTGATTCACTGACCTCATTTCAGTGGAGACAAGGAACTGCTGATGCCATTGCTTTGAAGACTCGGGACAACTCCCAGACCTTGAGTACAGCTCTGCCAACTCATATTCCAGAAAGAGGCATTTAAGTGGGAATAGAAGAGAGTGTCTAAAAGGGGGAACAGTTGAAAAGGAGATTCCTTTGGGTGACAACATGCCTGATTTTCAAGATGTGATGGCTAAGGTGAAAAGCTGACATAGTGGTCAAGGAAATTCTTCTACCCCACCTTCCCATATATAAGAGACTAATTATTGAAAGGGTGAATTGTTAAAAGAGTGAAATGCCTATAAATACTTAAAGGGTGGGTGTCAAGAGGATGGGGCCAGTCTTTTTTCAGTGGTGCCCAGTGACAGGACAAGAGGTAACGGACACAAACTTGAACATAGGAAGTTTCATCTAAATATGAGGAGGAAATTCTTCACTTTCAAGGTGGCAGAGCCCTGGAACAGGCTGCCCAGAGAGGTGGTGGAGTCTCCTTCTCTGGAGACATTCAAACTCCACCTGGACACGTTCCTGTGCAGCAAGGTCTGGGTGGATCTGTTCTGGCAGGGGGGTTGGACCAGATGATCTCCAGAGGTCCCTTCCAACCCCATATAATTCAGTGATTCTGTGAACCAGCAGTAACAGCCTTGAGTACACTGCAGAAAAAGAGTACATTTTTAAAAATCTAGACTTATTTGAACTCTATTAAATCTTTGCTTCACTGGTTCTAAGCCTGTCCAAGCCAACCTGAATGATTATTGTTATTATTAACAGAGCGCAAAGTGAGAAAAGAGCGGGTTTTTTTTATTTAAATAGGTTATTCTTCTCGCAGCTGGCTGTGCTGCAGAGACCTGGCAACGGTTCATGTTATGAGCATTAACGATTCCTTAGAGCTTTTCATGGAAGAAGCTTACTTTGACATTCTCATCATCCCTTCTCTTCCCTATTTATTGTCCAAAGACTAGATGATGTCCTCTCATAGCAGTAATTGCATTTTTAGAAGCTATCTATGCAGTTCCATCTTCATGTTAGGACTTCTCTATGGAATTTCTGTTTCCTGCTGTTTACCAAATAAATATTTTTTTGTGGTTTCAATGAGACTTTCCTCTCTTGTCCTACATAGTAAAGTCAGCTGTGACTGTATAAGTCTGTAAGAATTCAGCATGAAAAACTTAAATAAAGTTTAAATACTAAATAAATAGTATTAGGTCTTATCAAAAACCAATTTCAGCCCATGTCCTGACTCACAGTCGTTACAGAAAAGTACAAAAACAAGATAGGAAGACAGTGACCAAGATCTTAATGACCCTCAATGGATTTTTTTTTTCCATGAATTTTTCCATAGAAACAGCACTGTCCTGTGGCAAGGTGCACCACAGCTCAACCACATGCTGCCTGGGAAGAACCTACCCAATGTTCCATCACCACCTCCATGTCCATCATCATTTCATCCTGACAAACTCCCCCGCCCAATGTCTCAAGACTGAAGTGTGCACATCTATTTAATCCTTTTTCTGTGCCATTGCAGCTCTTCCTTACCATCCTCCTGTCATCTTCTCTGAGACTTTTCCAGGGCCACTAGAGAGGGGAGGACAAGAACCACACACTCTATTCCAGATGCGGGTCCAAAATACATTTGTTCAGTGGCATTACAATGATTTCTGTTTGGCTTTCTATTCCCTCCTTAATAATCCTTAACATTCAATTTCCTTTTTTGATTGCTATAGAGCAATGAGCTCATAATTTCATTCAACTGTCCGTTATAAGCCCCAAATGTCATTCCCCAGTAGCAATAATCAGCTCAGAGCCCATCACTGTGCACGCAGAGTTAGAACTGCTGTTTTCCTCGTGCGTAGCGCTTGTATTTAATGCCACTGAACTTCACTTGATGTTTTATTGCCCAGCCATCCAGTACAGTAAGATAATGCCAAAGCTGTTCACAGATGGTGTCAGGAAGCCACAAGTGAGGGGATAATCCATGAGGGAAGGGAAGCCAAAACCCAAGGTCAACAGAAAGGTGGGGAGAGGCCTCACCAGCAAGGTGTAGTTATTTCCCTATATATAAGATTTTCTGAGTAAAATTCACTGCCCCTTTGCTCCTACCTTAGGGGAGAGCTGAAGTCTGATCCTTTCTGGTCCAAACACACCACTCCTTCTTTTGTTTTGGTTAGTGCAGCCTTATTTAAAGATGGGTGTTTGAACCTTGCAGTCTAATTGAGCAGTTTACAGCCTGGCCAGCTGACAGCAATAATGTAATATTGCCACTTTGCAGTTCGTTTAAATAGGAAGTGTCTGATGTACCTCCTGTGGTCACCTCCTCTGTTTCTACTAAAATATCTTAGTACCTGTGTTTATTCTCCATGTCAGAAAGTGTCACAGAGAAAATCTAAATACTCCCAACTCATTGTCCCAGGCAACTATAAAAATCCTCCATTAAAGCCAGATTAAGAGCCTCTTACCAATCTTGTCCTTGCAAATTTAGTCCCTTAAAATAGGTTCTATTGGGGCTTTCTCAAGTTGGACCTCAGGAATCCTTGAACAAAGAGCTGTGTATCATGTCTTCTGGCTGATCATGTCACCAGAGGTTTAGACGAAGGCCTGGCATGATGGTAGACCTATCTGCAAAGCTGGTAGGTGAGATAAACTTGGATGCCAAAAGCAAGGACCAGCCAAGCTTTCCCTCATGATTAGCAGCTGGGACAGCAACCTCCAGGTTCCCAGAAACTCATCTTCAGAGATCTGTGTGGTTGGGTGAGTAAGTGCCACAATTTTGGGCCAGTTTGCATACCATTGTGGGTGCAGCTCTTCCAGTGATGCACTGAGAAGCCACTCAGGCTGTGTTACACTGGGGAGACAACTCATTCCTGTCCAGGTGCTGTCATTCATTTTAATGAATGGGAGCCTCTCCCCAGATGATAACAAGGCAGCATGAGCTGAACCAAAAGAACCTTTGGTTCTTCTGACCTGACAAATGCTTCTTCTCAGATGTTCTTAGTTAGTATCAAAAATTCAGAACGTGACTGCACAAATGGGAAGAGGTAGCCAAAGGGTGTTGTATAGGATCATAGAATGGTTTAGGTTGGAAGGGACCTTAGTTCCAGCCCCCTGCCACGGGCAGGGACACCTCCCACTAGAGCAGGTTGCTCAAAGCCCCATCCAGCCTGGTCTTGAACACCTCCAGGAATGGGGCAGCCACAGCTTCTCTAGGCTCACCACCCTTATAGTGAAAAATTTCTTCCAGATATCTAACCTAAATCTACCCTTTTCCAGTTTGAAGCCATTACCCCTCGTCCCATTACTACATGCCTTTGTAGTATTTCTATGCTTGCCCAATACAAAGGCAAATTACTAGAGATATACATCTGCCCCTTTTTCCAGTCTTTATCAGGCAGAGGTGCTAATGGGGCTCTTTTGCGGAGGGATTGCAGAATAGTTCTCCACACAGCAAGACATTGAAAAGCTTTGGTTAACAGAGCAGGAGGCACACACGTGGAAAAAGAAATGGTCAGAGCATCCTCCATGTGGAAAACGTGCCTGTGAGATCTGCTGCTTTAAAAGACCATGTTATCTTCACATTGTTCCCCCTTTAGTAATAATGCAAGATTCATCCCAGGGGACATAGAAGAACATTGGCCCAGCACCATTTAAAGGGATTTGGTAGGAGAGGTAGGAAAATTATTCTTGTTATAAAAAAGTGCATACAGAGCTGGGCATTTGGAAATGTGCTGAAATCTGGGTTATTACAATGCTGTTACTAATGACTACAATACATCATTTCAACTTGTTGATTTTTCTTTCTTTAATTTCCAGATTATCCGGCTGTTGCTTATCCTCCACCCATTCTGGGAGTAAACAGAGACATCATGTGCCTGAGTGGCAAAAAAAGTTACTTTCAGCAGCAATTAACTTGTGGGGTTTTTTCTATCTTTTTCAGAAAAGCCTTTCAGTTTTACCTTTTAAATTCTATCTTTCAGTTTTCTTTTGCAAAGAAAAGTTTACCTTTGTGACATCTCAATGATCTATGAAGGTATTATTTCTATTCCAGAAATAAGGGGGAATGGTAGCAAAGTTTAGTTGAAATCTCTTGCATTAAGTGCCAGGGGAAGTCCCTGAGAGGTCTCAGAGGAGAAGCTGCTTTTCCGGAATCCACCTCAGAGCATTCAGTGCCACCCAAATGATGGGCTCAGAATAGATTCCAGCAAGAGGGTATTTTTCCCCACACCTTAGTGAGATCCCAGGCATAGGAAGCTTCTGGCATTGTGATGGGAAAACTGTTTTTTCTTGCCCCTCTCCTAGCTTCTTGGAGAAGTCCTGCAATATACTGCCAGCCCCACCTTCAAAAACTGAATGCAACTATTTGTCAGACAAATAGCTCAAGAGAATATAGGAAAATCTCCCAGAAGACCCCAATAAGAATCAAGGGGTCTTGCCCAGAGGCCCCTGTGAAAAGATACAGATGATATGGATCTACCTGCCACTCTTCTTCTTTACTTTGGAAGTCACCTCATTTGTCATGCTCACAAAGGCTTTCCCATTTTTGTCAGGGAGCAGCTCTGTTTTGAAAGGGCCATGAATCACATCCATCAATCTTCAAGAGAAAAATAACCAACAGATGGTAATTAAGGATCATGTGGTTGCACACAGATCAGGAGAGGCAGCAGAAAACGGGCTCTCTTTTCCTCTTGGTTCTTCTTTAAGGTAGTCATGTGTTCAGCCACATCCAGTCTGGAAGGAAACACGTGACACCACCATTGCTTTGTGGATGGTATCAAAATGAGTACATATAGCTCCCACCTCAATCACAGAAGAGTATTTACCCCTTCTAACCAGAAGGAGAAAGAGAGGAGTGTTTTCAGGCCACATAAAAGAAATATTAGTTGCTGAGAACCAAATAAAGTTTGTTCTCCGTACTTGGTGTGCAACCTGCAGCTGTCTCTCAACCTGCCATCTCCCATTCCCAACAACAAGAAGCCACATCCATTTTTAATGCCAACAGGTGTGAGGTTGAAGCCTCAAGATGCAAATTAGACATCTCTTATTCAGATATTTTCATCTGAGCTTGCAGAGAACCATAGAGGTGTCAACTAACCAGTCATCACAAGAAGAGATTAACTCAGACAAGGAATGTGAATTCTGACTATTTTTTGCTTTGGGCAGCTTATATTTTAAGTCCAGAACATTAGAAAGGATGGGTTTTATCTTTGAACACCTATTACTTTCCTTTGGTTTACATCTATAGGATGCTGGACCTAATCAAGATGGGAACCCAGAACTTGCTCCCTCATTGCCCCTGGAGCCTGTCTGAAGTCAAGTTGCTAATAATCCCTTGATATCCCAGAGAGAGACGTTTTAGGGGCCTTTCTAAGTCAGAGTATCCAAATCTAGTGAAATTGGGTCGTTGTCTATGCCAACTAGAAGCCATTTGACACTCTTACGACAGATGAAAATTGAACTGATCAGAAAATGATGGCCCTTTGCTGTAAAAACTCTTAGGCAGGTGGGGAGGAATTTCATGTAAGCATTTTTGTTTGCTTGGTGTTTGGTGTTTTCTTCTGGGGAAAAAGTCACTGCAAATACGAAAACTTTCTCTCAAAAATTTTTCTTCAAAGATCTCTTTTTGGCTGATGTCTCAAGAAGGGGAGATCCTTCTCGAGAAGGGTCATGATCTGGGACCCACAGATACGGTCCTGTAAAATCCTTTCATTAGCAGTGTTCTTACTGTTGGGGTGGGTGGGGGGAAACCAATAACAAGACCTCTCCAAAAAACTCCACAAAACCAAACCAAACAAAAAAAAAGAAGCAAATATCAAGCAGGACAGAAGGTGAACCTGTGAAATTATTTATTTAGGGGAAGTAATGCATATTCAGGGGATATTTCTGAGCATCCTATTGGGAAAAATCATCTTTTAATTTTCAGCAGATCTTAAAATGTAATTTATGTCTTCCATTTCTATCCACAGAGTCCTTCATTTGCTCATTTTTCTGTCATCAGAGAAGGGACATGCTAAATCTCTGAGGCAGGGAGGTATGTTGAGAGTTTCTGTCTTTTGATTCATTTTTTTAATACATGCTTAAAGACTGGAATGCTTTTTATGCTTGGCCTTACACCTACACAGGCTACAAAGATACTGTCCAAAAGACAGATACCACAACATGAAGCAAAATGCAAAGGATCAGAAGCACTTCATGGATACATCATTGTAGCTTGGACATTTGTTTCAGTCAGGTTTCCACCTGGGTATGGATAACCTTCAGGTTGCAAGTATTTCACCCCAGCCTTCCCTTCCCATAGCCATGGGGTGAGCACTCACATTGCAGAGTCCCTCAGGAATCACTGTAAAAATAAGCCTCCCAAGTAGTTTTCCTATCATTTTTGTCCTCCTCTTGAGAATGACACTTTTGTTTTCCTCATGCTTGATCTGATCCCAGTGGCTCTCCATTTCAAAATGTATGTTGGATCAGGCAAAAAATTCATCGCAGATAATCACTCCCCGTTCCCAAAGCCCACCTGAATCACCCCAACATCAGTTGTCTGTCATGAGTAATGCATGGGATGGAACCACACACAGTCTGTTCGAGACACCGAAACCATGGAAACACTCCTGATGAGAGCTGCTACTTGGGATGATCATAGGAAAGACTGGCTGAAGAAAGCTCGTCTTGTCCACCTCTGCTGCCCAGGGCCAGATCATTACACAATGTGAAGCATTTCAGGTGTCAGGCTTCACCCCCATAAGGTTGCTGACAGTGCTGTTTAGCAGAAAACCTTAAACAAGACCAGAAATTGGCAATTGTGGAGTTTTCTCGATGAGATCTAAGTTTTCTGAGTTGGGAGCATAGATTTCAGGTTTGACTCCATGGGACCAAAACACCTTCCCAACCTTTGGCTGCCTTTGGAGGCCAACCCAGGTGTGGAAGAAGGACAGTTCACTCCAACTTCCTCCTTCAATGTGGGCAGTGAGATGACCGGGACTGAGGGCCATACAGTCCAGGGCTGCTGCTTCAGAGCTTAGACACAATCTGGGTTTCAAAGGTTCTTTAAAGGGCTGAGGAAGAGGACAGAGTCTATAATGAGAGTTGTATCCCATTTCGGTAAGCAATCTCTTTAAGAAGGTATCCACAACTCTTCCAAAGCAAGTTGGGTGCTAGTTCCTTGCTTCTAGTAAATTCATCTACCCTGCAATAAATCCCATGCAGTTTTTCAAGAGAAGCAGTGAATTGGGGTTTTTGAATTGCTGTACCATCCTCCCCACCATCCCATCTTTGGAAAGACTGTTACTTGTGGGGCACATTTAAATGATACAGAGCAGCCAATGCACGTAAAATACACATCTTTTAGCATGGCAGCAGCAGCTAAAATTAGGCTGTAGTCTGAAAGTGCAGCAAAGAGAGAATCTTAGGCTAGTTATCTAGTTATTTTACAGCTCCTTGAGTCACCAATGTGGAAGCAAGCAGCTACTGGGGGACACGGAGTGATACATACACTGCAGTGGAAAGGCACCGGTGCTAACAATAGCTCATATGCATGGAGCATCTTTCACGATCCAGCTTCAAAAAGCATCAAGAAGATGTACAGCACATACTTGGAGTGCTTCATCCACCCCTGCAGCGATGCGGAAGAATGGTCTGATGAACAGACTCCCAAAACATCTGCAGGCTTTGGAGAAGGCCATTCCTGCTCCACAGCGCTCAAAAAAAAACCAGTGGGGCAACACCATCGCTGAGTCAGCAAACCCTTGAATAACTTTTCTCACCTGAATAGGTCCAGAAAAAGTCAACAAGATTGCCACACGCTTTAAATGAACATGCTTTTCAGTGGTTTCCAAGAACTTCTTCATCTGGTGACGTGTTTGAGCATAGTTAGGACCAGACCCCGAATATCTGGATGTAAGCCAGAGCTTAGTCAATATTCCTCAGTTATGTTTCATGTCTCGCCTCTTTCTTTGCCTTCTGTCACCAGTGTTCATAAACCACACAGTCTGATTTCGGATCTCAGTTTCACTCCGGCAAAAGAAATTATGCCAATTTTCAGTGGGTGAAACTTGTTTCACAGGAGATAAAGCAAAAAGCAAGACCCAACGCTACTGAATAACAGACATGGCTAGAAATCATCTGAAGTTCCTCTTCCTACATAGTTACTTTCCTCCACCCAAATTCATCATTCTTCACTCAGGAGAGGCAGCCAAACTATGCTGTAAACTATTCCAACACAAAGATGTTTGCTAGGCAATTACTGAAATTTAAATTATTCTGCATATATGGTACAGCATGAGTGGCAGATATTAAAATGCAGAGATGACTTAATAAGTTATAGTTATCCAGGTGTACCATTCTTCTAATAGGATAAAAAAAAAAGTGTTGTTGTATTTCAGATTTACCAGGTGTACAATAAATAAGATTAGTAGATTATATTTCAAAATGCCTGTAAGCGATATTCTCCCTGTTAGGATTAAGATAAATGACACCAATAAAATAAGCAAGTTAGGATGTATTATTTTTTTAGGTGTTGAATCAAAAGTATATTAAACTTGTTGATACGCATATTAAAATCAACGTGAAAGGAAAAAAAAAATTCCATTAAAATGAATGATTACAGAGGCAAAATCCCAGTGAAGGAAAATTGGCAGCTCTTCGAGGAAGGGGCAAAGAATTTCCAGAACCTGAGTCTCTGTTGAGGCTGCACAGCAAATATTTGCACAACAGGGAATTTAGCTGCTACTCAGATACACCTGAACTGATCCTCTGATAAACCTCAAGAAAAACAAACAAGACACCTGGGGTCTAGCGGCATTTTAAGACTCTGTCTTACAGCTCGTGCTGAGCAGTTATCTCTCTTGATCAGGTATGAACTCAAGGAAAATATGGGATCGCTTCGGCTCCCAGCAGCTAAGACGGAAGCTGGTGAATAACCAGGTGAACTGGGTTTATCCCAGTACAATGTGTTTCAATTCTTCTCCATGCAAGGAGGGGTTTTAACAAAGAATGGGAATTAGGGAAAGACTGGGAAAGGGGGCTGCTCCCTGCAAAACATGTTCAGCCAGGCAGGCAGAGTCCTGCTGAACAGCAGCAAGCTAAAATAGGAAATACAGTTTAAGTTTAAAGTTTCTTTTGGAAAGCTGGACTCTATCATGTTATGAGAAAAAGCAGCATTTCACAGCCCTTCATGTAAGGGATAACAACATAATTTCTCCTTAATGTCCACTGGTTCAGAAATTATTGTTCTTTTTTGAAAAGTTATCTCACTGGAATTATTTTCTCAGAGAAAATGGAGTTTCCGGAATTTCAATTATTTTCCTATGGGAAAAAAATTACATTTTGCCCCAAATGTTCTATATTCTGCTGCAACACCATATGTGGCTTTATCATTCAGGATTTTCAGGGCTGCTTGGGCTCCCATCTTTTCCAAAGCTGGCAGACTGGGTTTCAGGCTCCTCAGTGAGCTTCAGACATGCTACAAAAAGACTTAAAGGGAATCCTTCACACCTCCATCTAACTGAGCGTGAGAGTTCCCATTCCACAGGAGTTTAGAGTTTCATTCCATTTCAGAATAAGTATCTCTAAAAAAAACAGAGGGGATTTTTCTGTGGAATTCCCCAGGGAGTTCCGGTTTTGAGCCAAATCTATAGATAGATGTAGTTTATTCTGTGCTCAGAAATAAACTGTGAATCTTTCTAGCCAGTATGGAGGATCCCTCAAGACAACTTAGTATAGGAGTCCAAATCACCCAGAAATAGATGGGCTGCTCCTCTCAGTTAAATACTTGGGAGAGATCCCACCCTAAATAAAATGGTATTTATGGTGAACCCATCCCTTTCTAGATTGCAGCCTCCTCAGGAGGGTAGAACAGGCTAGGATGAAAAAAAAAAAGGTGCACATACTTTATGACTGTTTTCAATATATTTGTTGGTTTAATAAAAGATATTGCCTCCACTTAAAACTTGTATCTTGCCTGCAACATGGATAAGCCTACCCCAGTACTACTGGATTACCCTAGAAGTACTATTCTTTGGATACGGAGGATATTTAAACTGAAAGAGGGTAGATTTATGTTAGATATCAGGAAGAAATTCTTTACTGTGAGGGTGGCGAGAAGTAAATGTAATTTACAGGATTTGAAGTACATGTAATAGTTCATTAGTGTATTAGTGGTGCTTCATAATTATAAAGGCTTAGGGGCATAAGAAAATAGAAATGGTTCCTTTCACTCAACTTCTGCCTTAAGGGCTTCTCTTCACGGCAGTTTCTTCACTGGACTTGGACTGAAGCCTAAAACCATTGGCTTCGGAACAGAGAAGGCTCACATTTGCAGTGCTGATCACCTCCTCTGGGACTTCAGGCTTTAGTGCCCACCAGTTCTCCTTCAGGTCTGAACCGGAAGCAGCAAATTTCAAAACTAAAAAAAAACAGCGGAGGATGCGATTTTTTTTGCTTAAGTTTAGGAAGTAGATGGGACTGCTCAGCTTGGCTCCTTTCTTCTCCTTGTCTTGCAGTCTCCATTTACAATTCAATATCATAGAATCATAGCATCACAGAATAGTTAGAGTTGGAAGGGACCTTAAAGATCATCAAGTTCCAACCCCCTGCCATGGGCAGGGACACCTCCCACCAGACCAGGTTGCTCAAAGCTCCATCCAGCCTGGTCTTGAACACCTCCAGGGATGGGGCAGCCACAGCTTCTCTGGGTAAACTGGTCTAGCGTCTCACCACCCTTGCAGGAAAGAATTTCTTCCTAATATCTAATCTAAATCTCTTCAAAGAGGTGTTGTTACAGGAAAACCGAGCAAATCAACTATTCACTTCTGTAAGAACCCCATCTGGCTCTTTCTCCCTCCCTCATGATCCCTGTTAAACATTGGAATATAAAAATCATTCTTTATTCCATGCAGGCAGCAGGCTTGACTCACATGGACATGCCTGTTACCAGCGGCAGTGCCTGAATGGGATGCAGAAACACAAACAATCCCTCTGTACTGTATGATAATCAACAAAAATTAGCCGCCTGAGGGAACCAGGAAACTCTGCCATGAATGCAGCAGTTAGAGACCGAGCCTATTTATTTAACAGGTGTCCCCCGAGCAGGGATGCCAGACTCTGTTTGCCAAATTTGCAGAGAGAGGAAGACAGCTTGAATAAATATGGGCAAGAGGGGAACAGTCCTGAAGCCATTTTCTTTGTGGTTTGGGTTATTTTTCCTTCAACAACTTTTGACTGTAGGAAAGTATACATGAGTCCTTGGCTGCACGTATTCAGAAAGAAGAAGCTGTGTGAATATCCAGTTTCCCTCCTCGTAGTGGTACATGGCCCAGCTCAGCCACAATGCAAAGTTAGCACTGCTGGATAGCTTTGTGATTGGTTTGTTTGTTCAGTTTAATTAAAATACAGTATGGGGTAAGGGTTGGATGGGACCCAGAGCCAGCAATGGCTGTGGATAAATGATCTCCTTCCCCATTCCCATGCGGTGGAAAAGAGCCTCTGAACACAAGTTGCTGCATCTGGTGATGTAGCATGAAGAAGCCTTAGGATGGATCTGATGTCACAGCACCGAGTGTTGCACATACAGGTGGTCCTTGTTCCATTTTTGGAGTGTTTTCACTCAGTCTGGAGGCAAGGGATGTGTAGTGACAGAGAGAAACTGCCATAGACATTTATGCCACCTGTCAAATGAAGGACAACTTGAGGGACATGGTCTAGTAGTTTAGTAGTAACTCGGCAGTGCTACGTTGACGGTTGATTTTGATGATCTTAAAGGTCTCTTCCAACCATAATGATTCTAAGATTCTATGAAAAAGCCAATCAGCTCATAAACATGTTTTGGTGATATCCACAGAGAGGAAGCCCAAGTGAATCCTGAACTCCATTCTGGGCAGGTCGCCCCAGGCAACTCTTTTGCCATATGTCCCCCGTTGCCTTGCAGTCATGCCAGAAAGCCAACGCAAGGCAGAAGAGTCAGCAGAGACACATCATGGAAAGGGGATGGCAGCAGCCTTGGCTAACAGCACAAGCTGAAGGAAGTGAGTAGAGCAAACAATCTGCTCATCTGGCGAACAATTCTCAGAGAATGTCCCAACTAACCCCACAGAAAAAAAATATGTAAGCAGCAGGAAGAAGAACTTTCTCCAACCAGACATTTTTGCGTGAGAAAGAATGAGTTTCCAGAGACTGTAGGAACTTTTCCTGACTGCTTCTTACAAGCTGCAGTAAATGTTTGCTGACTGCTCTGCTGGGCTGAGAGATAATCTGATAAATAAACAAGACGACATCTAGTTTCCATTTTTTTTCACTTAGTTTTAGTGCATAAGGCACTGACCCTGTGATATTAGTTACATAAAGTACACAGATTTCCCGGCTGATGCCAACAGCATCCAAGTCATTTCTTGCTGACTTCAGTCACAAACAGGGCTGACATTTACCTCTCGTATAGCCAGAGCAGACATCTGGGAGATGTTCATTTCCATGGTCGGACAGAGATGTGAAGGTCTTGCTCATACCTTCTTCTTCCAGCAGCCACGAGCTGAACAAACAACAGTGTGAGCCAAAAGCTGCCCGAGGTATTGCTCGATGGTGGCATCTGCGCCGGGCTTGCAGTGGTCATAAGTGCATGAGAGAGAGCAGCTCGCCTGAGCCCTGCATCACGAATATTTTTGCCCTTGGGTCATCCACAAGTAAGGGGAATCCAGAGACATTTGCAAGGGTGCAGAGTGAAGTAAGCGCAGCTTCTGCCTTTTGGCTTTGCTGGTGCAAAAGCGTGAAGCACAGAGCTGAACTCCCCCTCTGCTCGGCTGGAGAGCTTGGAAGAGCCCAGTCCTGCTCTTCGGTGGCTGAATTCATCCAAGCATCCATTCGTGCTGCTTCCCATGCTGTGTTGCCCTAAGCAACCTCTGCCGCCACCTCTGTGGCAGAGCCTTCTCCTCTCTAATCACCCACATCAGCTCCTCGTGGGTGACAGTGAAATCTCTGTCTGTCCAAGATCAGCTCAGCGAACTCACGCTGAAAAACCAGAAGGCAGGACAGGGAAACCACACGCCGTGCTCCTGCCAGCTGTGATTAAAGAAATAAGGATGAAATGATTCACGTCGCTCCCCCAGTTTCTCACCTGAAAAACCCAGAAAAGCCTGAATACTTCTTGAACCCTGCTGCAGGGAGGAGAAATGAAGACCTCTCCATAGCAATAGAAAGCTAAAATAGCTGTGTGTGTTTCATGGACCTCGCTGAAATGACATTGCCAGTCCCAATCCACAGTCTTGTAAAAGGCTGTGCAATTAATTCCAGACACCCAAAGTGTTTTTACCCAAATTACCAAGCCTACGGGAGAGGTTTAAGACTGTATTACAAATTCATAGGTCTGGGAGAGATCTTAAGAGGTTGCATCATTTATTTTCCTGTCCCAAAGCAAGACACAGGATTTCTAGGTTACTGTTGGCAGATCTTTGTTTAAACAGTTTTTTTCAAGGCCTCTCATGATGGAGCTGTTGCAGGCAATTCACTCCAGTGTGTTGCAGTTCTGACCATTGGAAAATTTCTCCCAAAATCTATCCCAATACCACAAACACAGGTTGGGTGGAGAATGGATTGAGAGCAGCCCTGAGGAGAAGGACTTGGAGGTGTTGGTTGACAAGTAGCTCAACACAACCAAGCAATGTTTTCTATTTATTTCCTAGTAAGTTCTAGGATTTTGCTCACATTTTTTGCTTGTATTGAGCACTTGCGTGGCATATGAAAGCACTATTTGAAATGACTCCAAGGTCTCTTTCCTGAGGGGTCAGTGCTAATTTAGGGTGGATCATTGTGTACACAGTTATCAGCTTTTCACTTCCCTGCTGGTGGTGACTTGGCCTTAGCTCAGGCTCAGAGTGTTCATATGTGATGTTCTGAGTCACCATCCTCACCCAAAAAGATCTTATGGCCCAACTAGGGCTTCCTAGTTTATTATTTGGGCTCAGACGTTCACTCAGTTGAAAGGTTAGATATATGCTTGGGTACTTATGTGCACCCTTTTTTCTGCCATTAATTGAAGCTAAAACACAAATGAAAGAATATTAATCTTTTCACAGTTTATGCCACTTCAAGCCTGGTTAAAATCTGATCAATTGGGCTAATTTTACTGAGATGTGGAACTTCTATTACCACCTTCTGTGTTATGAAAGAGATGAGAAAAATCCCATCATCTACTACGCCTTCTAGACTCAAGGCCATTTCATATGACTGGGAACATGGAAGGAACAAGCACAGCAAAGATTTCCATGACTGAATCATGCGTATGCTGGCTGTTCGTGCTTCAAAAGAGGAAAAAAAACCAAGATGTATTCCCTCAGTTCACTCCAGTGTCAGTCATAGCCTGCAGAGGTGAGAAACGGGCTGTTAGATAATATTATGTCACCTCTGAATAGTTAGGAGGAAAGGGGAGCAAAGGGAAGGTCACTTTTACCCAGCTCAGCCACAGTCTAACGACTAGAATCGCTAAGTCTTGGGAAATTCCATAGCTGCTCTTTTTCCTCCAGATTCTCCCCCTCCCACAAGGAATTTGAAACCAGATGGAGATTTCTTTGTTTAGCATTCAAAGGGGACCAGCCTTGGAAACTTTGCTGTGAGTTTCTTCCAAGCTCACAAGCCTAAATTCTGGAGCACGAGGGCTGTGCATCCCTGGAAGTTCATTGATGAAGTTCCTCATAGGAAGGAGCCCAATCAGTCTCACTCATGGGGATGTTTGTTCTAACAGGCACCTTGTCACTAGTGTTGAGACATGGTCTCCATCTCACCAACATGGCCTGGCCACGCTGTTAAGTGTTACCAAGGAGCAAGCAAGGGCTACACTGAGATGGACACGCAAGACCTCAACCTACCCACAAAACCCTAAATGCCAAATCTGTTCTGGATTCATTAAAGCGAGATGACTGCTAAACAGTACTTCTCAACCAAGTTCTAGTTTTGCAGCCTCATGCTACTGCATCTTACCACCTTAAAGCCAGCTCAGTATGCTTTATTACTTTCGCAGCATAGCTTCTGCCACCAATGGCAGGAGTCCCTCTCTCCATCCATCTCTGGTTGCTAACCTGGACCTCCTTGGAGTGGAGAAGAGGAGCTGAACTACATCCAGGGGTGTTCTCTGTAATTCTGGGCACTTTTGCATACCCAACATTGGGAAAGCAAGCAGGAGAGTATCTGACACTCCCAGTACCCTTTGTTTAGGTGTTGAGAATCCCACTGTAAGGAGAAATCTCCTACACAGCACATGGGGCCATAACCTCATTGCTTTTTCATAGCCCTTTCTATACTTTTGCAATCAGCCTTTGGCTTCTAGCTGGAAACAGATGGGGAAAAAAAAAAAGGTCTTTCAATAGTGTTCATATAGAAACGCAACGAGTCCTGATATGGACAGGGTCTCTCTCATTCAACTGAATCCACAGTTTTTGAGTGTTCTATGCCCATTTATGAGCACACTGTCCAGGCATGAGTTTTGAAATGCCAACACACAATGCACTGCAGCTAAGAGGATGCTGAACATCTTTCCATGCTGTGGCTTTTTGCATATTGAGAATCTCAGCTGGCATATTAATGGCCTCATTTGCTTTTAGGAAATGGGCCTTTCTAGCCAGAATCCCTACTACTATGCAGAGACATGGAGAGGAGGTCTAGGGAAATAGCTGTATTGCTTAGGAACAGAAAGTCATGATGTGGCTCCAGCAAGAAGCCTAACAGGTGACGTGGGGCCAAAACAGAGCACAAGTCCTATGAGGAGCAGCTGAGGGACCTGGGGTTGTTCAGCCTGGAGAAAAGAAGGCTGAGGGGACACCTTCTCGCTCCCTACAACTACGTGAAAGGAGGATGTAGAGAGGTGGGTGTCAGTCACTTCTCTCAAGTAACAGGCAATAGGACAAGAGGAAACTGCCTCAAGTTGTGCCAGGAAAGGCTTAGATTGGATATTAGAAAATATTTCTTCACCAAAAAGGGTTATCAAGCATTGGAACAGGTTGCCCAGGGAAGTGGTGGAGTTACCATCCCTGGAGGTATTAAAAAGACATGTAGACATGGTGCTGAGGGACATGGTTTAGTGGTAACTTGGCAGTGTTAGGTTAATGGTTGGATTTGATGATCTTAACGGTCTCCTCCAACCTAGATGATACTATGATTCTAACCTAGAGACCTCTCTGGCTGGGGAAAGAGTGCAGAGACATTGCAGGATTATATTCTGAGAGCAGATCAGAGAGCAGTAGAGAGGGGATGGCCGAAGTGTCCCAGAGAGACAGGAGGGGATAAAATATGCAGAAGTACTGTTGAGTACTTGAGACAGGAAACTGCTTATCGGGAGATTTAGCATCTCTTCCTAAATCTGTCATGGCAAGAGCTGGTGAGCGTTAATCAGTCAGGACATTTATCCCTCCTGTGCCTCTGCTCCCCTGCCTGGCAGAGAGGGATGGTGCCAGTTTCACAGGGACCTTCACTTCCTCACATTCCCCCCGTCAGCCCCGATGAAAGGCTCTTTCAGCAGACTCAACATTATTCTGAGCACCAACACATCTCACACCATAATCATGCTGGATCCGCTGCCTTGAAGTCTGTGGTGAGCCTATTTCCAGCCACCCTGTTGCAGCTGACGTGGGGAGTGAGGACCATCTGATTTTTTTTTCTTTTTCTGTTTTTTTTTTTCAAAAGGATAAGCATAACATCTACCCAGACTGAAATATCATCGTGATATAAGGCAGCAGCACAGAAAATTAGCCTTATTTCCAGGCTGAACCCAAAGAAAGAAAGAGTTGCAGGTGTGCAAGTTTGAAGATGAGCTCCAGCCTTTGAAGAGACATAGATTTCAAGGGGTGAAAATTCCCCTGTAACTATAGCTGCAGCGCAGAGCTTGCAAACAGACTTCTTTTTCTCACCTCTGCTCTGTCAACAAACATAGAAACCTACATCCACATCTCTCGAAAAGTCAATTTTCCAGGGTTCCACGTTAAAGAAACCCAAGTGTACATGCATGTGGGTGTAGGGATGTAGGTGGTAATTTAAGGGTCTCGCCATAATCAACTCTTCTGGGAAAATTTAAAATACCATCCTCCTGTGGGTGGGGATTTGAGGACCTTCTCCTAGCAAATTAGAAGCTTTTTTTTTTTCAGTGCAGGCGTGGGTGGTGAAACTGGGCTCACCTTCGGCAACTTCCATGTAAAAATAAAACTTGTAAGACATTTAAATCTTCAGAGAGGATTTCAGACCATTCTGCAGACAAATTAGTAATGAATATCTTACGCATCTATAGAATACATAGAGCGGTTGAGATACAGAGCCGATTATTATTAGCACAATATTAATATCTCTGGAGATTCAAACTTAGACAGAGGTGTTGGTGTGCTGGACACTGCAGACACCATAAGTGGGGCTATCCAATTTTTCTTTTAATTTATTTTAATTTTAGTTTTTTACTCACTGATTGACTCTTTGCTTATTCTTTATTCTCCCTTACACATTATCCATTGCACTTTTGATCACACTTTATGAATCTTGGTCAATGTTCCAGGCTAATTTCAAGTAAAATAAATAAGTAAATCAGAAGGCAATGGAACTTTCAGTCTTCTGCTCAGCAACTCTTTGGGAGGGGGAGGTGCTCAGTGTCTGGGCATAGGGACATTTAATTCACCAGTACAGTAGCTCTTGTGCTGCTTGTAGACATGGTCCAGCAAGAAACGTAAAGCCCATATGATGACTGTATGGTGGTCAATTATAAAGAAAATAAGAGCAAATATTGAATCTATAAGCTGAAACAGGTTTTAAATGTTACCTGAATCTGGTCATTGTTTCATCACTGACACGCCATGACAAGAGTCATCCTCCCATATAACAGTGTTATTGGAATCTATTTATCCATGAAAAAATTCCAAATTATTTGTATTTGAGTCAATGTGTAACAGGTGAATCACTTTTTCCTGGCTCTGGTAGAGCTGCTTGCTGACTAATTTTGGTATATACTGGTTTAGAATGATAATTTTGAAATATATCAGAGTTAATAAAGACAGTGGTAAAAGTCATGGCTGAAAGGAAAATGCTAAGGACATGGTAAAAGCATGTTGATTACAATACTGGGAAGTCAGTGGGAAACATTTTAGAACCCAGAATTGAATTGTACAAAATTACCCTTAAAGAGGTTCAAATCACAACTTCAAATCCAACCCCGTTTCCCCTTTTGGGGAATTTTGAATGTTGGATTTAAACTTCACAGTGAAGACCCATTTGCAAAACCAGAAACAAACATTCCCCAGTTAGTGCTCAAAACAAAATACAGCTCTAGATTGGTTCCCAAGTGGGCAATGTCTTCTCCAGGACTCTGGCCGAGACTTCCACACAGTTTTCTCATGCAGCAAATCCTGTGAGAACTAAATGCTATGTGATGCTGAAAGCAAAATCCAAATAATTCCCTCCTAAACATACTCCCTTTGGACACAAACAGTGCAGAAACTATTTGCTAGACGAAAAGGCTTATCTCAGTAGATGGCTACAAAGAGGTGGACATGTGTGCAAAGAGGGGACTGGAAGCAGAGGAGTGGGAAACCAAAGACCCTGACTTGTGTTTTTTGGAAAGACTTAGCAACAGCCTTGTGTTTGGTGGCTCCAAAACAGCAATTTCATGAGGTTAATACCTGTCAGTGACACAAGACCCAGCAGCACGATCACCAGCATTCTCCACCGAGCGGAGATGAGTTGGCATGTTTGAACTCTTATTCTAGAGATAATCCTCTTGAACCCAGATGAGATTCATTCTTGGATGGAAAGCTTTTGGTGCTTAAGTCTTATTTGGGGTCAGACTTAGCTGGGATTTCTCTAAGCTGCCTTGCATCTTTAACCAGCTACTCTTTTTTATTTCATTTTATTTTAAGTTAAAGCAAAGAGAGATGTTTCCCAGTGGGGTTTGCAGTTTCTGATGAGTGAAAATGGACAGCTGATGAGACTATCATTCATATCTTTAGTCTGCTCAGCTCCCTGCTGGAACACAAATGTCCTGTAGCTATACGATAAAGCTGAACACCTGAGTCTGAGTACGCAAGGTGACTCCCACCTTCTTGAGGTTAAGATCATTTCAAAGCAAAAGACTTGCCTAACATTTCTGTGAACTCCAAAGTTTGAAGCCAGCAAAGAAAGGGAAGGCATTTGCTTGAATTTCAATGGACACACTGCTATCTCAAGAGCTTCTCCTGGATTTGTGTCAAGATTCACTGTGTCTTTGAGGTTCAGAAGCAATGCCAGTGCCTCAGCTTTGTCCCCATAATGTAGCTTCCAGAAAAATCAGTTTGAAAGTCAGGCGTGCGTGGCATAATAAGGCCTATTTCTCACAGTGTATTTTTCTTCCAGATACATTTCTGGCAAATAGAATAAAATAAATCAGCTTCTCCTAACAAAGAGAAGTATCATTAATGAAGGCAGTTACGACAACTGTAGAAAAAAATGGGATTTCAGAGGCTTTTATTTCATTGTTAGGAAAACAAACAAAACAAAGCAGAAAACACTGACAGAAATAACGTGTCAGCATTTGGGAAGAGGAAGGTTGGTGGAAGAAGGAAGCAGAAGATGACATTGACCCCAGGGAACAATAACAAGTCTTGGAGAAGGGGAAAAAGGGACACTGCAATATTTACTGCAAATAGCTTGGAAATTACAATTTTTATTAAGATTGCTTAACTTTAGCCCTGTTACATATAAGAAAAACTTGACTACCCTAATCATTGCCAACTCACTGCTTCCTTGTTCTCCTGGACTGTTTGACCTATCTCTCTACAATCTCTCCTCCTGCACGTAGGCGAGAAACTCCTGAAGATGAGGATGACCCTTCTGTTTTCTAAGCGTGTCACTTCTTGTTTATGGGATCCCTTGTATACCTGGTTTCTAGAAAAATGTCTGGGAAATATTAAGCAGTTGAAAAAAAAAAAAATGCTCCCGGGCTGTTACTTTTCATGAGCTGTTACAGACACCTTATCATCCAGCAAAACATTTGCTTTTGTACTCTGCAAAAAGCATATATTTATATCTACTAAGATTGGCCAAGACTGGAAAAGATTGAGCTAATGAATAGAACTGGAAGTATATTGCAAAGTAGCTAAATCCCTGCTGAGATCCCACCTTCTTACAACTGCATGAATTTAGGGTACTTCACATCAATCACCTAAAAAATAAAGGTGTTCAAAAAAATTTCTTAAATGGCTGAAAATCATTTGGACGACTCAGTATAAGTCAAAGTTATAGGCAGATGAGATATCAGGGAGTTTGCTCAAGACAAGACATCAGCTATAGACAAAAGAAATGGGAAGTATGTTTCATTAGTGCTCCCTAGGACTCAGCAGACTCTGAAGAAGTTAATCTACAACAAAAATATTTAGTTTCCTATTTAGCCATCTTTCTTGGTTAAAAATTGTTTCTTTTCACCTTAGGGTGGTGATTCTGCCCCTCTACTCTGCTCTGGTGACACCCCACCTATAGAGGAGGCCATCCAGCTCTGGAGCCCCCAACATCAGAGGGACATGGACCTGCTGGAGCAGAGCCAGAAGAGGCCATGGAGATGCTCCAAGGGCTGGAGAACCTCTCCTGTGAAGACAGGATGAGAGAGTTGGGGTTGTTCAGCCTGGAGAAGAGAAGGCTCTGGGGAGACCTTATAGCAGCCTTCTAGTCCCTAAAGAGGTTACAGGAGAGATGGAGAGGAACTTTTTACAAAAGCGTGTAGCGATATGACAAGGGACAAGAGCTTCAAATTAGAAAAGGGGAGATTTAGATTAGATCTCAGGAAGAATTCACAGGGCTGCTCATCACCCACCATCCTCCATTCCTCTTCAGCACATTTGTGTGGAGACAGCCCATCTACTGGTCACAGCTTCTATGGAGGCTCTTTTAATTAATGATTTCAGCAAAGCTTTTCTGTAATTAGATGAACTAATCAAGGCTTTAGGGAAAGGATACAGAATAAAGGACAATACTCTATTACATATTTAGGGAAATACCATTTCTGTTAATATATCAAGTCTTTTTCTCTAAAATGAACCTTATATTGCCCTCAAATATACCACTGAATACCACAAGCTTCACATTTCTAAGTAACAAAAGGTCTCTGCCTAAGACAGTTCATAAAACATTCATTTTAAAGTCTATTAATTTTTTTTTTTTTACAGATATGAGGGATTTAACTGTAATAGAATCAGTATTTATCAGCTTCTGGAACTTGTTTGCTTACACAAAGAAAAACATTATTTTCAGAGCTTCCTTGAAAATAAAAATGGATATAACAAATTCCACAAGATTTTTAAAAATGGGATTTGAAGAAACAACATTTGATCATTCCTGAATGCATGATTCTGGAGGCATGTAAACACACTCTACTTAATCTTTCACTTCATCCCATCCTCATGCTGATCCCACCTATTTCATAATGTTTCTGACATCCTGAAAAAGTTAAATTATTTTTTTTAAGAACATGGATAAATTAGATTAAGAACACTGCATTCCATGAAAATAAATGTCAGGTATTTCAAAAATAGTTTATGTTGCAGAATAAAACTTCTTTTTTACCTGTTATTTATCACACCCTTTCTAGTAAGAAATAAATTTATGACCAGTTTTTCATAATTTATTACAATTTGCCTTTTGGTTACTATGTTATGCCTAAACTTCAGTGCAAGGAGATTACGTTATTCTAACTTTTAATGTTAAATCATAAAAACCAGGTAGATTTTTAGCCCATTTCAAAAGACACATTAACACTCAGTGATTGCAAACAACTCTGTCCTCCCCAGTTTTACCTTCTTCATAGAACTTAGGAAATTAAATTGAGCAATTGTGCCTTAACATGCAAAAGAAAAAGTTTATGGCAGGAAAACACATTAAAATGTGTCATAATGCAGGGCATAAAGAAAAGCACCTCTTGTGGATGTGCCTAATTATTTTCCTAGTTTCAAGAACCACATGATAAAATATCCCCTGTAAATTTTAAACTCCTTTTGGAGGATTAAGAAAGGTCATTAAAATTATTGTACAACATTAAGGCCTGGCTGATGTAATTGTGAGGCCTCTGCTTATCATCCCTGATGATCTGGCTGCTCATAACGAGAACATCTGGGGCTGATATTGTCCTCCATCTTCTTCAGTGACCTGGATGATGACATGGTGCACCCTCAGCAAACTTAAGGACGGCACTAAACTAAGAGGAAGAACTGACATGCTGAAACGTGGCAGAGTCTTGACCCAAAGGGAATGCAATAAACTTGCAGACTGGACCAACATCATGAGGTTCAGCAAAGAAGAGTGTAAAGTTCTGCATCTAGGACAAAATTATCCCACACCTCAGTACAGACAGGGACCTGACTGGCTGTGTACAGCCTTGCTGAAAAAGACTAAGGAGTAATGATGAACATCAGGTTGAACATCAACTAACAGCATACTCTGATTGCAAGTGGTCAAACCATGTCCTGCACTAAAATGAAAGGAATCTGACCAGCAGGATGAAGGGGAGTTCTTATCTCCCTCTTCCAAGCCCTAGTAAGACTGCATCTGGAATACTGCATCCAGTTTGGGGTTCTCCATTCAAAAGTATGTGGAGCAACTAAAGAGGATCCAGCAGACAGCTCCTATGATAGTCATGGGGGCCTACCTGAAAGGAGGTTGTAGAGAGTTGGGGATCAGTCTCTTCTCCCAAGGAACAGATAACAGAACAAGAGGAAACAGCTTGAAGTTGCACCAGGGGAGGTTTAGGATGGATATTAGGAAAAATTTTCACACCAGAATGGTTATGAAATATTGGAACAGGCTGCCCAGGGAAGCGGTGGAATTGCCATCCCTGGAGGTATTTAAAGATGGGTAGATGTGGTACTGAGGGACACAGTTTACTGGTGTTTTTGTCAGTGTTAGGTTGATGGTTGGACTCGGTGATCTGAAAGATCCCTTCCAAACTAGACAATTCTATGATTTTACAGCACAGATCCTATGAAAAGAAACTAAGAGCTTTTTTTTTTTTTTTTCCAGCCTGATGAAGAGGTGGCTAAAGAGTGACCTAGTAGCTGTCCATAATTACAATTATAGGGACAATGAGGGCAAACTCCTCTCAGTAAGGCTAGATGATATAATGGAAGACAACGTCCATGAACTGCAGCTTGGAGGGGAAAAAACAAAACCAAACCCCAAAACAACCCCCTCACTAGAAAAGTAGTGCAACCCCAGAACAGTTCGCTAGAGAGATCACAGAAGTCTCAAGACTTGACTAAGAGAAGTCATTGCTGACTTGATCTAGTGTTGGCAAGAGTGCTGCATCAGGCAGGAAGCTGCGCTAGATGCCTTCCACGAGTGTTTACCAAGCAACATTTTCTGGCAATCCAAGTTCTGAAAAGCAGATAAGGGTCTTGAAAACCAAAACTCTCTCAAAAGAGTAATCTGATATAAAATTCATATATGTAGTAAATAATGATGTTGAATATTTAGTAGTCACATCATACTATTTGCTGTCCATAGCTTTAAAAGATTCACTTGTTAGGAATTTTCCAGATCTCAGCCTGCAGTATTTTGCATGAATAACTAACAACCTCTCTCTGTCTCCAGGAGTTGCTGACCCCTTTATCACCTCTTCTGCTTCACAAATCACTCTGGATCCACAGACACTTGCTAGATGTTCTTGCTAGATGCTCTGCTCTATTTTATGCCTGGTGACAGGACAAGGGGCAATGGACACAAGCTGGAGCACAGGAAATTCTGTCTGAACATGTAGAAAAACTTCTTTCCTTTGAGGGTGGCAGAGCCCTGGAACAGGCTGCCCGGAGAGGGTGTGGAGTCTCCTTCTCTGGAGAACTTCCAAACCTGCCTGGATGGGTTCCTGTCCAACCTGCTCTTGGTGACCCTGCTTTGGCAGGGATTTGGACTAGATGATCTCCAAAGGTCCCTTCCAACCCCTACGATTCTGTGATTCTGTGATTCTTTCATATTCTTTAATTGGTTAACATAAGGGAGTTCAACTTTGAATAATGATTCCCAACTTTATTTATTTAGCTTGGAAGGTTGCCAGTTCTACCTTGTATTTGAAGAAGACTGTGTGTGCCCAAAGGCCCATCAGGTTTTTGTTTCTTTTTTTGTTCTCAATTACATCAGATTGTCCAAGAAAAGATGTTCTCTCTCACTACAAACTTTGCTTACTTCATATTTTCAGATGACCACAGACCAATAACATTACTTCTGCCATGGAAGTCAGTATTAGCTTTGTCATCTGCAAATCACGACACGTTGTGAAGTCAATTGACTTTAATACACTTCTTGCATTTCCAAGCATTTATAATGAATTTTTACCCTGGTATTGAAAATAATTAAGCAGACAATAGATCACTTCTCTTTCAACTGTATAGGAATGAACATCTGCCAGAAACATTTTAACATTTCCATGGTTTAAAGCACCAGTGGCCACAGAGAAAAAAACACCCTTTTCCAACCAAGCCTTTAATGATTCTTTTGATTGAAAATGGAGTTAGCATATTACCAGAAATACGTAAAGCTTTTATTCTACCAAGATATATTATTTAACAATGGGTGAATTTTGCAGAACAACTCTATTTAATTTGTTCTTTCAATCTAATGACCCATATGAATGATTGTAGATACTACTGTGGCACATAAGTTGCTTCTGTCAAAGCCAGAATGTGCAATTTTCTTCACTTCTTCATCAGGAAAAACATTTCAAGTGCTTAGACATTGTACAAAAATTGGTTTATAAGTTACTTTGTTTGCATGCAGCCTTACATCTGATGGTCAAGTATGAACGATTAAGAAGAGTCTTCTGCATCAGCTATGGTAGTCATAGTAATAATCGTTACTGCTGATGATCCATGCAAATGTGTATCTCCAGTGAGCGTAAAGTCTCTTCTTTATAGACACTAAATCTCGTTTTGTTGGAGGAGTGTTACCATCTAAAGCATGTTGAGTCATGGTCTCTGTAATTCATCAAAATCCATGCATCAGTAATAATTAAACATATCGACAAGGATCATGCTGCCAGCCTTGGACCAACTGTTGTTGAGGCCCTCCATGCACCAATAGACCTCAAGGCCCCTGACCAGCTTTGCCCGGGGCCTCCACCCACACATCTTGCTGTTGCCCCAAGAGCTGCATTTAAATTCTGACTCCTCTGTGATCTGTTGTGAGTAGGTCTGTGTTCAGCTGGGCACCTCGCTTGTCCTGAATGATTGTCCTTGGACCTGCCTCATGACTATGGCCCTACCCAGAGATCTGTGCTCTTCTTTCCTACATTTGAATCAAGACTACTTCAGACATGTTCCTGCTGATCCACACTGTATTCAAACATGTTCTGTGTTGCATTCACGCTACACACCAGAGTGAAGACCCAGCAGCTACTGGGCTTGGAAGAGAGTTTCCAGAGACTTGTGATAAGGTTCCTTCCCACAACTGTTTAAGACCCAGCAGAAAGATCTCACCTGCCACCACCTCTTGAGCCTTTATCTAACAAATAACCTCATTGTATCTTTGCAAATGAGACATTCTGGTCTGCATCTCTGGTGAGCATCTGCTGCTTACTGAGCTGTTAACGGGCCTTTTACAGATCTGCTTCCTTGTATGCGATCTCTTTACTTGAGTAAGAAGTGCAAAAGCAAATTTATGGGGCAATATCACATTTGGACAGGCGAAGTCCATTATTTTTATTTCAAGAGTGTAATTCAGTACTGCTGAGGACAACATGAATGGACTTTTCTTAGAATAATTTGTAGAGGCTTGTGCTTACTTTTGTTAAAAGGTTTCTCAAAGCAGATTTTACATTGAAAAGTGCCATAAACAGCCACTCTGCTTAGTTCTGTTCTGCAAAAGTTTGGTTGATGATTAAGCTGATTTTTTACTTACCCAGAGGAAATGAATTAAATAAATGAAGGTATTTTTTAAAGCAAGGGAGAGCTTGCCATCTTTAGGGAAGTCTTCCAGAAATAAGAGATAACCCTTTAAAAACAGGATGGTTAGTCAAGTTAATGTCTGTCTTCATCTTTCCCTAACTAAAGACTCCCTAAGCCTATAATAATGTCTTTTATTCTCAAAAATAACCCGTCTTGGAGGGGCTTGCAGAAAGTTTTATTCAATAGAAGCAGACACTTGCGTGTAATAACTTGTTTTAAGATCTCACAAGAGGCAGGTTTTTATCATGACACTTGACAATGTTATTATAAAAATTCCCTATATTGAATGGGAATATTTAGAGTGGTTTTGATCAGATCCCTAAATAGGATGGGGAATGTGAACACTTAAATTACAGGACATCTAAACTTTTAATATATTAATAGTATAACTGGCTGAAATGAGCTAAGAAGCAGTGGATTGGTCCTTGTTTTTCTAATCAGTGTTTAAATATATTTTTGAAAAAAAGATAAAAAAATGAATGGCTCCTTCATATTGGAGTTAATTAATATTGTAGGTGGAATGGTTTGGCTTGGCTTCATGTTTTTTTTCCTCCCTCTGTCAACAAACCAGCTCATATACCAACTATGATCCCCTTTAACAAACTAAAATAGAAGCAAATACACTGTTATCATACACTATTCTTGTTCTGAACATGTGTAATAGAGCCTTTCATCTGTAGGGTTTTTATGTCTCTCATGTACAAAGGATCATTTAACTAACTGTGCATTAAAAAACATATGGATGCATATATTTATATTTAAACGTATCTGTTGGAGGTACAGAACATCCACAGTTCTCCTTAACAATATAGCTGCAGGTGTTCAAAACCATAGATAATGTATTCAGGTAGCAATGAGTATTAAAAAAAAAAGTTATGTAAAACAGGATACGTTGGCCACAGTTCTCTTATTTATAGTGTGAAAGTGGAAGGTTTGAGTTCTTGTGGCTCAGGATGGAATTTCCCATTCCATGTCTTTCTGGATCTCAAATTAGGATGGAAATTCCTCACTTTGGAAAAAAAAAAAAAAAGAAAAAAAAAAAGATATGTCTCTAGCAGATAGATATTGTGCTGGTGTCCACTTGGATTTGGACACATCTTTCCTGGGTCAAGATTTCCACAGGTAGGTGAAGTGACTGTAAGGGAGTGTAAGCAAGGCAACATAAGTTTTAACATATAAGGCATCGAGTCTGGTATAAATGTATAATCACACCCTGGATAAAGTTGATATCCAGGTAACAAATAATTATGACGAAAAATAAAAAGATTGTCAGGTGCTGAAGAAGCTATACTTGTGCTGGACAGAATCAATCTGATTATAAAACTTAAGATCATGAAATACTGTACAAGCGAAGTGACACTGTTAGGTATAAAAATGAAAATATGTGTTCCACAAAGTTGTTTTTTTGTCTGACATCATCTTGGCATTGAATGTGTCATCAAGAGATATATCACCACCAATCTGCGTTCTCTGGAATGAGAATTTTCTAAAGAAACCCATAAGAGATTAACCTTTTGCTAAAAAAGTATGGGGAAAGGGAATTTAGAGCATAAGTTCTGTTTCCTTTGGATTTCCAGTCAACTAGTTAGCTCATGTGGAAAATGACAACCTGGACAGGAGGGTCAGGAGTGACTGAATGGTGTGATAACACTTATTAACATGAGCCAAGGCTGGTAGCACAATGGGTAACCTTATACTAAAGAGATCTTTGCTTCTTATTAAGCTTGACCAATGCAACTTTCCTATACTTTTTTTGTTGATGTGAGTTTGCCTGAGCAGTTTAAAGATGAAATAAGTGATTGGTGCTTTCTTCAGTGACCTCAGATGACAGGAACACTATTAAAAAGAGCCCATCAAAATGAGGAGGATGGTGATTTAGTTGTCAGGAAATGGCGTGTGTTGGAATTAAATCCTTTTCTCTTTGTTGGAGTTGTAAAGGAACATGAGATTGGGACAGCATTTTTGGATGCCTGGGTACCAGTATATTGGGAATGTCCTCAGGCACCAGAACATCAGTCATCTATATTAGCAGAAGTTTGGAGAGGACCTTGGCGTGCCTTTGGTATGTGCCAGAGAGGCTCTCCAAACACTTCCCAGGCACAGCTCAAGCATAAGTGTGTTCCAGAGTTCATGCCCACTTGGCACGTCCCATGCAGCCACCTTGCATCTAAACAGCTTCCTAGCACAGAGGCAGCTGGTGGTGCGCCAGATGCCCTTATTGCCCAGAAAATTTTCCAAGTACATTTAATTTTTGAGTGTGGACAGTGTCTCCCAGGAAAAAAAAAAAAAAGCAAAAACATACTGCATCTGCAGCTTCCATCTCTGCAGGCTGGTGGGAATTTCTGCTCTCACTTTGCTGGTTGCAAAAGGGAAGTGGTTGAGTCGCCATCCCTGGAGGTACTTAAAAGACAGTAGATGTGACACTGAGGGACATGGTTTGGTGGTAACTTCTCAGTGCTGGTTTAACAGTTGGACTTGATGATCTTAAAGATCTCTTCCAACCAAAACGATTCTATGATAAAAGTCTGCAAGGGGCCCTAATTCAGAAAAGCGTGCGTTATGTGCATTGCTAAATCATAGCCCCTACAGATAAAAGCCTTTAGGCCTTATCTAACTTTCTTTCCCATATTAATGGAAATTTGAATTATTTCTTGCCCTACAAAAGCTGACAGCTAAAAATTGAGGTTTCAGAAGACAACCTCAGAATGATGGGCACAAGGGGAACTTGCAGCCATACCTCTATTTTAATTTCTCCAGTACATGACAACTATAAGGGCTCAAATCCTGACATTAGACCAAGGCTGAGTGGTATTTCAATTATTTCAATGAGGCTGCTAGGGATAAAAAGTGCTGTTCAATTATAGGTTCATAGAATGGTTAGAGTTGGAAGGGACCTTAAAGTTCATCAAGTTCCAACCCTGCCCTGCTGTGGGCACGGACACCTGCCACTAGACAAGGTTGCTCAAAGTTCCATCCAGCCTGGCCTTGAACACCTCCAGGGATGGGGCAGCCACAATTTCTCTGGGCAACCTAGGCCAGTGTCTCACCACCCTCACAGTGGCACCTCATCCCAGGGCAGAGGTACAGAAGACTTCTTAAGAAGGAGGCATCAAGTACAAGTAGAGTACTCACTCGTAGTTTTCCTCCTGGTAGAGCACGGTAGTGCCAGCTGTGACTCACACACACAATAGGTTACAAGACCTTCTCCAAAAATAGAAGCTGAAGTATAACAGACTGCGGTAGTAACCTGCTCAAGTTAACGAGGGAGATTTGTTTGGCGTGTGTAACATTTCTTGTTCTATGATTAAAGGAATGATTTGGCAGTAAATGTGCTATGAATGAGCTGACAAGACTCTATGCACCAACCAGTAAATGACTGCAATATGCCGTTTTTATTAGAGCATGCGTCAGCAATGAATATTTATTTAGAAGTGGATTTCCAAGTGATGTAATGGACCTAAAGGTCACCAACTCCCAAAGCTTTTGGATTTCTTAATATTGAGCTATCTTTCTTTTCTAGAATAGATGAGTAACCCCTCTGCTTCACTCTTCCTCCCAAATTCCCTTGAAAAGTATTTTGTTCTCATCTCGCTGTTCACATTGGGTCAAAGAAAAGAGTGTGTGTGAAGGGGGGGTTGGTTGTTTTTTTTTTCTTACAGCTTCAAAGAGATTGCTTTTGGGGATGGAGTCAGCAAAGAACAAGGGCAGAGGGAGACAACAAGGCTGCAAGTAATTTTCTGGCCCTTCTCACCTTCTCAGGTATATTCTTCATCCCCCAGTTTGTTAGCCTCTGCCCTAGTCCTTTCCTCTACACCGAGGTAGACTCAAAGATACCTACACCATGCTGCAGCATGTTTGGCTCAGGTCTTCTAATAAACATCCAAGGAGTTTTCACAGCCTCTCTAGACAACATTCACTCTTAATTTTCTTTTATGGCATCTAATTTCTCTTCTTCACTGGAAGTTGAACAGATTTCTTGTTGTTCCAGTCACCAAGGGCACAGAACTATTGATCGCCACACTCTCTGCTTTGTTGGAAGAACATGTACCTGGCTTCCTTCAGGTTTCCCTTTTCTAGGCTAAACAAATCCAACCGCTTCACTTTTTCTTCACATGCTGTTTTCACATCCTCTTCTCATTTTCACTCTTATTCTCCAGGGGTTTTTCAGTATGTGTGGACTCTCTATTTCTACTGTGCCTTTTCTCAGGGAGCTGCCGCTGCAGAAATTCATCAGATTTCTGAAGTCTGTGGCTCTCAATTACCCAGTGAAAGTAGGAAAAAAAATGGGTACTGACCTCCAGATAGTTCTGGAGCTTAATTCCTAGAAATCACCTCTAAGCAAAGAGAAGAAAATTTCATCTCGCTGGCCTAAACTGCTCCTTTACCTGCTTGCTCAGACTGCTGGAAAGCCTGAAAAATGATGACAGGCGCTTCATGGTAGGGACATTGGACTGAAACATGGGAAATGAACACCAAACTCACTAGAAATCAACTTGTCCCATCCCCTTAGGTCAATAACCTTGGAGAAATTCTTTGACACTCTCCAAAGAGGAACCTGAGCATAGCTGGGAGGTAGACAGCCTTCCTCATCCCAGAGATGGGCAGTACCCAGTGCCCACCACAATGGTCTTGTTCTCTCAGTGCCCTCTGTGCTCAGTGAGTGGGATGTTACTGACCCTCCTCATGCTTATGTCCTTTAACGTCTCTGTGTAGAGATTCTTTGGCCCAGAGAAAGGCCTTCTGTGGAAAGGTAGCTGCTGGATTTAGAAAGTTGATGACCTGTGGTCTTAGGCTGCCCGGAGGTGGGTCTCATGTGAAATGGAGCAGTCATCTGGGACACCAGGTCAATTAAACATGAAATTATTCTGCATTTCTGTTCAAGCACTGGAACAGGCTGCCTAAGGAAGTGGCTGAGTCACCACCCCTGGAGGTATTTGAAAGATACGTAGATGTGGTGCTGAGGGACATGGTTTAGTGGTAACTTGGTAGTGCTAGGTTAACAGATGGACTTGATGGTCTTAAAGGTCTCTTGCAACCAAAATGATTCTATGATTATGATGATTAGGCCCACAGCTACACTGAGACCTGTAGTGAAGTCAGTCTTCGTAGCCCCTGACCAAAGCTTCACGTTCCTTACTTGGCAGCAGCAAACTTCGGGTAGAAGGTAGAGTTACTTGGCTCTCCAGTCCAGATCCATTTCTTTTTCCAGACTGAGGTGGCAGCCTACAATCCACGGGAGCAAAAGTTGTTGCCTTGTCCATTTGAAGCACTTTAAAGGGGAAAAGCCAAATGCAACATCCTGCCACTGCCAAAACCCTTATCTGTATTTGTTGCCACTTGCACTAGAAGAAGTGTTTTCTCGAGTTGGTTCAGGCAAGCTGTATTGCAGGGAAATAAAGGCTTTTCTCAGCAATCCATGTTGAGAAGAAATACTTAGGGGAAGAGAAGAGAATTTTGAAGACAAAAATAGAAGACAAGCTTTTTTTTCAAGACAGGTATCTTTTACAAGCATCCTGTTCACTGCTGCCTTTTGAGATATAACAGAGGAGGGTATGACCATCCAGCGGATCGTCAAAGCCCTGAAGATCTTTTGCAGGCTACTGACTCAAGCCCATCCCTTGTTCTCAGTGTCTTTTGTGAGTTATAACACTTATGTAAGAGGATGAAAATCTGACCATGGATGGCCTGAAGCTTTTCTTAAACCACCTATAAATAAATAAGTAAATCAGTTATCACAGGTGTTTTAAGGCACTAATTTAGTGTGATGCTATTTAAAGCAATGGAGATACTCTCCTGAAACTTTTCACAGATGCTCAGATGCTGACACTGAGGGACATAAAGGAAATTCCTCCCTCAGATAATTTCTTCTCTGATTTATTCTAACCTGACAGAATATTTCTTACTATTAAGTCCCTCAGAACTGCATATCATAAGCCAGGTAAAGCTCATCAGCCTACAGTTATGTAGAGTAGGAATAGCTGTTCTGTGAAGCTGTCTGTACAGGCAGCAAATGACAATGATGATGTAGTGTCCCAAAGTCTGAGATATTGTTATTCCTTTAATTAAATTTGAGCATGCTTTGCAGATACTTATTTACTTTCTCTGATTACTGTACACAGACTTGTGTCAAAGGCATTAGGAAGTATAAGTGGGGATGGTTACCAGCGCAGCTATCTAAGCCAATAGGAAACATCTGGATCATGAAAGTTTTAGGGAGATAAAGATCATGAAAAGTGACAGGATTGGAAGATAAGTCTACATCCTGAATGACAACCCCTAATTCACTGCAGAGGACAGCAAGGCTGTGCTTCATTAAGATGTGGGGGAACTAATATAACCCTTTAGAGGATGTGAGTAAGGCAGAATTGCGAATTAACCAGGTTTTTTCCCCCTATTTTTCAAAAGGTTAGACAGTGTGACACACTTTTGGACTTTTTAACTACAAAATTTAATCATCATAGTTGTGCTTAATTACTGGCACACAAAGCAGAGACTGTGAGAAATGATGACCACTTTCTGGTGGGGGGAGCTTATTGGTTACAACGATAACAAAGCAAAACCAAAAGCAAGACACACAGAGATCTCAGGAGAAGGTGGAGAGAAAAGGTGACATGCATATAAAAAAAAATAAAATATACCAGGGATCACGAGACCTGACCCTGACCTTTTCTTGGGGGGACCTGCCTCATTCCCATAACCTTGCCTGGTGATCTGGACTCCTGGTTGAACCTGCATAGCAATCCCTCCTCTGCCACCATCTTTTAACAGCCACCTAGTTAAGGGGAATATTTTTTCATCCACTACATGACTGAACTCTAAAATCATCACCTCAAACTGCATCAATGAAAGTAGATTCAAATCCAACCAGATGAAATTATGGAAGGAAGTTCTATTGAGGGTTACTTGTCATAAAGACATGGCTGAGAATATCCCTAAATCACAGACTGCCACAGGACGGAGGACCCTCATTTTATACCTGTCCCATTCCTAAACTTTTTTCCTGTACATCCACCTGCCACATCTTTCTTTTGTCCTTGATTGCAGGGAGCGGAGATGGAGCCAAACTTTGCCAACTTCTGCCCTTCTTGACTTCCTGGGACTCTGAGCATCTCAAGGAGAGTCTTAGTAGCCATATCGTCTCCCAATGAAGGACTACAGATGAAGCCACCCTTCCACAGTGGATGCAGCCACTATGTTGATAAGTTATCGTGTGTTAGACAAGAGTTACAGCATAGAGCTCATCAGAACATACCAGCAGGGAAGCTTGACCCCCAACAACACACACTATAGGCACCTCTGTTCCTATTTCTTACTCTCCTTATTTCCTTATTCCTTACTCTCATTGGTATCTTCAATCTGGCATCCTTGGACTTTGAGTAGTACTAAAAGGAAAAGCCTTCCTGACCATATGTCCTCTTCTTTCCACACAGCACACACAAGAGACAGTGGAGCTACTCAGGTCTAGAGGTTATGGAGTTACTATAGGTGGGGGGAAAAAAAAAGGAAAAAAATCTTCATTAACTCCTAATAAGAAGCAAAGCTTATGTGATGTACATCGGTCACAATCTGACCGTGGAGCCCTCAAATGTTTCTCCTGGTTTTTATGGCATTTCCCACAAAATCCCTTCCCCGAAACAAGCGCTATATTTCAAGTTCAGGAGGTCAGTTTCTTTTTGGAGAACTTAGATGGAGTGGTGAAATTTTAATGGGAATTCAGAAACAACCTAAGAGTGGAGTCAAAAAGATTGCTGTTCTGGGAACACTTCCTATTGACCTAATAATTACCAAACCCAAGAAAAGCACAATTGAAGTCAAGCACTTCTGCCCCCTTACGGAGCATGGAGGACACCGTTATTATAACTAAAGACTAAGTCTTAAGCTTTCCAACAAACATATAATAAATCAATGTCCTTCCCCTTGTTTTAATTTCACACACAAGATTTATGAACCTGTATATTTAGACTGTTTGTTTAGAGCCCTGGCACGCAGACTACTCTTGGCACAATAAAAGAGCTTTCTCTGAATGTATGCTCAGACGCTGTTTTGATTTGGCTTTATTTTAATGATTTAAATTAGAGAATCCATCATTGCCTTCCAAAGATCAGCTCAGACTTAGCAAGGTCAAAGGCACGTTTTGTTTTAGTCTCAATTCCTCTACGGCATCATGTTTGAACTACACCCTGTTCCATGAACAGCAAAATCTCTCTTTTCTTTGTAACATCGCTTTGGTTCCTTTGTTAAATCTCACTCTTCTCTTGGTTTTCTGCACCCCCCTCTGTGCTCTTATTTCTTCTGCATGGAATTCTTGGCTTGTAACCAGGTGCCACCTTGGAGCTGAACCAGGAGAGGACACAGTTGTGCTCTTCAAGTCCTCCCACCAAAGAGCATCCCTCTGCTTGACTCATCAAAATGAGAATAAATATAGATGTGTGTACAGTTTTTGAATTCTTTTTCGAACTGCCAGCTTTCCCTTCAAAACTACTAAACCTGCCTGATAGCAGCTCTCAGCCTTTTGCAAATCAAGAATATTTCTTGCTTACACACACCATGGATACCACAAGGACTGTCCTCTCTCGTCACTATGGGAATACAAGGGAGTTATGACGGTTTTCTCCTCCCCTTACGTTTTTCTCCAAACAAGGACTGATGTTCTTAGATTTTTTCAGTCTGACTGTTCAGTAGATCATTTCTTTTCATATGACATGGCCCGAGTACTGGTAGAATTTAATGTCACTGACTGTCACTTGAATGTGAGTTTCTGAAAAACATTAATCATATGTAAATCTTAAGTTTCACTTATGATTTTTGCTTTTAGCATTTTCCTTTTCACAATCAACGTTGAAAGTGTATCCAGATTTTTTTAAGCACTCTGTGAACTCTTCTGAAATCTTCCCAGGATGACTGTACTGTCACTCCCCCACTTGACTGTGATGGTTGGGTCACAGCGACCTGGTTGCACCCAACTTGCAGCAACCACCAGAGAGATAATCTCCCTCAAGATGCCTCTGGAAACACCACAGACAATTTGTCAAAATGATTCCAGAAATGATATTTTGATCTCTCTCACAGAGGAAAGCCTTTCTCCTTGCTTTTTCACAGTTGGTGCCCCATGAGGAGCACTCCTTGTGTGGGATGAACTGTCAAGAGCAGTGACAAACACCTTAAATAACCTGCGGGATACATCTTTGATGTGAATAAGACACTGCAGTGTAAGGAGATCTAAGTTTAGATTGTGTAGAGAAAAGAAATATGTTTCTCTCATAAACTTGTCTATTATTGTTCACTATTTGACTACTGAGTGAACTATCAGTGCCTTAAAGAGGGAACTATCATTCCCTTAATTAGTGTAAGGGGTTTTGGTAATTTCAGGAGGGCGACAAGAAGGTTATATAAGGATCTAGGTGAGATATTTAACCTGATACTGTATTTCAATCCCTCAGTAAAGTGAGAAAGGGGTTGAGTAAATTACCCATTACAACCACCAAAGCACGATGTCACTGATGAGTAAGGTCCCTGACTAGTTCTGAATGTTTCCTTTGGATACAGCGTGTGAGTGAGCGGGTACTTCGTTTTATGCAAGTACAGCAGGTTGCCCTCGTGCTGAAAAGCTTCTTGTTCTGCTGAAATGTTTAGTCAGAGAAACTGGAAGAGGAAAGGACAGCTCAACAAGGACATAACGTCCTCCCCTCTTGACTGACAAACCTCCTTTGATTGCGACTGCGGTTGCCTGTAATGCTTCATCTAATCAAGTAGGTAGAAATGAAAAACACAAACAAAAGATTTTTCTCCTCACTTATGTAGAATTAACGGCTTTCCTTAGATCCATCATGATCTGATGGCAATGTTTCAACTAAAACTGAAATCACCGTGGGCGCCCAAGAGTCTCCATGTAGAAAAAGAGTTGCCTTCAGAGTATGGCTCAGCTGATTTAACCTCACAGACATCTCCTCCAGCTAAAGATCAGTAGAACCAACAGTAGACCTCAAAGTCTCACTCGTGATTCAGTTAAGATGGGTTTGTACCATGCAACAAAGAACAGAGCAAAGGTGCCAAGGGCTGTCAAGCACTGGAACTGGCTGCTCAGGGAAGTGGTGGAGTCACCATCCCATGAGGTATTGAAAAGCCAGGCAGATGTGGTGCTGAGGGACATGGTTTAGTGGTGGTTTTGTCAGTGTTAGGTTGATGGTTGGACTCGATGATCTGAAAGGTCCCTTCTAACCTAGACAACTCTATGATTCTATGATTCTAAGCTATTAGAGACACAGACCAGTAAATGCTGCATCATGCAGACATCCCAGTTCAGGCCTGAGGATGAGACAGCTGAGATGTGACATCATGCAGACATCCCAGTTCAGGCCTGAGGGTGAGACAGTGTATCCAGAATCTTCCTGGGTAACCAAAACCCATCCTGTATGACAGCTGATGTCACATCCAGTCATATCTTTCAGTTTCTTAATAAATCTACCTGAAAGAAGAACTTTTTTTTTCCCCATTATTTGGATTAGGAGACTGTGCCCGACCTTTCTACCTTAATTCTTAAGACTTTCCAGACTAAATTCATCCATGTCCAATTTTTGCTAATTTATTTGTGCATCAGTGTTCTCCCTTTGCTTAGAGTTCTTCTCTGTTCCTTGAGTTGACTTATATTTAAAGAATAATCATATTCCTTCTCAGCTTTCATTTTCCTATGCTGTATAAAAACAAAGGCTTCTAGGCTTTTCCTCTCTGGTAACCTCTCCGTGCCACTGATGGTCCCATATGAATGTCATGGCACCAGCTTGAAGTCCTGTCTCACAGAATCACAGAATGGTGAATGGTAGGAGTTGGAAGGGACCTCTGGAGATTATCTAGTCCAACCCCTCTGCCAGAGCAGGGCCACCTAAAGCAGGCTTGACAGGATGTTGTCCAGGCAGGTTTTGAACATCTCCAGAGATGGAGACTCCACCACCTCTCTGGGCAGCCTGTTCCGGTGCTCTTGTTCATGGGAGCCAAGGATTTTGTCCACTGGTCTGCAACAGGCCTCACTTCACTGTCATCAGAGACCTCTCTCGAGAACATCTCAGCTGGGGCATCTCTAGCATGTTTGCTTTTTAAGGGCTGTATGATTCTGTGATCAACAAACACACTTTCCACTCATTTTGACATTTTCTTTCATTTTCCGCTGACAAGTTACAGCTTTACAGCCCATTCTTTCATTATTAATCCCCACATGCATGACCTTACTCTTCCTACTACTCTATTTTTCGGTTTTCCATCCAATTGACCTCACACCAATCCTCTTCTAAATTGCTGATGCCTCCCAGCTTCGTGCTGTCTACAGATTTCATTGGTAAATCTCTAGTTTTTAAGCCAGGATCACCAATAGAAATATTAAATAAGATTAGTCCGAAGAGAGAGTGTTGTGAAATTCCACTAAAAACTGCCCTTCAAACTACAAGCTGTTGACTCTACAGAACCCCAGGTCATTTCTCTTTAGTAGTTACTGACCACATTAGTATTTTGGAAATGATCCATATTTTCTCCAGTTAATAATATCCCATGTGGCACAATATTGATATTGCTTCATTGAAGTCTAAGTGGATTATGTCTAAAGCATTTTCCCCATCCATAAGAACTGGTTATCCTTTTTAAGGAAAGTTATCAGACACAAACAGCCTTTGATAAATCTGTATTTCTTCCCATCTTGATTTATTTTCCCCTCCTTGTGGCCATTTCTTTTCTTTAATTATTCATTCATTTTTGTTTTCTTGAAGATTTATTCTAAAGCTCTATTCTATTGCACATTTGTGGGGTTGGGTGGTTGCTTTTCTGCACTCAAATATGGACACTATATTTAATATTTGACATACAGATGGAACCACCCCCAACTTCATACATTTATTAAAGAGCTTTGAGATGGAGCACTGATTTCCTGAGCCAGCTCTTTCAAATATCAAGAATGCTGATTACCCGGCTCCATATCTCCTCCCTTCTCCCTTGCTAAATGAAACTAGTTTAGAGAGTTTTGTTTCCACTTTGGTAATAGAAATTTCCATGTCCACAGCCCTCTTGCCATTAATCATCTTGTCTTTCCTTAGCAGGTTCTACAGCAGAGTCCTTACAGAAAACCGAGCTGAAGCAGACCTTTAACTGCAGGGTCATATTTCCACTATCTTTAAGCTCTGCCCTATATTTCTTATTCTGTTTTCTTTCTGTTTTCATGTTTAAATACCGATGAAATCCTTGCTCCCTAATTTATTTGTCTTTCCCAGGATTAATTTGAATTTACTTTTAGCAACACCCATGTTACCCCTGCATTTTCAAGCTCTGAAATGCAGTTTTCTTTTCAAATCTTTTTATTCTTAATAAGGTCTCTCCTTACTCCCACTTTCCTATTAAGGTGATTTCAGCTGGAGCAGTTCCCCTTCTGAGGACCCCGATGAACTTTATCTTTGCAAAATGCAGGTTGGTCACCTATGGTTGGGTTTTTTTCACCTGCCAGGAGAGAAAGATTTACTGGCCCTTGTAATTGTTGGCCTAAAATGGGACACATCTCCTCTATCCACTAGGAAAAGTGGAAGGATCAGGAGCACCTCTTTGCTGCCACACTGAAATCAGATTAGAGTGCAGATCTGCACACTTAATCAGGGGCATTTAAAATACTTTAAATAAATGGAGCCATTGGCCTATGTTTGCTTCTGTTGATTCTGAAATGGTATCATTTTAAGGTCAAGAGATCAGGCTCATTCAAGCAGAGGTTCGTTAACATCTTAAGCCAGTGGACCATGAAACACATTTTGCAAAGTTAGTAATTCTCCTTTTTTGTATCATCATGATGAACGCATGTATCCTTACTACCATTTCTCTTCCCATACCTTGCCCAAGTACTGTATTATCTCAGTGGCCTGCAAGTGTGTAGATTTTTCTCTCATTTTATACAATTAGTCTGAAAAAAATAAAGTGGATACAGTAACTTTTAAAATGAGGGAGTCAGCCCCATTCTGATTTCACATCCTTTAATCAGGCTGATTGGAGGACTTCAGCTCCAATGAAGATTGGAGACTTCAGCTCCAATCTTCAAACAGATAAATAACTAAGTAAAACAATTTCCAAAAAATATTTTCTATTCATATGATCTGCAAGTAAATGAAAACACTGATTTCAATTTATATAAAGACTTTGGCATAAATTATTCAAAAGCACAAAAGCACTTTGTGAACTGATGCAGGAAATTGATCCAAAGCTTATTGACTGGGCAGAAGTCCTTCCACTGACTTCCCATTAACTTTGGACCAGGACTGAAATGCAGCTGACCCACCTTTGAAGTACAGCTGCTTCTGATTTGGGATACGCTATCTTAATGAGCTACGTCATTGATTTGAATTCTTGATGAAATTTAAGCAGGGAGAATGTAATCCTTCAGCTTGATACTTGGCCTAAGCCTAACATGCCCTTTCTTAACCATCCTCATCTTAAGAATAGTCCTTCTTGACTGCAAGTGATAAGGGGTTTCAGCAAATTCAAGACGGAGGGATTCTAGGATTCTCCATAAGGTACTGTCCTCCTGGCCACAAACTGGAGCATCTGTTCAGTTCTGAAGCAGAAGAAAGTTAACCTAGTGGGGTACCTCACTGCAGCGTCCAGCCTCTTCCTTGGAGGTCTGCCATCAATGATAGTTTTGAAATGGCTGAATAACTCATACATTTTAAGGATGTTAATTTAGTAAAGGTGGGTATGAGGTATGAAAGATGCCCAGACACCGTGGCCTAAATCCAGGCCTAGTGTCCAATGATTGCAAGGCCAGGTCTCACCTCTACTGCGTGTCCTCTCCACTTAGACACACTGAATATACCTGTACTCATCTCTCCCACTCACATAATAAAAAGTACAAAGCTGTCATAATGAGAGGCAGGTTCTATTTGCATTTAGCACTTCTTTCATTTATTAAAAAGGATGTTCAGTCTGAAAAGAATAGTGATAAAACCTCGCCTACAAAACACACAGCTGTAGCTCACTGCAATAGTTAGTAAAAATTCCTTTTTAAGAGGAAAGGAAAAATAATTTTACAATCCCAAGGCAATCTATTCCAGAGGAAGGATGAGGTACAGCAACATTCCAAAGGGCATCCAGCGAGGGAGGTAACCTCTCTTATTCAGTGGGACACACCCTCTAGGAAAGAAGCTCTTCCAAATGAGGACTGGGGAAATTCAAGCAAAGTCCACTCATTGCCTCCCTCTTCTTTATCACATCAAACATAAGTGTTTTGTTTTAACTTTAAAGGTCCTCTGCAGTACATCCTTACACCCTTTCCACCCTTCTCTTCCAAGAGGTTGCCTAGGATCCCCTTTATAATGAGCTACAATGTCATGTTTCTTCTTTGGCTGCTCCTTCATTGGCTTTATGAAGCTTGAAGGCCTTTTATTCGGCACAAAGGCACAGCTTTGCCTAGTGGGACAGAAAGCAGCTTTAACCCAGCTGCACGATTAGCACATTTTTCTAGGACATGGGAATGGTAGATTGGAAACCTCCCAACCTGAGAGACTTGAGTCCAAGCCACCCACTTCCTAAGCAAGTAAGCTAATCCCTATTATATCGACTAAAAGGGCAGATTTTTCATTACCAGCCAGTCAGGATAGTGTCATTGGTGATCATTACGTGCACCCAGAACACGCTTGTGAGATGAGCTTTACTGGGGGGTTTGAGAAAAGGGTGCCAAAGTCAGGAATCTCACAAAGTGCTGGGAAGGAACTGCTCAGTACCATCTTTGGACATCCACAGGAGAAAACTGTAGATATCTAATGTTTAATAGCAAAAGGACTGGCATTTATGGACACAGGTGCCTAAAATAAACCCTAAAAAATCTTTTAGCAGATAGTTTTGTAGAGTAACCATCCCAACTTTCCTCATGAAACAGGATCTAATTGCTAAAATTTCTTAATTGAGATCTCATCTCTGGCGCTGGAAGTGACAGGAGATCCAATCAGCACTGGCAACCTGTACTACGAGCACCTTGCCAGCCAAAGAGCTTCGTGTGGGTCTATGTGATATCGTGTCTTATTTCTTGCTCCCACTGTCGCTATACACAGTCACGACACTGAGAAATTTTAGGAGAGTTTTAGTAACATAAATAAGGGCAAAGGAAAGCAGATTTCCATGAGCACAGACTATCTGCCAGCCATTCAGATGGGAGGGGAGGAGCTGATTCAAGCTGCTAAATTTAATTAAAGCATATGCTCTTGGGCTTTGCAGTTGAATATCCTTAGATCTCCCCCACTTTGTCTCCTTTCCAGGTCATCACAAAGTTTAAGCCACATTGAAAGGTTCTTGTTTCATTATCACGTAATTTGTTTCTAAAATTTGTTTTTTACCCCCTCTCCACTTCTTCCCATATAGAAACCCCCAACATTTAGGCACATAAGACTGTTTTCAAGAGGGCAGCAAAATTAAGATGCCTGGAGGATCAATCAGGAAAGAATCTACTACCTACTAAAGGTATTAAAATATATACCATTTGTTGTTATAACACGCAAAAGGAGTTGGAAGATTAGAATTAAGTGATGAGGAGCCTGTGGTCATGGCCCATATGGATATCAATGACACTGGCAAGGGAAGTCCTGTGTGTGGAAGCAAAATTTAGGCTCCTGGAAAAGAAATCGAAGAGAAGGATCGCTATAGTAATGTTCTCTGAAATGCACCCTTATCTCTTGCAGGTCCAGGGAGAGTGGTGGAGGGGCAGAGTTCGAATGTTTTCAGGCTCCTCTGGCACATGTAGAGTGTTGAAAGCCAGTATTGAAGAGATGGAGTTCATCTGAGGCATTGTCTCTTAAGGTCACAGAGAGTGAGTGAGCTTTTAAAGTGAGGAGTGAGGGAAGTCGACCGGTGCACAAGAGCATATGGTTTGGGATGACATTTATAAAGATGAAGACACAAACGTAGGTACCCCTCAATGAAGAATAGGTCACAGGAAGTAAACAATCAAAGAGAAAATGGAAAACAAATGGATTGACATTTGAAAAGGTTGTCAAGGTAGAACTAAAGTGGCACTACATGTGTTACCATGCAAATGCTGGGAACCTCAGAAGCAAAGACTGTGGAACCAGTGTTTTTGAGCCTGAATGAAGAGATGGATATACATTGGGAGGGACTCTTTATCAGGGAGTTAGGGCGATAGGACAAGGGGTAACAGTTTTAAATTGACAGAGGGGAGATTTAGATTAAATATTAGGAAGAATTTCTTTACTGTGAGGGGGGTGAGACAGTGCAACAGGTTGCCCAGAGAAGCTGTGGATGCCCCATCCCTGGAGGAGTTCAAGGCCAGGTTGGATGGGGCTTTGAGCAGCCTGGTCTAGTGGGAGGTGTCCCTGCCCAGGGCAGTGGTGTTGGAACTCTATTACCTTTAAGGTCCCTTCTCTAACCATTCTATGATTCTATGTATCAAAAACTCGATGGAGGGAAAACAATCAAAGGGACACTAGATCAGATGAGCCATATGCTCAAAAGAGAGAGCAAAACGTGTCAATGAGAAGCTCTATGAAGTGAAAGTCCAGATTGAGAAGGAACAATACAGCCTTGGGTCAATAGACCTTACTGCTCACCAGCTCAGCAGCACTAACTGATGTTAAGAGGAAAAAAAAAAAAGACGTAGGAAAGGCAGGAAATACACGTGTATTGTGATTTCAGTTACCTCCATGGAGAATGAGCTAAGGTCACATCTGAGACTGAAGCAGAAGCTGGTTACTGATCCCAGAAAAAAATATGTAACCCCTGGGTTGATGTAAAAATCCAGTTCAAAATCTCATCATGAAGTCAACATCCTGCAGCAGGTTCCACCACGTACCTTCTGTCAACATCCCTATGGGAGCAACAGGGACTGAACAGTCCACCAAAGCTTTGTCCAAATTCAGCAGAGCAACCGCATAAAAATAAGGTTTTTAAAAAAAGTTCAAAGGGGAAGTGAGAGGAATTAAATCCTTACGGGTGTTGACAGTACTGAAGGGTGTTGAGTAGGAAACATGCCACTGGTGCACTGCTGTTTTGCTCTTAGAAAAGCCTGGAGAAAAAAGAGTAAGCCAGCGTAGTTGAACAGAAGAGTAAAGGCTGCTGTTAGAAATAAGAAGGAATTCTTCAAAAAAGCTAAAGCCGTATCCAAAAAAAAACCAAAACCAAACAGAATCAGGAACTCAGGCAGATTAAAAGGAAATATATAACGAAACAAGCCAAAGGAGACTGAGGAGCAACCAATGAAGGGAAACAACACTAATATTAAATTTATTCTTTCAACACATCAGGAGTGAAAAGCCTGGCTGTAAGCGCAATTGACAACAACTGTATAGAGGAATCGCTCACAGAGAAAAAGGTCACCCCAGAGCACCCAAGAGAATTCTTTGCACTGGTGTTTCCTACAGAAGAAACAAGGGTGATAAACACCCCAGACCCTCTTTGAGGGGAAGATTCAGCAAAGAGCCTGCCTGGAATTGAACGAAAAGTGCAGATTAAAAAGAGAGGATAAGCACAGACAAAATAGCAGGGCTAAATATATTTACCCAAGAGCTTTACAGAAAAGATAAAAATTAAATAACTGAATTATTAACAGCAATGTGCAACGCTTCCCTTAAAACTTCCCTGGTATATGAGGACTGGAGAGGATCCAGGAGAGATCCAGGGAACTACAGGGTTATAAACCTGACATCTGAGCCAGACAAATTGCTGAATCTTTGATGAAGGAAGGTGAAAAGACTTCACTTCTGGTTAATTGCACCTTACAGATCTCTTGATTTTTTTTTAATGGGTTAGCAGGGTTGTGGGTATCAATAACCCAGTAAATAAAATATTCCAAAAAAAGTGTTAACAAAAGGTGTTTAAAGGAAATAAGCAGCCATGGGATAAAATTATCCTCTTATCTGGTCCTAACCAATATAAATAACTTTTGAAAGATAGGAAGTAGAGACTAGGAGTAACAATTCAGTTTCTTCTACTGCAAGGACTAATGTCTTCAAATGAAGTTAATGGGATTAAAAATAAAAGGAAGAAGTTGGTTCTTCATGCAGCAAGTGGCAGATATGAAAAATATGAAGGTACATTTTTATGGACTTACATCTGGGTGGATGGCTGGAGGAAGGAATCAGCAAGGACCACAACAGGGTCAGGAGGTCCTTGAGATGAGAATAGTTGGAGACTAGTAGAGTAATCAGAAATGTCTCCCTGTGCTTACATTTTTGGCACTTATTTATGGGTGCTGGTAGAAGGAGATGAGCTAAATACACCCAGGTCTGAAACAACAGTGAGGTTTGGTGATAATTTTTTTTTATTTCTTAAGTTACAACATGATGGTTTTGAATTTCTTATAGGCTTAATCATTATGGCTCTCCTCCCCTACGTTGGCCAAATCACGGAACATATATAGGGCTGGGGGGTTGGACTAGATGATCTCCAGAGGTCCCTTCCAACCCCATACCATTTTGTGATTCTGTGATTCTGTGGAAGAGGTTTCAGGAGATCATTTAGTTCATCCTCAAAATCATCCGAATCATCGTGTAAAACGTTTCCAGAACTGATGTTTGATGCAATCTGGGTTTGAAAACTTCCCGTGGAAGAAAGTCCAGGCTTTCCCTGGTATTTGTATGAGTGCTTTACTACGCTTAATACCAGATAGTACTTTTTCATATCTAAATTAAATCTTCTCCTAGCAATCCAAGCCAGTCTAAGCCAATGGCTTCTTGACCCATCCTCGATGGGCGTGGAGAATAGTTTTTCTCTGTTTCTTTTTGCAGCAAGAATTCATATATCTGAGCAGTTGCTCCCATTTCCCCAAATCTTCTATTTTTCAGATTCAACAAGCTCATCTCTTTCAATCTTTCCTCGTAACTACATTGTACAGATTTTGGATCTTTCTTACTACTGTTTTGTGGACTTTCTCTCGTCTTATAATGTGGACAGAAACCTTGACAGAAGTTCAGCTGAGTCCTTAAAAACACTGGCAAAAGTACATTTCTTTTTGTCAGTGAGTCCCCAGAACTTCATGTTCATCTTTGGCAATTTTAAAAATTTTCTTTCTGAAATGGAAGATTTTATTACATTTCTCAGTACAGCATTATTATTTAAAAATGACCGTGTAGTGGCACTTGCAGACTGAAGAGAGTGGGAATCTGTTGAGAGATGTAGCACAAATGTGTAGAAAACTAGAATCTTTTTCCTTCTAAAAGGTGTAATTCGCGATAAAACCTATTAACTGGATGAGACCGCAGGCAAAAAGGACAATTCTTGACTAATCAGTGGTGGTAACTGCAGCTCTAATAACAGTAACCAAATAGAGACTTGCTTCTGGTAGTGGGAATTTAGGCTTAAAACCAGGCAATGAAACAAACATTTACGTTTGTAGAATTACACCAGAAATATCCATTTTAAACCCAGACTGTTTTCTTCTTTTCTGGGTCCCTGTGTACCTACTTGTATTTCAAGGTTCCTTGTTTTATGTGATGCGCCTACTGGTTTCACAGGCGCATCATAAAAAGGAAGTTTTCAGTTATGCTTTGGATACTTTTTGATGCCTTTAGATGTCGTAGGGAAGAACTGCCCTAAGACTTTGAGAGCCAAAATCTCCCTCCGTTTGCTCTCTGCGATGCTCTCCTTGAATCCTTCGGACTTGTCACTTCCCATCCTACGGCTTCTCTGCATCAGCCAATTTTTCCTCCGGATTATCCAGGTGCAGCAGCAGCCACATTATGGAACCAAGCACATTATCAGCAGTGTTTGGTCACTGAGTTAAGCGGGACGAGGGCTTTGTTCCAACAGCCATTAGTTTCCTCCAGGTTTTCCTCCCCACCAGCGTGGTTTAGCCTTGTCCCCTCTCTGCCGCGTTACGTCTGTCGCGCTCAGCGTGTGCTCCTTTGGCTCTGTCAATATTGGTTCCAGTCGCCACTTGTCATCCTTGCTCGGAGCTCAATTTAATATCTCCAGCTTCCATAAATGAAGCTGATCACTAGGATTACTGAGAGTATCGGACACGCTTTATTGACGAGGTGATTGACTTATCACTGCCTCGGATACAAATTTTCTTTTATATTGGCTCGGCGCTTTTATTTACCTAATTCAGGCACAATAATACATTTCTAGAAAAGGATGGGTCAAATCTAGTGATGCTGAGATAAATCCAGGCGTTATGCCACTAAAATCTGCAGCTATTGCAGATATACCTGGGTGGAACTGATGCAGGAATGCAGGACAAAGTATTGAAAATTGGCTTTTTACAGCTCGTGATTTCTCCTTCTGACGTACCGGACCTGCCAGGTAGTCACCAGCTTGGGACATGATGAAAACATCTTTTTTATGACAGAATCTGCCAGGTCCTGAAATTCAAGTCTCTCTTGGACTTTAAATAGACTGAAATAAGGTTGTTCAGGGATTAGCTGGCATTCTCCAGCCTCCTTTTATTGTTGCTATAATATCTTTTTTATTAAATTGCTCACAGGTAACAACATACAGATATGCTGTGATAAGCTCTCCGAGCTGTACTGTTTTCAGGGAATCTTAGGTCACCGTCATGGATCCCTTAAAATAAGAAATAAGAATCAGCCTTAGTTTTGTGAAGCATTCAGACCAGCTTCCATTTGTTCCTCTG
>JAHREE010000461.1:35303-59854 GCA_033628505.1 Tringa tobata | reverse complement strand
TTTTTTTAAGGTCTTTCATGCAGGAATCCTCTCCTTACTCTGTCTTTATGCACCACTTTGTGATGCAGATGTCATTCCAAAGCAATGCTGTTGATGATACCTTTCAAATAGTTTGTTTTTGTAGCTAACAATCTTGGGAATTCTGCCCTGTATATATGTATTTGTATGTGTATATATGTTATACAGATATAAAAAAAAATATATATATGTTGGCTAGGGACAAAAGTTAAGACATTGTAGCATTTGAAAATCTCAGAAATAATAAGAACCTGATATTTTTTTCTGTCCCTACCTTGGCTCCTTTGGTAGTTATGATGTGAGGCACTTTGTGTGGGGAAACTGAAACGGTGAACTCTGATCTCACCGGGAAAGGAAGATTTTTTTTTTTTGTAAAGCTGTGCATTTAGACTAATTCTGTCTGCTGTACAGTGTGCTGAGGATTTGTGATCCTCAGCAGGCATTTGACAGATCTTAACTAGTTATGCTATGTCTTGTCAATCAAAATTAAACGCCTACCTCACTCCTTCCTACTTTCTCTTTCTTGCAGCTTTTTTTATTTAGGTTGGTCATTAAAATTGCTTATAACCATAGAAACGAGGAAAACCCGCCCCTTACTTTCCAGATCTTGAGCGTGATATTCCTGTACTGACATCATGTGAGTTATATACACGATGGTTTAAAAAAAAAACAACCCAAAAACTTGCAGGTAGGCAGAGTTGTCATTAATTCCTCCCTATGATGGAGTTGTTTCTATGGATGCCAACCAAAGATCATGTCCCCACTTCCTGTACAGTGTCAAGCAGAAGGAGAGACCCTGGTGGGGAGAAACCACCTGATAAGAGAGAGTCAGAGAAGAAAACAGAAAGAGATGTGGGATGGGAAGGGTGGGAGGATAAGATAAGGAGAAGATGGGTCAGCAAGAAGCAGCATGCACAACATAGTGTGTGTTGATAATTTCACAGAATCACAGAATGATATGGGGTTGGGAGGGACCTCTGGAGATCATCTAGGCCAACCCCCCTGCCAAAGCAGGTCCACCTAGAACAGGTTGCACAGGAACGTGTCCAGGCAGGTTTTGAACATCTCCAGAGACAGAGACTCCATCCCCTCTCTGGGCAACCTGTTCCAGTGTTCTACCATCCTCAAAGTAAAGTTCCTCCTTATGTTTAGATGGAACTTCTTAGGGTCAAGTTTGTTCAAATATGTTTCAATACTGTTTTCCATCTTTCTAGGGCTGTGTGCACTCTTGCAGTGGTTTCCTTTTTTTGACTGCTTAATATTGGACAATCTCCATCCAAAATCTCCTCCTGACAGCTCATCTTGCCTGACTTGGCTGATTCATGAAGTCCTGGGATGGTCCATGCTTGCAATGCGTTCACTTTGAGTTGGGCTTTCTGGTCAAAGTGAATGTTAATGGGCTCTCTCTGCAAGGAACAGATGGGTGGTGAAAGTTTCATTTTTCAAGGCGTAACAGACTGTATCTGTAAAACCTGTAGAGTTTTTTATCAGCAGAAATAGTTTTCTTCAAGTACATCTGTTTTACTCACCTGGAAATACTGTTGCGATAATTTGTATCGTGGCTAGAACAGTTGTTTCATGTACTCCAACTTAATAGTAGGAAATAAGTCTTTTCTTGGGTATTTTTGGTTTGTGCGTCTGTTCCTCCTTCATAGAATACTTTAGAAAGTGTTCTAGAATTAGGAAAAAGGGAAGGGTTTTATATACTTTTCTGATTCAGTTGGCTATCTTGCGCTTAATTCTTATGCAAGAAATCACAATCTTTGAAAGAAGTCCTTATAAAGGTTTCTATTTCTCTGCCTCCTTTTTCCCTAGCGTGAGGAGAATCGGCATGTTCCAGCCCCGTTTTGTAGACAGAGCTAAACAGATTTATAACGTTTGGTAAATAGTGTGCCTATTAACATCCTGAGTAATCACCGACAACAGAGCAAATACGAGGTTAATGAGATTAAGAGGAAAGAGGAATGTAAGCATGGGAGTGCTCCTCCCCATTGCCCAGTAGCTGGTGGCAGCCCTGGTTCTGTTGAGGAGCCCAGCGTGGCAATGGATGCAGCAGTGATTTTGCTGCTGTTCCTCTTACAATGCTTAATGAGTTCCTACTGTTGGTATTTTTCTTTAGATACTGTATAATATTATTAAATCCCACTCAGATTTTTAGCAGATTTTTTTTTTCTTTTTAATAAGTCTTTATTTGTATTTTTTCCCTACTTGTTTCTAGTGCTGGGGCTCAGTGATAAGGCATCTGATTAGCTCTTGCTTCTGAAGTCTTCTCCCAAGCCTCTGGTACCCTCCTAGATGTCTCCTCAAGGCCGCCAGAGAAACTGGCCCAATTCTTTTCTTCTTTTGGGGAAACATGTTACTGTCAGAACATTGTACTCAGAAGTGCATTGAGATTTAACCTTTATTTTCGTATCCCAAGTTCCATCTTGACTTGATTTCATTTGCCCTTTGCCTTTTTCCTTCCAAGTGCTCTCCATGACATGTTCTCCAGTAAGTCTTGCAGGAAGAGAAAGACCCATTTCCAAGCAAAAATATGACTTTTTTTTGTACTCTAGTATCTCTCAATCCCTCTCCATCCTCCAGGTTCGTGGGTTTTCTGGACGTGGCGCTCTCTGCCTGTCTTCCTTTGGCATCTTCTGGCAGCCGTCAATGTTTTCTCCATGTCACAACCTCAGAATTGGTTATTTGAGTTTTCCCCACCCAAAAGTGACTCGAAGCTCTAAGCACCGACTCCCCTTACTGGTCAGTTGACAAACTGCAACGTGTTGTTTTTTTTTTTCTATTTTAAATGAAAATGCCTTACCGAGAAACCTATTTCGTTTACTCAAGATAAATCTTGTACTTCTGACCCCAGCTCTTCTTGTTACGTTGATTCTGATTAAGCCATGAACCTTCAGCACACAATTCAGGTGGAGCGTGGGTGCTGCATATTGCCTAAAGGAATTATTTGCCTCTTAGGTTCTGGTTTTATTTTTTGGGGGGTTGGGTGTGTTGTTTTTGTTGATTTTTAATATTGCAAGTTATTTTCCTCCTGTTTCAATTGAGTAGGGCACTGTTTTCTCTCTCTCTCTCTCCTATCAGCTCTTTTGCATTTGGGTGTGAGGATGACTATTGTCCCCTGTCACAGCTTTGCCTGGAGCTGAGATTTCCAGACTGCCTTCCTGGAAGTCAGCCCAACATCTTGGCATTGGCTGGGCAAAAAGGAAGAGCACTTGAGCGCTTCACCGATACTGTGGGAGGGAGGAGATACTATTCCACCAAATGTCCAACAACAGAGCCTTGGAAAGGTCCTCTGGGTTCGTCCCGATGTGATGGTGTAATGGTTTGCTGCTGTCTTGAGAACTAAGAATCACAGAATACTTTGTGTTGGAAGGGACATTTCAAGGTCATCTAGTCCAACCTCCCTGCCATGAGCAGGGACATCTTCAACTAGATCAGGTTGCTCAGAGCCCTGTCCAACCTGACCTTGAATGTTTCCAGGGAAGAAGCATCTACCACCTCTCTGGGCATCCTGAGCCAGTGTTTCACCACCTCTATTGTAAAACATTTCTTCCTTAGAAACTAAGAAGATGGGATTTTGATGGGAGCAGTTCCTTCCTTGCCTTGCGAAGACATGATATGGGGCAGTCTGAGGGAGAACAAAGTAGGTCTTGAGTTTGCTCGGTGGGATGATCTCTCTCTACTTCTCCCCAGTTGCTGTTACGGTTGGTGACTGGGAGACCAGTTGAACTGGGTGATGATGCTCTTTTAGTGCTGAGGCTTTTGGCCATGAGTCACCTTACCAGTCAGCATGCAGAGAGCTTGCTCTGATGCTTCCAGACTTCATGGTGTAGTTGGACCTGGAGGATGCTGATGTACAGGACAGCAGGACCTTTGTAAGGGGAGGAAGGTGTTAAAATCAAGAGCAGGATTTGCTTATCATTTCATTTTGATCTCCTTGCAAATTGAAAAAGGATGGAAACAGCAAATGTGTGTATGTGAGTGCAAGGGAGGTTCTTGCACATATTCCTGTGCGAGGGCTGGGGAAACACTGGGCTCGCTGCAGCGTGTTACGAATATTTGTGTGTATGAGCACTTAAAATTTTGCAAGAGAGCAAAGACTTGAGAAATCTACTTTGTTACCTCGAAAGTGACTGATTAAACCTGCTGCATTTTCTTTTTTTCTCACGGTGGGAATCTTTAAACCGTTGTGCTTGTTTTCTTTAGAGATCATATTAAAAGCAAAGAGCGGCTTCATTATTTATTTATTTATTTTTTGCAAAGCACTTCTCTCTCTGTTTTATGCAAAAGCACTTTAATTGATCTTTCGGACAGTTGAAAAGAGGACCGAGAAGAAAATATTTAATGCAACGTATAATTCCTCCTGGTTTTGCCTCAAAATAAGAAGCCACTTTGCTAAGATTTATGTATCCAAACCCAGTTTATGCAGACGGTGCAGCTCTGTTTTATCTGCCGGCTGCAGGAGGCTGATGCAAAGAAATGCCTTCATCAATGGTATGAACTGGTTCAGGATAACTCCCAAACTGTTCCACTGATAAACACAGTGCCGGTTTCTTGCCACCTGGATTATAATTATTGTATCTTTTTACATATGTGATTTTTATTTTTTTTAATTTAGTTTAATCTACTTGAAGGTTAAAAATTAAAAATGATGGAAGTCCATTTCTTGCAGTCCTGTACTGAAGCAGAATAACACTTCCAATAGTGTTTAGGGGAGGACTTTGTAGAGTAGGGTAGATGGTTGGACTCGATGATCCCAAGGGTCTCTTCCAACCTAGATGATTCTATGATTCTATAGCTAAAGGGGCCCTACAGGAGAGATGGGGAGGGAACTCTTGATCAGGGAGAGGAGCCATAGGACGAGGGGGTAATGGTTTTAAACTGAAAGAGGGGAGATTTAGATTAGATATTAGGAAGAAATTCTTTGCTATGAGGGTGGTGAGACACTGGAACAGGTTGCCCAGAGAAGCTGTGGCTGCCCCATCCCTGGAGGTGTTTAAGGCCAGGCTGGATGGAGCTTTGAGCAACCTGGTCTAGTGGGCGGTGTCCCTGCCCAGGGCAGAGGGGTTGGAACTGGATGATCTTTAAGGTTCCTTCCAACCCAAACCATTCTATGGTTCTGTGATCAAACATAAAAGTTGTCGTAAAAAAACTCAGGTATGTCTTTTTTCTCTCGCAAAGTTTCAAGCCAAATGCTTGTGCCCATCTCAGGGATGCTGCTCCTTGATCCTAGAAGCTGCATCCCAACATCTTCTCCCAGGCTTCCAGCCATGAGGCAGGAATAACGCAGCCCACTGGGCAAGGAGATGCCCAAGGACTAGCTCTTGGGCAGAGGGTGGTGGTGTCCTCCAAATGCCCTGCTCCTACAGCATGACCACACAGGTCCAGGATGGGAACCAGGCAACGTCTTTGATCTAGATAACCACTAGCTGAGGGAATTGAGACCCATTTCCCCACTATCAGGGTTATTCTGGTGACCCACCAATGCCTGGAGCATCCCAGCTCTTGTTCTGGTTGCACTGGGTGCTGGTTTTTGCCATGGAGAAATCGCCCTCAGCGCAGCTTGCTTTTTTTAGAAACGTGCTTTCATCATTTGTGATACTAAAGGCTCTCCTGCAATGGAGGAGGTTTTTGGCTGTTATTTTTAACTGAATGTTTCATTGATCTGATTTACAGCGTGAGCTGCCGGCTGCTGTATTAGCAAGAGAGCGGAGAGCCAGCCGCGGTGTGGGGTGGGAAAGGAGCAGTGTGGGGAGGACTTGAGTTATCTCCCTTGTCAGAGCTAATGCATCATGGAACTGCAGCCCAAAGAGGCTTTTTTTGGTATTGTTTTAAGCCAATAAAAGTCAGGGCTCTGCTTTTTTTTAAGTGGATCCATGGACTTCAGCCCTATCCAGCATTTTGGCGTTGGTGTGCTGGTGTCCTCGTGGTGAGCCAGTTCGAAGGCCTGATTCATTCCAAATGAAACCCGCCCAAATATAAAAAAGTGACTTAGATTTTGGGTGGATGAGATGTAGTCTTAGCTCTAACAGGCAGGTTGCTGCTCTTGCTTGGGTTGAATTGGGGAGACCTTATTGCTCTCTGCAACCTGAAAGGAGGGTGTAGCAAGGTGGGCTCGGTCTTTTCTCCCAAGTAACAAGCGATAGGACAAGAGGAAAAAACCTCAAGTTGCACCAGGGGAGGTTTAGATTGGATGTTATGAAACTTTCTTCGCCAAAAGGGTTGTCAAGCATTGGAACAGGCTGCCCGGGGAAGTGGTTGAGTCGCCATCCCTGAAGGTATTTAAAAGATGGGTAGAGGTGGTGCTGAGGGACATGATTTAGTGGTGGTTTTTGCCAGCGTTAGGTTGATGATGTGAAGGGTCTTTTCCAACCTTGACAATTTTATGATTCTCTGACATTGGTTGGTGTGGTAGGGTGGAAGGTGGTTTCTTCTGGGCAGTGCCATTGTCTGTGATGTAGAGTGCGAAGCCGCTGATGCTTTGCTACCCAGTGAGTGCAAACCAGAGAGAGGAGCACCTGAAACCTTCAATGACAGGTTTGAGTGTTCAGCTCAGCCCTAACTGAGTGCATAAGTAAAGCTGGAAGCCCGAGGAAGGGGTTATTTTTCTACTTGGTGAACCAGAAAATTAAATAGAAATACGGTGTTTGGGGCACGGGTGTGAAAGTGAGAACAGATGAGCGCTATTAAGTTGTTTCCAGAAGTGGCATATTTTTTTGTGATAGTCTGAAGTCGCTCACTTCCTTTAAGGCCTTCTCCTGTCACTGTCTTTCTGCCTCTTCCCCTTTAGTAGGTTGGCTGAGTTAATCACATCAGAGAAAAGAGTACAGTTCGCTGATTTGGGCTTTTCTCCTCTACCCAACCATCAATGAACGTGTTCATGAAGCACATAAGGACTTAATGTCCTCAAGGGAAACACGGGAAAATTCAGCAATTATCTGTTTTTTGGGTTTCATCCAGTCAACCAGTTAGGTTTAGATTACCCTTGTGTGATACTTGTTGTGCGCCGGCTTTTCTCCTGGAAGCGGAGAATTTTGGAGTGAAACACCCCTGCTCTACTTGGTCACAAAATTGGGACTATAATTAAATGGGAGAGTAACATGAGTGCATGCATTTATCAGAGAGAGTTTTATGTTGGAAACACTGTGAAATTTGCTGGTTGAGCACTATATTTGGGTAGCAAGAACATAGTCTTCAGATCTCTGGCTGTGGGACATATCCTCATGGGAGGCTTTTGGGCAGCAATGTACTGATACTATGGTGCTTGTCAGATTACGCATATGTGAGGAAACCCAAGTGGATGCAGTGACTTTAGGGCTGGAGCTTTAGTGGCTGGTTACACTGCTGTTGGCTGCACCATCAAGGTTGGTCTTGCTGTTGGTAGGGACACCAACTGTGAGGTCACAAAAGAAATGTCTAAAATGCGAGCCTCAGAAGGAGGATCTCCAACTGCCCTCCACTATCTATCTACTGAAGAGCAAGTAGAAGATGCCTGGTTTCCTATAGATCTGCCTTTCACCTCCTGACACATCTTCTGCCACTGGCCATCTCTAGTTGCTACCCTTACCGTAAGAGAAATCAGAACTCTGGCTGATTGCCTGTGTGTTTATTCATAGATAATCCACGTGTTGGGTGGTTATGCCAAATGTTGTGTTTCAGTCTACTTCTCCACACCTTTCTTTCCTTGCCCTTAATATTTCACTCAACTTTTGGGCTGATAATTGTGTTTTAGGATTCTTTTCTTTTTGTTTTTTTTTCTCCAATTTGATTGAAGCTGGCCAACAAGTTACAGGAGCAGCTGGAAGGGGCAGAAGAATGAGACTAGTAAATGGGAAAGTCAGCGTAGACCATTAATGGTTCTTGTATTGCTGTAATTCTTGGTGGTGATCATCACCACGGCTGCGAAAGTGGCATCTGTCACTCCATGACCACGGAGACTGGCCATTTTGTTTGCAAATACGGAAAACTAAAGGATGAGTGTCTGGAGGCAGCGCCACGGTAACAAGTAGTAAAGATTTCTCTGTCTCTTCCAGAAGAACTCCTGGTGGGGAATGTCAAGAAATGCATCTCCTGTGACTTCTGCATTTCTGGTGACACAGCATCTCTCTTGACTTTTGGTAGCCTATTTGTGGAAGGATTCAGGGAACATATTCTCCTACTTATTCTCCCATCTGTCTTTTTCCCAAATTCACTGGCCTTGGTGTATGCTTAAGAATAGACTTGCATTCTGTGTTATATTGAGAAAGCAGTCAAGAATTTATTTTTTGACCTTCCTGTGTTTAGATAATAATATTTTTAGTATCTTATGTGATGGCTGTTTCTGAGTCGCTTTATAGTTTGGACTTCCTTTTCCCATTTAAATGCAGAGGGGAAAGCGTGATCAACATCTTAATCCAAAAGGTATTTCAGGGTGTTCTGTCACCTGGACCAGGTTGTGCAAGAGCCCTTTTCATGGCACTTAATTACCCTTTTCCATTGTTTGTAAAGGACTTCTTCAAGAGTGTGGATGAACTGGGTTTGTGGCATTTAGCAACCCACAAGAACTGTACAGACCCTGAGTGTGCATGCTAAAAGGGAGCCTAAAATATCACTTTACTCCCAAATAAGCATGAAATGGGAAGGAAGAGATTGTTTCTCCATGTAAACCTTTTAAAAATTATTTTTTTTATATTGGCTTTTTTACAGTATTGGTAATTATATGGGCTCTTTCTTCTATTTGTCTCTTATCCCATCTTATCTTGCTAGCAGATAACTAGAAATGGCCTTTTCTTTTCCAAACAAGCCATAATACAGGCAAGAGCATCTCAAATGATCTTAAGATTGTAAGATATGGAAAAAGCTTCCTATAAAATTATATCTCTTTGGGATGTGGTGCATGCTCTTGAATGCAGTGTAATTGGCCCAGGTTCAGCTGCATAACTTTTGACATGGATTTGCATCTGGTTCTCTGAAGGCTTAATGGTGCTTTTAATTATAAGTAGTCTAGGAATTGCCGTGTGAGACACAGGGTTCATTTAGCTCAAGGATCTCTCTTTTGGATGATGACCAGTAATAACGTGTTCAAAAGAAGAGAAAGTAATGCCCTGATATGCAAATGTGGTGATAACTTCTCCCTGGGTTTCTCCTGATGGTTAATCATTAAGGCTGGCTTCTTAAGTGTTTGTGTTACAACTTAGTTCTGACGACTTTGGCTGGTCTTGTTGTGGGACAAACGTGGACATTTGAAGGATCCTGCACATTTCTTCGGTGCTTTTCACCCTTTGCTTTGGGATCACTTTATTTATCCAGCCGCCTGGAGTCTTTGTGAGGAAGGGAGATATTGATAGAGAATAACTTATAGGACTTTGTGGCACGATGCCATTTTCTAACAGTGTGATCGTGCTTGAAACATTCAATAGAACATCGTTCTCGAGTTAATGGGGAAGATTGTTGTTGGATTATGTCCCATGTGATTTATGTTTTGTGTGCAAAGTTTTGTTGCTGCATATGAGGTAAATAAATGATTCTATCTGCGTTCTTAATAGCTGGTGTCAGAAGTGAAGCACTTCAATTAAAATATTTCTAGATTATTTATTTTTTCCCAAATAAGACTGCTTTATTAGCTTATGTCCTTACATATTTTATTTTTTTTTACCTCTCTTTAAATAATCCTAAAATCTGGATACAAATTGTTTCTCGCTGCCCACACTCTGGATAAAACATCTATTTCCAAAAATAGCAGAATGATGTTACATTTTATTTGTTGTAGGAAGAAAAAATAGCAAGTTGGAGGAGGTGAACAGCGGAGTGAAAATTCTTTGAGAAGGTAGGAATTGCTTTTTCTCTTTACTTTTTTTTTTTTTAAATTGTTGGTGTTGTCAGATCTGTACCAGATGTGACTGTGACCTGGTGATGCCATGCAGGTGCTGCGGCTGGTGGAGGGATGACAGAGAAGGGGCTGTTAGAGCACAAGCAGAGTATTTCTGCATTTTGGGAGGTTACAGAGTTCATTTTCCACATCAAAGCAGGGCTGAGAGAAATGAATGCCGTTAAGAGGACCATTTTCGATGATTTTCGAAATCAGTCTGGAAAAATCAGAATGCCCTCCCATCCAGCCTGGCTAAAATAAAGGTAATTCGAGGCAGCTTGAATATCTCTTTTCTCGGAGATTTTCAGCAGATGTTCTGTTCTAAAACCTAATGATCTTCATGGTTATTTGGAGATGTACGTACAGTACCTGCGGCGCTGTTACTGAATGGAGTGGCTCAGATTTAGCATCGGTGGCACTTTCTTGTGGTGTTCCTTGTCCTAATTTCTGGGAAGAAAGTACTCTTCGTAGTCAAAAAGAGACACTGGATAGATAAAGTGTTCCCATATGGTAATTGTTACGCTCCAAAGTTACGAGGAACCTTTGATCAATCCTCCGCATGATTATCTTAATATCAGGGAGGCTGATAATGTAAATGGAGATTTCAAGCTTGACCTGATACATAAATAGGATAAGTTAAAATGATGAACGTGATTGAGTTATTTGCCACAGCTGCTTTCAGGGCTGGATTGATTTGAATTTCTGCTGACAAGGCGTTGAGACCGCTGGCAAGGACATCCCTGAGCTTATTAACAGAGTGCCGGGGAAGGAGGAGCATCGGGAGCGGAGCGAGATGCGAAGGATGGGTAGATGGTGGTGGGCAGGCTGGACTCTGAAGTCTGGGCCTAATAGTGAGGTCTTCTGCAATAATTTGGTTTGCTTGTAGCAAGATAGTTTCAATTAATATAATAATTTTTCACAGATGATGTGTTCCTGGTACTGTTGTTGTAGTTGGTGCATCTCAATATCTGTTTCATTTTTTTTGCATGGTGCTGCAGGCTCACGAGTGTTGCTGGTGAAGTATTTTCAGGACAAAAAAATGGAGTGTGGGCACTTAAAGACTTCTGTTTGGGTTATTTCTATGCTCTGTCAAAGTTTGATGAAAGATTGTCTTGTGCATGACAGGATTTTGTTTCAAACCCAGAACATTGTGAAATGCTGCTCTGTGTTGTGTAGGACTTGTGCTGGATCCATGCTTTGGAAATATCTTTTCTCTGGCATTTCAGTTGTGTCTCTGAACAATAGACTGGGATCAGTTTTCCTTCTCTTAAGATTGCACCTACGTTTAAATTCCATCACAGTTTAAGTTGGGTCTAGAAGCTTTGACATCACAGAAGTTCATAGAATGGTTTGGGTTGGAAGGGACCTTAGATCATCGAGTTCCAACCCACTGCTGTGGGCAGGGACACCTCCCACTAGACCAGGTTGCTCAAAGCCTCCTTCAGCTAACTGATGGTTGTAGACCTGCCTGTTGGAGACCTTGCCTGCTGGCTGTTGGGATTGAAGAAGGTCCATCTCCGCAGGGCTAGCTGTGCTGAGTAGGACAGAGGGTGCTTCCTCCTATTCCTACAGGTACCCATCTCTTTTCCATGGTTGTACGCTCTTCCATTTCTTTTGACTCCAGACCCAGTTCTGTTTTTATCCCATCTTGGTTACCCTGTTTTCCATGTAAAGCATGGATCAGCATCCACTGATCCACTGAACTGAAGACTCCTGGGTCATCTGCCAGATTTCCTTCAGCCATATAGACAGCACATCTGTAATGATCCCTTGAAAACAAAATGTATCATCATAGCTAGAGGGGGAGAAAAAGTCTTTCCATGACAGACAGGAGGTCCTGACCCTTCTTCCTAGCTGGAATTGGTGCTGATGCCACTGGTGATCTGGCAGCCTTCGAAAATCATCTCCCTGATCTGATGAGACCTTGTAGCAAAAATTTAGGTCTGTGTTGGTCTCCTTTCATATTCTACTGCAACAGCGTAGAATATGAAAACATATATATAAAATATGCTTATAGTGTGTATATATAAAAATATGTATGTGTTGTGTATAAATATATATAAAAAAATATGGAAACAATATATAATACTGCATCTTTTGCATTGGCGAGTTAAAGTAGCAACAAAGGAGAATTGCCCCAAAATAGAACAGCATTAAATTAAATTGATTTTGTTACCATTTTCTACCCATGATAAGCCTAGTTTAACCCCCTCAGTCCCAGCCTTTGCTCTGAACCTACCACCCAAACGTCAGACCTTTGATGAGCGAGTTCTGTGTGAGAGTTAATTATTGCAGCTCACGTAGGTCCAACTGTAGGAAGCTTTGGAGTCAGAGGCAAACAGAACCTGAAAAACCTTACAAACAGAAAGCCCCAAAGCATTTGACTTTCTGGTTTATTGGTTCTGCTGTAACTGGCTGTATTTCTGTAAAAATAGCATCTCCTGTTGTCAGTTTGCAGAGGAAAAGATGGTCCGGTCCAGTTCTGAACTGGAGTACGGGTACCCCAGTTTTTGGCCACCTGCTCACATCTGAGCAGGGGCTCAATTGTGTCATTTAATACTCTTTATTTTTGTAATTTTTAATGTTGTTTCATTCTCGGTTTGGCCTTTAAATAACACAGTTGTGTATCTGTCTTGATGTTAACCTCGTGTAGCCACGTGTCTGCAGAACCGCAGAGTGTTTGCTCTGGAAGTATTTATCCCTATCCATATATATCTCATCCACTAGCTCTGCTTTCCTTAACCTGCAAAGAATTAAAGCACCCAGTGGCTGGAAGCTTCAGCAACGTGAATTAAAAGCCCTTTATAAATCAGTATTCAGTGGTCTTCAGCGCACTGGTGTAAAGGGAAATAGGTACTGCGCCTCCTCCTGCTGCCCCATGGCTACTTCCTTGCCTAAGTCCTTGGTAAAACTCCTCCTCATGTTTCCTCTGGAGGTTGTAACAGGCTCTAAATCTTATAATTTGGTATTGAAAATATCTTATCTATTCACTTGTTTGTTACTTTTAAGAGAGTCATTTGTATTTGACCAGCTTTGCCCAGTGCACGCACTCTCTCTATATATATTTATTCTTTGCACAGCTCTTTCTCTCTAGATATATTTATTTTTAATTCTAAAAACTTTGTCCTGTGCTCCGTTTTTATTGGAGAGCCAGGATTTAAATGTCCAGTCAAGGTACCCTGCGGTTTAAGGCGCTGCTGCAGAGGCATTGCAATAACTGTTCCCATTCCTGCTCTTTCCTTCTTCGGCACCTGAGATCCTGAGATTCTCTTTAACTTCTCCCACATCTGAGAAAACCCGGTGTTGGCAAATACAGCGACCCCCGACTCAGCTGAATATTCACTGATTTGCAAGATTGAGGTTTACCTGGTGCTATAACTTTGGGAGCAAAGCGCGTCCGCGCTTCTACAAGTTTCTGAATTGCAGCATTTATTATTATTTTTTCCTCCCCATCTCTTTCCAGGACTGCTGCATTTTCTGGGACTTTTTAAAAATAATAATAATAATGAAAAAAAAAATAGTTAATGTCTTCCTACTCAAAAATCAGAGCAGTGTCTGGTGCTGGGAAGGCCTTTTTTTACAAACGCTGCGCAGCGCTGCTGTTGGGAACAGCCTCCCATAGCAACCTTCAGCTTGAAAGCTGAAATCACATCACCCCATATGACAGCTTTATTATTAGATTGGCATGTGAACCCTTTGGAAGCAGCCTAGGTGGCAGCAACAAAGTTCCCCTAGATTATGTCTTTAGGGTTGTTTTGTTTTAATTATTTTTATATTTTGTGGGTTTTTTATCACTTTGAGTTTTGGTTATGTTTGTTTTTCTTTTTTTTTTTTTTTTAAAATATTTTTCAGATAGAATAAATGTTAGAAAAGTGACAGACACCTTCTAGGTAAGGCAGAAGACCTCTGTCATGAGTTGTGATACATGCTCATGATCATCACCACAGCAATTTCAAATCACAGAATCACAGGGTTGGAAGGGACCTCTGGAGATCATCTGGTCCAAACCCCCCTGCCAAAGCAGGTCCACCCAGAGCAGGTTGCACAGGAGCGTATCCATGTGGGTTTTGAATGTTTCCAGTGACTGAGATTCCACCTCTCTGGGCAGCCAGTTCCAGAGCTCTGGCAGCCTCACAGTAAAGAAGTTCCTCCTCATGTTGAGATAGAACTTTCTATGTTCAAGTTTGTGCCCATTTCCTCTTGTCCCATCACTGGGCACCACTGAAAAAAGACTGGCCCCATCCTTCTGAAACCCACCCTTTAAGTATTTATAGGCATGGATCAGATCCCCCCTCAGCCTTCTCTTCTCTGGACTAAAAAGACCCAAGTTCCTCAGCCTTTCCTCAGCAGAGAGATGTTCTAGTCCCCTCATCATCTTCTACTGCTACACGTGGACAAGTTGAAGCCCTTGCTGGAAAGCCATGGCAGTAGTGGAACTGGGCTCAGGGTATGCTTTTTGGGGATTTGTGTTTATTGCAGTAGTACTGGGGAGCTCCAAAAGGTTAGGGTCCCTCTCACCCAAGCGCTGAGCAAATGGGTGGCAAGACCTTGAAGGGAATGCATTTGCCATCAGCACAGCATCCATCTGGAGGTCAGCAGGTAGCTTTTGAGGACAAGAAGATGGATGGCGCGCCATGCTCTGTGTGGTGTCTGGGGCTTTTCCCTGCCATCCTTGGAAATCGGGTGCTGTACAGGTGATCTGTCAAAAGGTCTGGCTCCATGGGTCAAAGTCTATCTAAACCAATTGTTTGTGGGGCTGTGCAGTAGCTTTTCTGCTCTCACCATCCCTGAAGAGACTTGAGTTGGCAAACCTGAGTAGTTCTTGTGTTAGGAAGTTACAATTTCTTCAGTCTGAGCTTCATGGAGCTGATGAGCTTAGCCCCAGGTGGGTCTGGAGTATGGTTCTGAGTTTTGCTAGAGGAGCATCTAGTTCCTTTTGCTTTCATGGTGGAGGTTATTCTGGCCCTGATCCATCAGTGTGGGGCATTCCTATTGTCCAGTCTCTATGCAGACTTGTGTCCCCTAACCAGACTTGGTTCTTGGTTTGCTTCCTCAAAGCTTCTGTTGATGAAGAGAGGCCTTGAGGGCTGGATGAAGGTCCTGGAGAGATGGGAGGGTCTCCTGAGAGCATTTGTTGAACCAGACTGGGACATACCAGATCTAGTTTGAGAGCAGGCTGGTGATAGCAGAGTTTGTCTCCTGGGGTTTTTGTTGGGCTTGGCATTACTGATCTGATTGAGTTTCCCTCCCCACCAGAAAACCAGTTGCAAAGTAGCTGCTTTCAGTCTTCACCCATGCACGTGTGGCTCACTGAGCTGGTGGCTGCTGGGGCTTCTCTGGCTGCAAGGTGGGAGCCACCAAGTCCATGGGAGGAGCAGCATCCCTCCTGCTTGTTACTGGAGATCTGGATTTCTCTTCTCAAGCTCTTCTGGAGAGGAGGAAAGCTCAGCGAGTTATTTTTGGGTGGAGAAGAGGGGGTGGCTTTCTGTGCTGACTGTAAGCAAGGAGGACTTAAACCCTGGGAAAGATATGGTGACAGAGAAAAGGTTTTGGAGCACATGTGAGGAGCTGCCTCGCTTTATCTGTGGCTCCCTCAAAAGCTTTTCAAGCTTTTCTTAACAGGCTTTGTGAGTGTCTCCATCCTCTTTAAATCCAGTTCCTCTCCATCCCTTTGCACTTTATAGAGAAGCAAGACGTGACTCATTACATGGCCTATGAGGAAACTTTAATGAATAAATGCATTTAAGAAAAAAGAAGAAAAGAAAAAAACAAACCAAAACAGTTCTGTCTGGAGCAGAGTGATGCTTTTGCTGTCTTGAATTCTCAAAAAATAAGTTAGGCTGCTTCTTTTTATTACCTTTTAATTGATTGAGTTACTTTAGTGCTGTTGGTAAGACTAATAGGACTTTGTTGGCACTGGAGCTGTGGGTTTGGGTTGGGTTTTTTGGGTTTTTTTTTGGTGGTTGGTTGGTTTTAATTTGCTTGAAACACCAAGAAAAACATTTGCAAATCTCCCAGCTATTTCTCCTCTTCCTGTTCAAACCTCCTTGATGCTGGCAGCAACCCACAAGGAGGAGGAGCAGTTCAGTGCCCTGCGGTGCTTTCTGTGCATCCTTGGCACTCATCAGGGTAAAGTGGTGTCTTTTGAGGCACCTGCGGTGTCTTGGAGGTTGTTGGGAGCCTCTTGCCTTCCAGAGAAGCTACGCTTTTCTACAAAGTCCCTGAAATAAATATCTTTATTTAACTTTCTTCCCTTGTTGCTCTGATGGAAGGAACTTCTCCAGTAATAAAATAATGTCATATAACGACGGTAGATAGACCTTGTGTGTCCCCTTTCTTGCTTCTGCATCTTCTGTTCTGGTTGAAATCTCTCTGCTCAGGACTCCTGAACAGAGCAGGATGACAGGGTACATATATATATATATATATGTTTATATAATTCATGCAATGCATAAATTTTGCGGTACGTAGGAACAGTAGGGTCCGTCGGCTGGGGCTGGTGGTAATAACTGGGAGTTGCACTTGATTTCATTTGAAGGTGGTTCTTCGTTCTGAAGGTTCTCCTTGATTTCGAAAGCTCGTTAGGGCTCTGCTTCTCCTCCATAAACTCCAAGTCTCTTCTCTTTGTTTAAACACAGGAAAGTAATGTTTTCAAAGGGAGGGAAGAGGGTGAGAAAGAAGTGTGGGTGCTCCTTGGAGATCGAGCCGATCCATTTTTATCTTGTTATATATCATTTTTACTTAATGCTGTTATATTATTTCATCTGTGCTTGGCTTTCAGATTCCATGCAGATATGAAGTTGCTATAACAACATGATGATTCATATAATGCTAGCAACAATCTGCCGAGATTTATTTTTCCATCATGACGACTTAGATGTTTTTTGGTGGGGATTTCTGTCTATTTTCAGACAGACCATGCCGTTAGCTCTCTGCAGTGATTTGCGTTGGGTTACCTGGAATCAAGGTAGTAGCACCTGGGCTTGTGTGACCGAGCCAGAGATCTCAAAGCACTTTACAAAGGTCAGTGCTGTTGTGCCAGATTTAGGATGGGAGATGGAGGCACGGGGACGCAAGACTGACCTGAGCACCTTCAGCATGTCAAGGGTGTGACAACACCATTTGGCACCTTCTACCTGTGTTTAGGTGGTTCTCCATCTCATTCCTTCTTGCAGGGCTAGTGCTGATAAACTGATTACTTCTGAGATCCTCCTGATCTATGTCATTTAAAAAATGGAGAGGCAGGAGTTAAGAACTCTTGAATTTCTCCTGGAAACCTGTTGTCAAGATCTTTGTTACCACCTAAAGGTCCTCTGAAGGCACTGGGGAGTTACAGGGGAGATCCAGAGGATTTGATTAATAAATATTTTCCTTTTTTAAAATGTATTTTATTTTTTTAAATTGCAGACTGTGACAATTTATTTTGGGCCTGTTTTAGTAGAAAAAAATACCCAGAATTAGGGATGACTGATTTTTCTGTGGAAAATGGCAGATTATACAGAAATACCTACTCAATGCCGGATTTAAACTGTTTCTCCTCTGCAAAGAGCAGTCGTGATGGGAAATGTTTCAAGGTACCTACAAAGACTTTGTCAGTTTCTCAGTTCAAATCTGAAACTTAAGCAGTGGAAATAAATGTCTCTCTCCTCTCTTTCTTCTGCCCTAATTTAGAGGATTTCAGATAAGCATATGCAAATAGAGTTATGTGCCTGGGTGTCTTTTTTGGAGTTTTGGGGTTTTCCAGTCTTAAAGATGAGATGATGATTATTATTATTATTCCTAAATGAGACCTTTTGTTGTCACAGAATTGTTGGGGTTGGAAGGGACCTTAAAGATCATCTAGTTCCAGCCCCGCCTGCCCTGGGCAGGGACACCCCCCACCAGACCAGGTTGCTCAGAGCCCCATCCAGCCTGGTCTTGAACCCCTCCAGGGATGGGGCAGCCACAGCTTCTCTGGGCAACCTGTTCCAGTGTCTCACCACCCTCAGAGTAAAGAATTTCTTCCTGTTAACAAATTTTCCTAACAAATCTAGGATTATCTGATGGGTGGGTGTTTTTTTCTCCGTGTAAAGCTGTAGCAGGGCTTGATGCCTTTGGGAAAGTGCTGTTCCTCCTTGCAAAGTCCTGTGCTAATCTGGAAACCACCCGGAGGTGGTAATGTGCTTTTGTCCAGCCTGTCTCTTGAGCTGGCGTCTCTTTATCTTGCCCGACAACTGGAATGCAGTTAATCCTGTAAAAAGGTCTGGGCTTTCTGTCCTGCCTAATTGTGTTAAATTACATTTGCATCCTAAAGAGAGTGACTGCGAGAGGATGTTGAAGCCTTCTATGCATTTTTTAAATTCATAAATGCCATCAGTGGAGTCTAAAGCATCAGATAACTGACTCTAAAGGCCTTGCTGAAATGCACTGATGTCTCCATGTCTTTGAGAATCGCCTTCCCCCCCTGCGTTGAATCTCCAGATTGTTGCTGTCAGCTGTGTTAGGGGTAAGGAGGACTCTTAACGGAGGCAAGAGATGGTGTTGGAAATGTGCTGTGGGGGCTTTAATATCTGTACTCCCATCAAGTGAATTTTGGAGGGGGTCACTTTCTGACACCTGGCGTTGCTGCTGAGGTAGGACTTCTGTTTTCTTTTCAGATCTGTCTTCCTGCAGCAGAGGAAACATCTTCTCCTGCTGCCCCCATGCACGTGCTTTACCAGTCCCCACTCTGCTTTTTCAACGATGGGGTATTCAGGCACTGTAATAAAAATGCAATAAAACTGGAGGCAAAGGGTAAATATGTGCCAGTAAATTAAAACTTTTTCTGGAGATGCATTCCAGAATTTTAAAGCTTATGAAGCAGGCAGATCACAGAATCACAGAATGGTAGGGGTTGGAAGGGATCTTTGGAGATCATCTGGTCCAATGCCCCTGCCAAAACAGGGTCACCCAGAGCAGGTTGGATAGGAACACATCCAGGTGCGTTTGGAAGATCTCCAGAGAAGGAGACTCTACACCCTCTCTGGGCAGCCAGTTCCAGGGCTCTGGCACTCTCACTGTGAAGAAGTTTTTCTACGTGTTCAGACAGAACTTCCTGTGTTCCAGCTTGTATCCATTGCCCCTTGTCCTGTCACCAGGCACCACTGAGAAGAGCCTGACCCCATCCTCTTGACACCCATCCTTTAGATATTGCTCAGCATTGATGAGATCCCCTCTCAGTCTTCTCTTCTCCAGGCTGAACAGCCCCAGGTCTCTCAGCCTTTCCTCATCAGAGAGATTCTCCATTCCCTCGATCATCTTTGTAGCTTCTGTTGGATCCTCTCCAGCAGTTCCCTGTCCTTCTTGAACTGGGGAGCCCAGAACTGGACATAGTGCTCCAGCTGTGGCCTCACGAGGGCAGAGCAGAGGCAGAGGACACATGCTATATGACATATTTATTGCAGGCATCGCTAATAGATATTGCCATCACTTCATTCCTAGGCATAGTTTTTAACCCTTGACCACATTGATCATTCTGACCTGATCCCACACAGCCTCTTCCCTGCGGCAAATTGGAGATTTCTCCTCCCATGACCTCCTTGGCACACAGGATGAGGACCTTCCTGTTAGCTTTGATGGCTTCTTGGATGCTCCATTGGATGCTGCCATGGAGAGGAGTAACCCTCCTGTTCATCACAGCCAGGGCAGTCATAGAATCATAGAATGGTCTGAGTTGGAAGGGACCTTAAAGATCATCTAATTCCAACCCCCCTGCCATGGGCAGGGACACCTCCTACTAGACCAGATTGCTCAAAGCTCTGGTTTCCAGTCCTGCAATTTTAGCTTCCAGTTGTTGGTACTGTTCCTTCTTCTTGTCTGTGTTTTCTCCTGGGCACCTTATGGAGCTGTGCTGGTGTGGCTAGTGTGATACTGGTGGCCAGGGACAGAAAACAGTGTCTCACCAAGCTACTTGGGTGCACGTGTGCATTTCTGTGATGGGTAGAAGATGACTCTCCCCCTGAGTCATGCAATTCCTATTTCCTTCTACAGGCTTGTAAAATCATTTGAGGGACAGGGAGGGAAGAAATGGAAAGTGTCTCCCGTATTTCAGGAGAAAAAGCAATCCCTCCTCCGTGGTGGTTATTTTAGCAGCAGTTTGCATCTCAATTTCAACCCCAAAATATGTATCGAGTGCAGGCAGCTGTGTTTGCCGAGCCAGAAAGTTGTCTGAGATGGTGTTGGTTTTCTTACTGTGATCCTGGTAGTGTGAGGAGCCATGAAGGGATGGTCAACCAACTGGGATGAGAGAGTGTGGAGAAAACCAATAGGTTGGGATTTGCAGTAAGACATTGGAAATTACTTGGTTTGCCGTGTCGGTGCCTGGTTGTTGAAGAGGATTTGCACAGTGGGGCAGTGACTGCCTTGAGGGCTCTGGGTCAGTGTCTGTCCTGATGCTCCCTCTTAGAGAACTGCTCATAGAACCATACAGAATCACAGAGTGGTTCGGGTTGGAAAGGACCCTAAAGATCATCTTGTTCCAACCCCCCTGCCATGGGCAGGGACACCTCCCACCAGACCAGGTTGCTCAAAGCCCCATTCAGACTGGCCTTGAACCCCTCCAGGGATGGGGCAGCCACAGCTTCTCTGGGCAACCTGTTCTAGTATCTCACCACCCTCACCGGAAACAATTTCTTTCTAATTTCTAATCTAACTCTCCCTTCTTTCAGCTTAAAACCATTATCCCTCATTGTATTGCTCCTCTCCCTGATAAAGAGTCCCTCCCCATCTCTTTTACAGGCCCTGTTTAGATATTGGAAGGGACTACTAGGTCTTCCCGGAGCCTTCTCTTCTCCAGGCTGAACAATGCCTCAGCTGGAGTTGCAGAGTCCTGAGACCTGATTTAGCAGGGATGTCAGAGTTTTGCTCTGGTCTGGTGGTGCAGCGTTACGTCTTTGCCCAAATCCTCTCTGCAGAGTAAGCAGTTGATGTCCATGGTGGGTGGAGATGTGTTCACTGGTGGTTCCCAGAAGCTTGTTCTACTTAGGGGTGCCCAACCTTCTGACATGTCATGGTGGTGTAGCCTCTGAACTCTGTGTTTGCTCCCACCTGTTTCTTAGGTTTTGTTAACAAAGATCATGTCTATTTTCTTTCAGCTTCTGGTTTTACTTTTCTTGTGTTAGTGTGGTGGCAAACCCAGAACATGCATGATGTCTTCAGCAATGGTTTCTGAGAAAATACTCATGGTTGCCTTTTGCTGCTCCAAAATACCGTGAAACCTGTCTTCTCCTGGTCCTCTCATGTCTGTTTGTATTAGAGGATGACTATTGTCCATGGGCATGGAGGAAACAGTGCTCTCCAGGCAGCCTTGTGTCTCAAGCAGCTGGAATAGGCAAGATGGTGTAGCTGGAACCCTGCTTTGAAGTCTGGTAGCAGTAGAGTGATGCTCTCGCTGCTGCAATTGCAGCTTCCCATTAGCTCTTTCCTCTGTTGGGAGCCTCTCGACGTGACTCGGGGAAGTTTCCGCGTGATGAATTTCAGGGAGTGATGCGAGGCTGGGTGTACATTTTAATTTTATTTCTGCATGAGGGAAGATGCTTGTGAGCCCATCATATTAATTTCAAAAGCTCTTTGGTATTTTGGTTATTTTGCTGGAATAATGCAGGGAGTTAACTAGGGAAATCAGCAAGCGAAGCAGGAATTTGGGGAACAGTGAAACCAACCATGCAGACATAAATCAGCCTGCCTGGCCTGTCAGTAAACACCTGCAATCTTCCTTGACCCTGTTCCTACTCCTAGGAAAGAGGTTCTAACCCTGAAGAATCTTTGCATCCTCAGTGTTTTGGACTGTAGTTACTGGATTGGAAAGACTCCAGTTGTCCAGCTCTCTAGCTCAGCCATCTTCCACTGGTCCCATCTGCCCATTCATCCTCCAGGAGAAACAGAGTCAATGTCATGCCAGCAGGAACTGTCGTAAGCTATTTTCATGTCCAGTGCCTGGGCATGGTGTAGGAGAAGGCATGGAGAATTCCCAGAGAGGCGATTGAGTAATGGAAGGTGATGGGTCCAGATGGAGCAGAGAGGTCTTCAGAAAAGGGCCCTTCTTCCTCCCCTCTGTTTTCTATGCAACTGAGCTGTTTTAATGCTGCCGAAGTGTTAAAATGTCCGGTAACCTCCTTGTGGAAGCCCTTTGCTTGCTCAAAAGAGGGAGCTGGTTGCAATCCATTTATGCTGTTTCGAGCTGGGAGGAGCGTGGCGTTGCTATAGACAGTTTGCCCCTGCAGTGCGTGGAGGACCACACAAGAAAACATGAGGTGGCCCAGCAGCAAGGATGTGAATGATGAAGTGAGGAAGCCTGGGTTGGTCTCTCCTGGTCAAAAGTGGTGTTAGCAATGGAGGTGTACAGGGAAGCGTCTTTGATCTTTGACTTGTCTTGGCCTGTCCTGGTTTCTAGCCCAGAGGCTCTTTAGATTTTGGGGGTATGGTGTACATCTTGGTTGTGTTCCAGACAAACCTCTGGAGAGAACCTACCAGACAAACTCCTCTAGGTAGGAGCTGTATAGGACATTGCACAAGCGAGATGCAATCTATGCCTCTGCTTCATGATTTTTGTGTTTTTTTTTTTTTTTTAAATAAATAAATGTTGTGTTTGTGTGCTTGGATGGCATTTTCCATTCAAAAAGGGAGGGAAGGAATGAGCGTGTCACCCACACCCAAGGTGCTGGCATGTTACTCAGGAGAATTACTCATAAAACTGCAACCTCATTATCCAACTATGAAGGATTTCTTCTACCCATTTCCTCAGTCTGGCCACAATCCTGAAATTAATCTCACCTAAACAGTCAGTGGCATTTCCTCTATCAGTGCAGGCAGAAATCATTGCATTTCGTGGCTGAATGCTTCAGACAAAGAAGAAAAAAAAGAAAAAACCCAATTAAGCCCAAAGTATAACACTTAAGTAGGTGTATTCATGCTGGCTTTTAGGAAAGGATGTCTCCATCCCAATTCCAAGCAGGGGATGGAAGCTAAAGGATGGATTGAGATTGTCATTGTAGTGTGTATCAGCATGTAGGGCTTGAAACCTGCTGTGATTTTGTTGGCCTCATTTGTTGCTCTTCCTCACACCATCTGAAGCTTTGGTGTGTGGTTCTTCCAACCTCATTCCCTTGTCATTGAATCTTAATGTGTTTCCATCTGTCATCTCCTGCACCAGGTTCCCTGTTCCCAATCCTTGGCCATCACCACGACGTTGCCCTTGGGCACAGTCATCCTGGCTGAACGACGGGATGCTTTTTCACAACATTTGCTTTCCAGATGGATCTCCCCTCTCCCAGTCGGCTGTTTTTCCTCTGCTGGGGAAAACACGGCTGCCCTGGGGTTTGTTTTCCACGCATAAACGTGGGTGGAGCAGATTGGGGAAGATTCAGAGCACCTGGGTGATGGGTGAGCTGGGTGGTTGAGGTGGTTTCCCTCTTGTAAACATCTCGGGAGGAGGGGATTGTTTACCTTTTTTGGGTAGCAGATAGGATCTGACATTACCGTGTCCTTGTAAGCACTGCTAGGATGAGCTGATTTTTGGGTCTTGTTGTTTGGAAGAGCCCATGCAAGGCTTCAGGCTCTCTTAAGTGCATGCTGCTGTATTTCTTTCACCTGATGGAGAATCACCTGGATTTTAGGTGCCCTCAGCAATGTCTCGTAGTAAATGGGGATGGTGAGCATGTGGTGGTTGAAATCCAGACCTAAGTGCATCTCTCACTGATGTTAAGATTCAGAAGCCCAGGGATCTCCTACATGCTCTTCATCATACTCTTCCTGAATTTCTTTTCCAGGAGCAGAAGAGGTTGGCAGCTGAAGTCAAAATTTCCCATCTCTCAGCCCCTGCTGCTTGTTTTTCTTCCTGAAGAAAGGGAGTGAAGGAAAGTTCCTTTAGGATGCATAGCAGATAAAGCATCCTTAAAACCAGAGCAGAGCTAGCGTTACTCACCAAGAATTTGGACCTAGGATGTCCTAGACAATATGAGGCAAACTGGCAGGCTGGGCATCGCCATGTCCTGCATGTGAATCTCTAAGAATCATAGAGTGGTTTGGGATGGAAGGGACCCTAAAGATCATCTAGTTCGAACCCCCCTGCCCTGGGCAGGGACACCTCCCACCAGGCCAGGTTGCTCCAAGCCCCATCCATCCTGGCCTTGAATCCCTCCGGGGATGGTGCAGCCACAGGTTCTCTGGGCAACCTGTTCCAGTGTCTCACTACCCTCACACGGAAGAATTTCTTTCTAGTATCTAATCTAAATCTCCCCTCTTCCAGTTTAAAACCATTCCCCCTTGTCCTATCACTTCACTCCCCGATAAAGAGTCCCTCCCCAGCTTTCCTGTAGCCCTTTTAGGTACTGGAAGGGGCTCTAAGGTCTCTCCGGAGCCTTCTTTTCTCCAGGTTGAACAATCCCAACTCTCTCAGCCTGTCTTCATAGGAGAAGTGCTCCAGCCTCGGACCATCTCTGTGGCCTCCTCTGGACTTGCTCCAACAGGTCCATGTCCTTCTTATGTTGGAGACCCCAGAGCTGGACACAGCACTGTAGGTGGGATCTCACCAGAGCAGAGGGGGCAGAATCCCACCCTGCTGGGGATGCAGCCCAGGATAAGGGTGGCTTTCTGTGCTGTGAGTGCACATTGCTGGCTCATGTTGAGCTTCTCATCCACCAACACTCCCAAGCCCTTCTCCTCAGGGCTG
>JAHREE010000461.1:0-21146 GCA_033628505.1 Tringa tobata | reverse complement strand
GCCTGTAGGGCAGGAGAAAAGTCTCAATATGGAGACATGGATGGCAGAGATTCCTGTGCTGGTGGTGAATGTGGAGTGTTGAGGAGGGACAAACCTCAACCAGTGTCTTGCGGTTCTCCAGAGTGGGGTTTTTTTTTGAACTGAAAGAGGGGAGATTTAGATTAGATATTGGGAAGAAATCTTACACTCTGAGGGTGGTGAGAGACTGGCCTGGGTTGCCCAGAGAAGCTGTGGCTGCCCCATTGCTGGAGGTGTTCAAGGCCAGGCTGGATGGGGCTTTGAGCAACCTGGTCTGGTGGGAGGTGTCCCTGCCCACAGCAGGGGGGGTTTGAAATCTATGATCTTTAGGGTCCCTTCCAACTCCAACCATTCTAGGATTCTATGATTTTTCATTTTGGTGAGATCTGCCACAGGAAGGGAAACAGGCGCCTGACTTAAAAAACATCTTCTGAGCAGGTTAACATCTGGAGTGGAATGTTTTTCTGTCCCATGTGGTGGTTTGTTTTTTTCTTTAATTATTGCTGGCTGAAGGACAGATGGGTCGATGGAACTTGGAATAGCACACTGAGTTTGAGTATTTAATTCTGAAATTAAATTCTCCCAGCCCTAGGACCCATACATGTCTCTCCAGTTGGGTGATGCTCCAGCTGGGTTCCTCCTATCGCAGAGAAGGACACAGCCTATAAAACTGTCCCGCTTGCTCTAGATGGAGCCCAAACATGTCTGAATAGTTTTCTTCCACCCAGGGAAAGTGTGTCAGGTTCATGGTGGCACATTTGATGTGTACGTGCTCCATGGAGCATCTGACCTCTGCTGCTCTTCAGCAGAAGTATTTTGCAGTGCTTTTTTTTTCCTCTCCTGTATTTGATGAACATTGTGTGAACTTCAGAAGTGTTTGATTGAATGATAAGATTTGCCTCTGAAATGGAGCTTTTGTGTATGAACAAGCCTGTGTTGGGATATTTGGGAGGAAAACTCATAATACCACCAAAGTCTTTAGAACTATGAATCTGCTGTCCTCCCTTCACCCCGATTTCTCAGGTGTGACAAGCTTGAAAGCCAGGCTGCACTATAGACATGACACAGTGAATATATTTTTGGAAAATAAAGAACAATTGGTATTTTACTGAAGGGAGAATACTCTTGATGCTACGTTACTGAAGGAAATCCCACTGTTGCCTTTTTTTCTCTCCTCCGGAAGCTACAGAATTTACTATGCTCTAAATGTGCTGAAAGAAAACGGTAATAAATTAGTCTCTGCAGCCAATCATACTTGTACTACAGAAATGCTCGTATTTATGAGAATGGTCAAACATGCAGTAGTGTCCAGAGATGTATGGTGGTGTTTACAATAGACCACAGCACTATATGATTTATCACACCGCCCTACATAGCGGGCTGTAATGCGCCTTGCAATTAGTGTAATGTACCTTGTAATAGCTGGGAAATAAATTTTGCATTGGAGCTTTCAGCCCCAAAATGCAAGATCTAATGCAGATTCCACGAAGACAGAGAGGAAAACCAAAATCGTATACCGTTGTAAAGGCCTCCAGTTGAAGCCTGAAGCCCATGTCTACATAATCCATAGGCTTCGAATTTGTGGGCAAAATATCTTTAACCTTTGCTTTGGGCAAAAAAAATTCTTCCATGACACAGAGCTTTTCTCTGCCCCATAGGCTTATCCTCCCTCTGCCAGCCTAGGTAGGACTGGGAAGTGCTTACTGATCAATTAATTAGCCAGCCCTACATCTTTGCATGCTCTTGGTGTGATTCTTTTTTAGCACTTGGTGTTTTTGGAGAGAGGATGATTGAAGATCATATTTTGAAGCTCTGTGAGCATCTTCTAGTTACTTATCTCTGTTGCAGCTGGTAATGAATAACATCATTTTCAGGTGGGAGTGGGTCTCCACCTGGACTTTAAGAACATACTCTGGTGTGTTGCACCTTGAGTACTGTGCTCAGTTTTGGGCCCCTCAGTACCAAAAAGACATTGAGGTGCTGGAGCGGGTCCAGAGAAGGGCAATGAAGCTCATGAGGGATCTGGAGAACAAGCCTTATGAGGAGTGGCTGAGGGAGCTGGGGTTGTTCAGCCTGGAGAAAAGGAGGCTGAGGGAAGACCTTCTTGCTCTCTACAACTACCTGAAAGGAGGTTGTAGCGAGGTGGGGATTAGGCTCTTTTCCCAAGGAGAACAGGAAATGGCCTCAAGTTGCACCAGAGGAGGCTGAGATTGGATATTAGCAAACAATTCTTCACCGAAAGGGTTGTCAAGCATTGGAAGAAGCCCAGGGAAGTGGTTGAGTCACCATCCCTGGAGGTATTTAAACAATGTGTAGACGTGGTGCTGAGGGCCATGGTTTAGTGGTGGACTTGGAAGTGGTAAGTTAGCGGTTGGACTTGATGATCTCAAGGGTCGTTTCCCATCTACGTGATTCTGTGATTCCCTGATTCTATGATGCAGCCAAAATCAGAATGTTTGGGTTTTTTTTTCACTCTTGGAAGTCCCGTGGGACTGTTACATACTGATGTTCCCAGTTGATAGACAAGGGACCTGGCTCCCAAAGGGCTTCTGCTTTACTTCCTGCCTGCTGTGCCCTCTGAGACCTTGAGGATGAAGTTTCCTGGTTGATGCAAGATGGAATTTATTTCACAACTTGCTCTCTCTCTGTCTGCTATAAAGGCGTGTTTGTTTTTTTTTTTTTTTTATTTTTATAAGGAGCCTTTATTATTCAGATCCTTGTTAGGACAGAATGTCTTTTTTGGGGTTAGTGCTGTTGTTTTTTTTTCTTCTCTCACTATCTGCTTTTCGCTCCATAGATCACGAGTATTTGATTGGAGGTGGAAGAGTCAAACGAAAGCAAATTTATTTCATCTGTCAAACTTTCTCTTTGTAATATTCTTCTCTATGTAAAAGATGACACAAAATCAATCTCCCGTTAGCTTCGCCGTTCTGCTTGCGGCAGCTTTTGCTCGATGATCGTTATTTTTTTGTTTGGTTGCATTTTATTCTTTAATGTGTGTTTAAATACATCGTCAAATAACAATACTTGCGAAGGTGGAGATTCTCCTTCTGACGTGAATTCATGTGGCCTTTTTCTAACCTTTTGTGATCATATCGCACTGCATTTTTTTTTAGCAGGGGATACCAGGGGAAGGAGTTGAGTGACAGTCAAAAATGAAGAGCAGATATTATATTGCAGAATGGGAGGTGGCTTCTGTGTTCTTTTTCAAGCAATACATTTGTGAAAGCTTCTTCCAAATATCCTTTAGTTTGTGCTCCAATTCTGTTAACTTTTCTTTCCCTTCCCGCTGCTCTTCTTTTGCCTTTGCAGCTTCTCGGTCATCTTTGTGACGGACTGTGAAAGCAGATGCATGGTTGTCAGTGAAGTGAACCGAAACACGAATTCTTAAAACTATTGTTCCACTAATGTAATTCAATTTTTCCTGCATGCTTTAATTCAATACAAGTTCTTCCATACTATCACTTTTAATTTTAATAGACTTTTTGAGTGCCTTTATATTTGTAGAGTTTCTGATTCGGGGAAAAAAAAGTGTGGATATCGCTGATATTCTAACATGAACTGAATGAACTAGTCTCTTTTAATATATTTTGTAGTCAAGACTTTGTAGGACCTTCTTATATTCCCCCACATAATAAGCAGTAAATGTTAACTCCACGATTTGAGGTATTGATCTCTAAAGACTGCGGAAAGTGATTTTTGTAGAGAGCGTATCGGAAAATTGACTGATGGCAAAGTGTGATGAACAGGACTTGGAGCCAAAGTGAGCCCCACCAGCAAGAGGACATAGAGGCTGGTGATTTAACTCTTGCTTGGTTTACTGGACGGTCATTTTTCTCATAAAAATCCAAAACAGTGAATTTTAAGCCCATACTCATTGAAGGACCTGAATATGAATCCGAGTGTGGGTCATCAGAGTTGTCGTTGTGCCAGAGAAGGTCAGCCACATCCTGTGTTTAGGCAAAGCATAGCCAACAGGTCTGAGGAAATGTTCCTTCCCTTCCGTTTGATGCTTCTGAAGATGTGTTTTGGACGTAGTGTCCTGTTTTGGGCTTCCAGTAAAGACATTGGTGTGCTGAATCATCTACAGAGGAGAGATGACTGAGTTCTCTGGGAGACCAGGAAGTATGGGAATAGTTGGTGAGGACGTGGTTTGTTCTGCCTGGAGAGGAGGTGGCAGAGGGGAGACCTTAGTTTTGTCTGCAGCTCATGATGGCTATTTTTGAAGACTGGAGCAGGGACCTGGAGAAGGTGGTAAGATCTCCATCCTTGGAGATACTCAAAACTCAACTGGATGAGGCCAGAGCAACTCTAAATAGAGGTACTTTTAGGACCAGGATGGACATAGAGACTTCCAGAAGTTACTTCCTACATAAATTATTCTGTGACTTTAAGTTTATCTTATTTTATGTGGGAAAGATGGGGTGTTCCTACTCCATGGAGTGAATCTGCAGAGATTTACCCAATATTTAGGAGGAAATTGCTGTTCTCTAGAACTCCTCTGATGGTTACTGTGAAATTATCCTTCTTTCAGCGCTCCCCTTAAGCTATTGAAGAGATTAATTTCTTCAGCAGCTATTCCCAGGCTGGGAATTTCAGTTCTCTAAGTAGGATTGCAGGCTGGGTGAAAACGTGGCTGTTGGGGTGATGAGACAGCAGTCAGCAAATGGGTTATCAACAGTAAAGAGACATCTTCTGCAGAGTGATCTGGGAACTGATGATGTGCTGTAACGTTCATCCTCTTGCTCCAAGACTTCTGCAGTCAAATTATGTTTAGCACCGTCTTTGGATGTGTCCCATTGATCTTTTTTTGGTAAGTGCTGGTTGCATTTGAATTTGTGGGTCTAAAATTCTTATGATGGTGTTGTGTTTTTGTTTTTTCTTTTTTTCCCTTAATGTGAAGGGTGATGCTGGTTTCTGTAAAATGGCAAACTGAAATCTTATCAGTCACCAGCTTTTCAAGATGTCTCAGTTCTTGTGGAGACAAACTGCTGTCCTAAAAGTGTCACAACTCACTTTTGAAATTGGAAACTGCAAGATTTTCTTAAGGCTTCTCCCTTCTTCAGCAATGATTAATTACTGCTGCTGTAACCAAATGGATTGAGCGGCCTGATGTAAATCCAAACACGTGGAGACCTTTGCTCATCTTTAATCATCTTCCATCCGATGCCACGGTGGAATAAATTATTATTGTTGTTATAAAAGCTACAATTCATCTTCCTGCAACCAAGCCTTGTAGCCAAATTTTGATATTTTTTTTCCTTGAGATGTAATAGCCCTTTTTTTTTTTATGTCTACCAATAGAAATGAAATTCAGAGTATTTGTTGTGTGATTTTAGCCATCCAGTTACTGCTCATTGCAATCCGATTGCAGTAGTTTCTCCTCAAAATGACCCAAATCATAATAACTCTGTGTATGCTTCCTTCTGCTCTTGAATATGTGATTATTTTTTTATATTTTTTAAGCGGACAGCCTTCCTTTCCTTTCCTCATACAGCTTTGCTTGATGCATTGGCAAGAGCTGGTGTGAACACACAGGTATTTTGTCCTGATGAGATATTTGGCAGGTCTTTATTAGCCTTTTCAGTGTCATTCTCCTGATGGGAGCTGAGGATCAGAAGTTGGGTTATTTTAGGGGACTTATAAGACAAAATATAAGCTGCTTCAGTTCCCTTTCTTCCTCTGTGTATGCGCAGGCTACATTGTGGAAGCCGCTGGAATTATATCTCTTAACAATATAGCCTTTCATCTTTTTCAAACTGTAATATATATATAATCCGACTGGTTGGTTTATTACATTTTTGTAGCTGTCAAATTTTTCCGAAGATTAGACTTGGGAGGAAAAATGCCTTCAGAGCGAGATCTGGGAAGGTGTGAAATAGTCTCCGAGGAGAGGCAGGGGAAGAGCCACAGCTTGAGTTATTGCAAAGCAAAAGCTCCAGAGATGGCAGAAATACCTCCCTGGGGGCAATAATGTCTGGGCGACCTGGCTGGGATGGATTAGCTCATGTGGACAGGGGTCATCTTCTCCAGGTGCAAGTGCTCTCAAGATGGGTAGGAGGAGAACTGGGAGGAGAATTGGTTGTTTCCAATGAGTCTGTTGGATTCACAACAGCTTTGAGATGTCTTTCCTGTAAAACAACTTAAGCCTCTTATGTTCTACAGGGGTGCAGGGTGTGTTCCCATTTACTGATGGCTTCTAAATAGTTAATTGCTGATATTCCCTTGCTTGTTTAAAGGATTTAGTTGCTCTCTTTATTTACATTGGATGACAGTTCACTTTGAGGTAAACTGAGCTCCTGAGGCTGGTTCTGAGTACCCATTTTCTCCTTTGTGTGTTTGAATAGGACTTTCACAAGGATTTAAAGGTGGTCTGGGGACTTGGAGCCAAAATGATGGACCAAATACTCATTGCTGCAGTGTGGTTCTTGGAAGCAGAAGTTAAAGGTTATTTTTCACACTTCCAAGTCTTTCCCAATGGACACACCACCTTGAGCTCTATTTTTGTGCCTTCTCTGCAGGCACGATCAGGTTCTGCTTACCAAAGCCCTGCAAAGATTGGCTTTCTTTTTCCGTTTTGAGGAAAGAATGTCTTTTCATAGATGATGGGAATGTGGGGAACAAAAGCTGCAGCAGATTTGAAAACTTGTCTTTATAAATGGTACAGGCAAATTCAGCATTTTTTAATAAAAATAAAAATTAATGCACATCTTGGGTGAGGCTTGAGCTTCATTTGTGTGGTTGTGGGAATACAAGCAAGAAGCCATGTCATTTGTAAAGAACTCAACAGCCCAGCTTTGCTTTTCCCTAGCAAAGCTAAATATGTTGTGTGGTGTCTGAGACCTCGCTTTCTCTACGCCAGAGAATTTTCTGTCCTTTATGCACTGCCCCACTTTACTGCAGAGGGCTTCCTTTGAGTCGCGGCAAGACCTGATTAATCCCTTATTCCCATATAGATGTGAATCCTGCCTGGATTAGCTCATCACCATATTTTAAGCTAATAAATTGAGCTCCGTGCAGGTTATCGCAAGGGGTTCTTCCAGAGACAATCCTTAGCATGGAAAAAGGTTAATTTTGCTTCTTGTGATTATTAAAGATGTGTGGCACCATTTGCAAGAGTATGTTCCGAATGCTTTTTAAAACCCTATCTTCTGAAAGGAGTTGTCTGGCTCTCTGTATTATTTGATGTCTTATCTGTTACCTTCGCTGTAGAAAGTGCATTGCTGCATTTCAGTGATAACCTTATTCCTCTGTATCTGAAGCAGGTTTCTGAAGTGCCTTTCACTGTAGCATCTCCAGCAGCTTTGCCAGTGTGCTGGGAAGTAGGTCAGTGTTATTCTCGTGTCTAGTATAGAAGCTGAGTCTTTAGGTTTCTCTATAATCAATTTTTTTGTTGTTGTTTGTAAGTGGCTCTGGCTGTGGACAAGTTGCTGATTTCTCAGCTTCCTTTCTGCAGTGAGGAACCTCCCCCTCCTTTCCCCTGTGCAGTTAAAAACCACTTCTTGAGATGTTTGAGGAGAGGGCTGTTGTTGTATCAGCTGGCACCTAACTTTGGCCTTGGGTTTTCTTGGTGGTTGTTGTTCTCTACCAAATCCCTTCATCTCTGTCTCCAGCAACTTTGCTCACAGCACAAAACTGGGAGGGGTGACTGACACACCAGAAGGCTGTGCCACCATACAGTGAGACCTGTGTCCAGTTTTGGGCCCCTCAATACAAGAAAGATATTGAGGTGCTGGAGCATGTCCAGAGAAAGGCAACAAAGCTGATGAGGGGTCTGGAGCACAAGTCTCATGAGGAGAAGCTGAGGGAGCTGGGGGTGTTCAGCCTGGAGAAAAGGAGGCTGAGGGCAGACCTTCTCACTCTCTACAACTCCCTGAAAGGAGGGTGTAGCCAGGGTGGATCACTCTCTTCTCCCAAGTAAGAAGTGATAGGACAAGAGGAGATGGCATCAAATTGTGCCAGGGGAGGTTTAGGATGGATACTAGGAAAAATTTCTTCACTGAAAGGGTTGCCAAGCATTGGAACAGGCTGGCCAGGGAAGTGGTGGAGTCACCATCTCTGGAGGGATTTGGAAGACCTTTAGATGTGGTGCTGAGGGACATGGTTTAGTGGTGGACTTGGAGGTGGTAGGTTAACAGCTGGACTCGATGATCTTACAGGTCTTTTCCAACCTAAATGATTTTCTGATTCTCTGGTTGGACTTTATATGCGATCTGCAGGAGATACATAGCAGTCCTTTGGACTTCTAGATGCCTTTAAAATCTCATGTTTTAGATTGCTGGGTACAAAGACTTGGCATCATAGGGTCCTCTGAGAAAGAGAAAGTATTCTGTAGGGTTCAGGCTGAAAAACACCGAGCTGAAGTAGTTTGAAATGAAGTGGGAAGCATCTAGTGCTCTCAGTAAATTCTGCTATAGGCCCTTGTTGCCTCTATACCCCTGCTTGAAGATAGGTTGCAAACTTAGGCTTCGAACACGTTCACGAGAAGCAATCTGCTTTATTTTCTGGCCAAAAGTTATCAACGTCTATTCCATTTTTGGTCCATTTCTGCTGCCTCTAGAAGGAGCGATGATGTGTTGAATCTCAGAACATGCCAAGGCGTGACATCTACCGAGGCACCAAAATGTCCCTGTTAAGCATTAAGATGTGCTTTGTTTGGATGCGTGTGTTCAAATCGGTCTTCTCCCCTTTTCCTTCAAGATCAAAAAGTTTACAACTTTGTATTGCCTGAAACAGCTACAACTCCATTCATAAATTGAATGGGAAATAACTAAATCTAGAGAAATTTGCTTTACCCTGCCATAGAGCTGTGGTTACTTTTGGAGTGGGACATAACAGCAGTGTAACTTAATAAATTTGCTAGTTACATCTAATCTATTTGAACATTTAATGCATGAAAGTTAAAAGTAGAAGTGTCAGGCTCTTTTGAGATATTTACTACCCCCAGTTCTGCCCCTCATTTGTGTGGAGTTACTCTCTTGGACATGAATAGTTGTCCAGAGTGGTGTAGATCTCAGCAACAAGTCTAATCAGGGTATTTAATGAACATAATATTATATGTGGGAAGGTCAGCAGCGCCGCGCTGAAAAGAATAAAGATCATGCTGTTTAAAAGGGCTGCAGGACAGGTTGCAAGCTACAAGTCAGATTTATTTCTTTGAAAATAATTATCATCCTTGCAGGCAAGAGAAGGTGCCTGCAGAGAGCTCAGTCCATGGCAGACTTGCTGTTTTAAAGACTCTGTGCTCCTTTTAAATACCATAATTCCGTGCCAAAAATGCTATTGCTTTTAGGTAGTTCAAAAGTTGATTTTATTTTTTTTTTTGCCTTTTTAAATTTATTATTTTTTTTAAATCAATTAGCGGAATAAAAATGTCACAGCTATATATAGGCTGTAGAAACTCAATGTTAGTTTTCAACAGGATGTTCTTCTGAGAGAACACAGCAAAGGACGGAGCCGCCGAAGGAGGCGGATGGATGCTGAGCTGCCTGTTGGAAATAGCCAAATTGAGCCTTTGATTATTATTTTTCGCCATATTACGTCATCGCTGCCCAAACTTCAGTTTTTCTATCCTTTCTGTGCTGTAGATTGTCACTCGATTTAAATAGCATCCTCTTTGTGCTTGGGGAAAGGGGAGGGTTGAGAGATTTGAGTTTGAGTTGCCTCAGATTTGGGGGGTTTTTCAGAGCTGAGCCCAGGGATGTCTGTCAAGAGGGAAGTGGTTTCGGTGGCTGAGCAGATAATGCTTTTGTTATAATATCTTTGCTTTTTAATTCCTATTGCAAAAGGCTTGTTCTTCCTGTTAAACTCATGGCTTTGTGGCAGCATGTGTTTCTTCATGTGACAGCACCCAGATAAGCTCAAGGGCAGGTAGTGTAGGTTTATGGCAAACAGATACTGCTCTCAGCCCCCAGAACATTCTCATCCTGCAGGTAATCCACGTTTCTCTCTCTCTCTCTCTCCCCATGAAACGTAAACCCCACCTTTTCCTTGACCTTGGTATTTTCCCAAATAGAACCATAGAATGGTTTGGGTGGGAAGGCACCTTAAAGATCATCTAGTTCCAAACCCTCTTCCCTTAGGAGGGACACCTCCCACCGGACCAGGTTGCTCAAAGCCCCATCCAGCCTGGCCTTGAACATCTTCAGGGATGGGGCAGCCACAGCTTCTCTGGGCAACCTGGGCCAGTGCCTCACCACCCTCACAGCAAAGAATTTCTTCCTGATATCTAATCTAAATCTCCCCTCTTTCAGTTTAAAACCATTACTCCTCGTTCTATCTGTACACTCCCTCATAAAAAGTCCTTCCCCATCTCTCCTGTAGGCCTCCTTTAGGGACTGGAAGGGGCTGTAAGGCCTCACTGGAGCCTTCTCTTCTCCAGGCTGCACAACTCCAGCTCTCTCGGCCTGTCCTCACAGCAGAGGTGCTCCAGCTCTTGGGTCTTCTTTGTGGCCTTTTCTGGAGCTGTTGCAACAGATCTATGTCCTTCTTAGGTTGGGGGCTCCAGAGCTGGAGGCAGCATTACAGGTAGGGTCTCCCCAGAGCAGAGGGGCAGAATCCCCTCCCTCGCCCTGCTGGCCACGCTGCTGGGGGTGCAGCCCAGGATGTGGGTGGCTTTCTGGGCTGCTAGCGCACATTGCCAGCTCATGTTGAGCTTCTCATCTGCCAACACACCCAAGTCCTTCTCCTCAGGACTGCTTTCCATCCATTCTCCACACAACCTGTATTTGTGCTTGGCATTTCCATGACCCACGTGCAGGAGACCTTGCACTTGGCCTGGCTGAACTTCGTGAGTTTCACACAGGCCCACCTCTCAAGCCTGTCCAGGTCCCTCTGGATGGCATTCCTGCCCTCCAGCATGTCGACTGTGCCACACAGCTTGGTGTCGTCAGCAAAGCTGCTGAGGGGACACTCAATCCCACTCTCAGCATCATGGAAAAAAGATGTTAAATAGCACTGGTCCCAGAACCGACCCCTGAGGAACGCTAGTCATTCACTGGTGGCCACTTGGACATTGGATGTGAGTGTTTGCATCCCTCTTCCTAATAGCACAGGACTTTGAACATCTGTGTGGCATTAAAATCTCACTTTCTTGCCTTCAGAGAGGCCGCCCATTGGTTTCTCCTGCCAGTTGATGCCTTAAAAAGCAAACCTGGACAGGCGTCGTACATGATTGGGCCTTGGTAGGGGTTTTGGAAAAAGAAACAATGCTGCTGGTGGTGATCAGTTAGGAGTAGCCTGTTTGCAATTGCAAACTTGATATTGGGAGTTGGGTTATTCTGGGAAGAGATAAATGAGGGAGGAATATAGAGAGCACAGAGAGAAGATGTGGTGGTTGCATGGCTGCTGGAAGCCTGTGGCAACACGGATTCAGATGGCTGGTCCCAAACAAGCTGGAGATTGACCCTTGGGGGTTGAAGTGTTGGAGCAGCGAGAGGTAAGCGATGCTTTACTGGGCACGCCAAGGTAGAGGCCAGTTTCTGTGTCTGCTTGAATAGTTTGCATTGGTTTTATTTTTTAAATAATTTTAATTTGATTTTGGGCTTGTTTGAGTGCTCTTCCTTGTATCCCAGGTGTGAGTTCACATCTGCAGATCCCTGTAGCTGTGTATTTGTTCTCTTAAACATTGTACTGACAAGGCAGTTGTGGATCTGTGTGTTACAGGGGAGATTTTATTTGCTACTTGAAAAAGAGATGGTTTCTGCTGAGGAAGTCCTGCTGGTAATGGACAGGCTCCCTTGCCACTGGTGCACCTTGGAGGTGCAGCTCTTGAACCCTTCACCTCCCACCCCACCATCCCTTTGCCCTCCTCTCTTTTCTTGCTTATTTTCTATCTAAAAGCATATACGTAGAAAAATCTTGGAAACGAGTAAACCAGTTTGCTGGGAAGTTGCCAGCTGTTACCCACAGCAGGCAGGATTAATGTGCATCTGGCTTTTAGTCCCTCTCTGGTCTGGAAAACAACTCATTTTATCCCAAAGCAGATACCCAAAATAAGGTGTTTGACTCCATCAAAGATTGCAAACAATGGAAGAAAGCAAGAAGGCCAGCATTTTAACTACCTGATAATATTCACCTTCTGCTCTCATAGTCATAGCCTGAGGTATTTATATATTTTATGTTGTGTGATGAGAGAGAAATAGTTCCTTGTTAGTAGAAGAAAAATCTATATGAGGGGAATGTGCTAATGCTGTTTCTACGTGGGATGTCTTTATGGTTGTCCCACCCCCACCAGGACACACATGCAAAGCTCCAGCCAAACAACAAAAACACTTATTTTTTTCAGCTTAAAGGTCAAAATCAGGGTTTATCCACTCTTAAGAGGATAAGGAATTTGCTATTCTTATTTGTAAGTTTGTATTGCATCAGCATCCTTGTTACTCCAGAGGTAAAATCCAAGTGGGACTCCACTTAAGGGGAAAAAAAAAAAAAAAGGGAAAAAAAAGAGTTTTGAGTTTGTATTAGTGGTGGAACTGATGTCTTGGTGGGGAGGTTGTCACATCTCTAGAGCACCTATTGCAAGTCAAAATCTTTCTGATGCATATCGATGCTAGGGACTGTCCGGTTCCTTGTGATGCATGTAAATAAACGTGGTAAGTGGGCTTTTCCATCAGAATTTTACAAATAGGGCATGACAGAAGGCTTGGTTATTTTGTAGTTTCCCCACTAATACTTTGCATCTCTGCATCCCCAACCGGTGGCTGGGGAGGTGTTTGGAGTCTGGGGGATTATGTACACTGTGTCCCACAGCTTTCCTCCTACAAGGAGGGCTCCAAGGTTGCTGTGCTGGAGCGAGGCCTCTTTGTCCCACCAGCCCCCTGTTGGTGGAAGGTTTCTCCGTTAATGTCAAAATGCTAAATTTCTCCTGGGTTTAAGGGATGCAACGTGCTTCTGCTGTTTGCAGGATGGTCTTTTAAAAGCCAAATACCCACATGAAAACTTCTCAAATCCTACTGCATCAAAGGTTTGATAGATCTTTTTCTCCCCTCTGTGGGTCCTTGTTTAATATCACCTATTTTTTTGGAGGTTTGGTTTTTTCCTCACCCATCTCCCCCGCTGCCACATGCTACAGCTGATCTGGACTGTGCAGACTGCTCTTTGGCTGAAAGAGCACCAGATGAGACTGGTGCTTTACAGCCAGGTCGTTGTCCTTAGCCAGCTGGAGAGGGTTCACCATTGACCCTTGGGAACTCATTTACTTCAGCTCCCAGCCCCACCTTTTCCATTACACTGCTGGCCCAAAAAGCCAAGAAATGTCACCGAGACTGAGCGTGACTCCCCTGCATGCCATGGCTTTTTAGCTGTGTGGTGCTTCTGGACATCAGCTTTTCTCTGGTGGAGCTCACGGCTTGGTTTACATTACCTGTGGACAATTTCATAACCATCAGGTACCACTGATGGTCTCACCTGGTGGAGCTGTGGAACGGTTCTAGGGGTAAACCATGTGCGGGGAGAAGTGTTCTGAGATGGACATGAAGTTTGGAGGTAAGAAGATCCATCTGGAAAAACATGCCCCAGTAGACCTTGTGCTCTTGTTGAGATGCCTTCATGATGCCTATGTGTCTGGTGGTTCCCACGTGCGGTGCCATTTCCCTGGAGGCAGCATGTGTCTCATCTTTCCGTGCCAACTTCTGACCCTGTTGGGAGGTGACACATCGTCTTGATGTCTGCAAGGCAGGTAGCACAGGGGGCTCTGAGCCCACCTTGCAGGACCTTAGACACCAGCAAGATGATGGTGATTGCTGGAGAATTGTGTAAACCCACAGGATTTTATTGCTCAAGTCAAGATAGAGTGGTAGTAAGGGCGGTTGGCTGGGTGGAGTTGATTAATTCATAATTTATGGCTTGTTTACTCTTTTCCTGAGTTTGAATTAGCAGGATTTTTCTTTAAACCCTGTCTGAACTTGGTTATCCTCAATTGCTTCCTCTAAAAATTTCTCCGAGCTCGTATCATGATAGATTATTCGCGAGCTGTTCACCGCCGGTAGCAGATAGCTGAAAATGGAAACATTTTGCCTGAAAATTCAAGTGATGCTGTACGCTCGTGTTGCCCGGCTGGACAGATAACGAATTGCTGTTCTAGATTGCTCTTGACCTTGTGGGAGGATGTGCCTCGCTGTTTACTGAACCTGGATGCTGTTATGAAGGGTCCTGCTAGTAAATGAGTTTGGGAGAAGTCAGGGTGGCAGGAAGGCTTCCCAGGCAAGGCAAGAGCCCCGGGGGAATTTGCGGTGATTGCTCGGAAGTTTTGTCCTTGCTTTGCTCTTGTCGTTGGCATGTTCGTGTGTGTATTTTTATATTTTGCTCAAAGTTCACTGAAGGCTTTTGCTGGAGAAGCCCCTTCAGCCATAACCTTTAAAACTGCCATCTAAAGTACAGCGGGAGTCAGAAAAGCGGCTCTCCAGAAGTGACACGGTGGCACGTGGGCGAGGATTTCGTCCCTCTCCATTCTCCCCCTGTGCCTTGTTCCTGCGAGGAAAATCTGCATTTCATTTGTATTTCTCCCCCCTTTCTAAAATGCCAATTGGCTCCACGTCCACCCTGAGACCTTGGTGCTTCTTCTGATGAAGTTCACGGCAAAGCAGGCTCCCGTCTCCGTCGTGGCACTCCACCAACAGGAGCAAGTGCTGTTTTTTGTAGGGTGAAAAAAAAAAAGTTAATGGCTCTGACTCAGAGGAAATGAATGCATTTGGTAAATGGGGTTTTAAACAGTCAGGCTTTTGCTGCAGGAGCCCACCTGCAGCGGTGGCCGCGGATGGCTGGCGGAGGAGTCAGATGTAGCACCAACATCTGAACAGCCCCATGTCCTGCCAAACTCACCTTTGCAGAAAAAAACCCCACTCGTGCTGTGCTTATCAATTAGAGTCATAGAATCATTATGGCAGTAGAGACTTGAAGATCATCAAGTCCAACCATCAACCTAGCACTGACAAAACCACCACTAAACTGTGTCCCTCGGCACCACATCTACACGTCTTCCAAATCCCTCCAGAGATGGTGACTCCACCACTTCCCTGGGCAGCCTGTTCCAATGCTTGGCAACCCTTTCAGTGAAGAAATTTTTCCTAGTATCCATCCTAAACCTCCCCTGGCACAATTTGATGCCATCTCCTCTTGTCCTATCACTTCTTACTTGGGAGAAGAGAGTGATCCCCCCTGGCTACACCTTCATTTCAGGGATGTGTAGAGAGCGATAAGGTCTCCCCTCAGCCTTCTTTTCTCCAGGCTGAACACCCCCAGCTCCCTCAGCCTCTCCTCATGAGACTTGTGTTCCAGACCCCTCACCAGCTTTCTTTTCTAACAAGAGCTCTGCTGTGATTCGTCTGCATTGCGTTTGCCAAGGGGACCAAAGGAGCATGTCTTCAGTTGTGAAGCAGGAATTTGTACATGCAGCCAAGGAATGGGGTAGGAGAAGAGCTGAGGTGTTCCCTTGCTCTGCTTGAGCGTCCCAGGTGACCAAGGATGAGGTTGAGTGGGGAGCAGAGGGTCTGGTTGTTTAACCTGATGCTGCTCAAGCCGTTAAGCCAGACATGTTTGATATGAAGTTATCCAAATATGTGTGTATTTGCATACATTTTATATATAGGATGTTATTTTATCATAGAATCACAGAATGATTTGGGTTGGAAGAGACCTTACAGATCATCGAGTTGCCATGGGCAGGAACACCTCCCACTAGACCAGGTTGCTCAAAGCCCCATCTAGCCTGGCCTTGGACTCCCCCAGGGATGGGGCATCCACAACTTCTCTGGGCTTCTTGTTCTTATATATAAATATATATGGATGTTATATTTTCACACATTTATTTACTTATTTACTTTTATCCCCTTCCCTGTCAATTACTTGCACGTTGGTGCCCCTTAGTCCTTCTCTGCAGCGGGCTCTTCTGGGCAGCTCTGCACGGGGCGATGCCCGTGGAGCTGGGAGAGTAATTGGTGCCAAAAGCAATCAGAGGCGATGGCTCGGCGCAGCCTGACTGGTTGAAAAATACAACCTTGCCTTATATTTAGCGGCTTGTTTGTTGTCATTTGTTCTTCTTGGTATTTTTTTTTTTTTTGGTTGTTTTGGTTGTTTTTTTTTTCTTATATGCAGAGCAAAATAAGGAGAGAGTGCATAAATAAGGACATAAGCGCAGCTCCTCTGAACGTGAGCAAATCCCACAAAGTTTCCCAGGAGCAAGAAATATCGGCATTTGCCAGCACCTGCCATCGCCTGAGAATGCTCCATAGGCAGCAACGCCGCTTGCTTTGTTGCTTCTGTCTCATCAGCAGGTTTTTAATTAATATGGAAAAGGTCCTAGATAAAGCTTTTTTCCTTATTTATTTTTTTTTCCCCACTCCCCATCTGTCAATATAGAGCTGGTGAAAGCTTCAGGCCATGAAAAATGTCCTGAAGACTGGGATGGCAGCCAGGCCAAGGACAGGAGTTGCCTCTCTAATTACTTCTTTTTCCATTTCCAATTCTTTCCCTGCTGGTCCAGCACCTTTAAGAAACTCCTGCAGCTGCATGCTGATTTTTAACTCAGAATAATCTTTAATAATCCCTGTCATTTTATATTTATACGACACTTTTTATCTGGCGGTGTTCTGTAATTCACCCATCACATACCGAAGCAGCGATTCCGTCAGGAAGAAACAACATACCAAAAGCTGGATTTTCTTTTTTAATTGAGGTTTCTAACCTTAATTATAGCAGACTGTTGGTCCAGCAAACTTTTTGCTTGAGGAGGAAATCCATCGGCGGCGTTTTCACCTCGCTGAAAGACAGAAAAATGAAACCCTGGGCATCTCATTCTTGTTTGCTAATGCAGAGAAACGACCATTCAGAATATGAATAATGTAAAAGGGATGCGGTAGTTTGTGGAAGAAGAGAGCCAGTTCTGCTCACTGGAGCAGGCTGAAAATTCACCCAAAAAGAAGCACCTTTTGCCATGAATGAACTAAGAAAAATGCGTTTGGATATTATTTTTAATAACAGACGTGATATTTTGGAGCTTCTAGATGGCTGTGTAGGAATCCGAGGTGTAAATCCTCCAGAGAAGCAGTAAAGTGGAGCTATTCACTAATAAAAAGTAGTGAGAGCTGGTCTTCCATTCTGAAGTTCTGGAGAGGTTCTTACGGAAGGCAAATAGTGTGATTTTGGCTTTTCTGTTTATTCTATAAACCCACTACTGCATCTTTCCACTGAAATACACCTTTATTTCTGAGCAACTATGGAATGATACGTATAAATGATGAATTTTTTTAGTATGGCTAAAACTTGTGATTCTTCCAGGGACAGAGAGGAAAGGAGGACAGTACAGTGACAACCTGTGGAGGCTGGAAAGTTATATTTGTTTTTTTCATTTTCTTTTTTTTAATTTCATTTTCACCCATCCTCGTCTCTGCTTCCTCAAGGATGTAGTTTGTGTGCGGTCTTTGGGTTCGTTTTGCTGCTCGGGAAATTGCTGGCATCCCTGAGCACCTGCAGGGAGCAGGTCTGGAGGGCTGTGATTTGAATCAGTGCCTTGCTGCAGATTTAAAATACTCCTTTTAGCCAAGCATTTGGCTTCCACCTTGGTCTCTTGGGGTGTTTTTTTTTTTGAGCATGAAAGGATGGTAATGCTTAATTATTTCAACTTCTGCAAATTAGTTTTGCATGAAATGCCGTTGCACACAGGGCGTTGATTGGTGGCATCTTCATGACGTGGGTTTACATTAAATGCCCTTTTCCTTCCTCTTCTCTATAACTGGTTAGTGGCTCTTGGGTGGGCAGTGCTGTTGAAGGGACAAGGCTACCCATAGTGAAGGTGTGGACAACGTCTGTAGGGTGAAGTGCGGGGAGAGAAGGTAAATGTCCTCAGGGAAATTTCATCCTGCTTTTATTTTCTCTTCCCCTTTCTCTCCCTTTCTTCTTTTCCTCCATGGGAAGCCAAATCCAAATGGAGAGGGATGTGCATGTAGAGGGTGTTGGTCCATGGGAGATGGGATGGAGCAGTGCAGTTTTGCCCCCAGGTCTACACTGTCTTGCCCTTTGGGGAATTGTCACAGCAATAAGGATGCAGCCCATGGGGATGCTTCACCACTCCCCGTATTGTTTGCTACTTGCTTCACTGTCCTCTTGAAGGCTGGAAAAGAGTCTTATATGGGGTAACTCTTTAGCCAGCAACAGTATGTGAACATCTGGAGCATCATCCTTGCTGCTCCATCAGCAGCTCTCCCCATTTCTTTTTTTTGGATGCCCTTTATCACCAATCCCCTACCTCTAATCACCTTCACTGCTGATAAAAACAAATTGCTGCTTAAAATTTAAAGGTCTGTCCACCATCTTGTGGTGGTGGATGGGAGCTAAATGCGGTGAGGAAGAGGAATTGGGGAATTCTGCTTGTGAGAAGGAATTTGGTAGGACTGGTGTCAGTGGATGAATCGGCTGATGGGGATGTTAAAACTTACACAGCAAAGAGTGAGCTGAGAAAAGCTGAACAGAAGGTACCGTGTGTCAGAAAAGTCAGAGCTTGCTGTGGAGTTTGAGCTGAAAATTGCAAGATCTTGATTGCTATGGGTTGGGTTTTTCAACCTTCCCCTGGTGCTCTTTCCCGTCGGGTGATTGCTGGGGGCGGACAAATCAAAGCAGGTTATGGAAGATTTTATGGTCTGCAAGAAAAAAAAAACAACAACCAACCCACAAAAAACCAACCAAACAAAAAAAAACGGATCTTCTTGTAGTCAGTAATAATTCTTACTGGTTTCTGCAGACTGTAGACTACCACGTTGTATGGAGGAAATATACGACAACCCAGACAAGGTAATTCTGTGTCTCCTTGTGCTCGGTACAGAATCTTGAGTAAAATTATCCAGAAATGCGGGAAAGAAGGCTTATGTTGGAACAGGAAGACAGTAAATTCACAGGAAAGAGAAAGTTTCCAGCAATGAACGTCACAACCAATAGGGCAAACTGCAGAAGGAATTAGTGGATTCAGTAATTTTGGATCCTCTTGCATCGGGCGGGACTTTTTCTTTGGAAGATACTTTGTATTCACATGAATGAATGAATTCACACAAAGGGCAATAAAGGGGAATTGGACAAGCTTTTAATGTTGTGGAAGAGAGCAAACTAAACTGTCTTATTTTAAATTAATCTTATAAAAAATCTTGGAGGGAAACTTCCTGGATTAGTTTCGTTGGACCAAGGGAAGTTGTTCTGCATGTAGTTAGAAAAGCACTTAACTCATTAAATATCCATGTTTTAAGAATCAAAAGCAATGATTTTATGTGCGTCCGTGTTACGGCCCGTATCATTGCTTGCAAGTAAACATAACATAGATGAATATGAAAATTTTTCTTAGTAACTTGCTTTTAAGGTGAATGAATTTAAACTTGAGCAATTCGCAATGGAGCGGGTCCTGAGTAACCAGCATTTGCACATTAATAGCTAAAATCACAGCTGGAGTGAATGTAGGTTTGAGATTTCTTTTTATTTTTATTTTATTTTTCTTTTATTTTTATTTTTCTCTTTATTTTTATATTTATTGTGTCTCTGCTGTTTTCTGCTATTATAGTCTTTCAGTATTTTTTGTGTGTGTGTGTGTGCAATTCTTTGTAGCTCCGTTTTACCGTTTTTTAAAAAGGCAATTTGGGGATTCCAGGTGCTGTGTAAACACAGAAGAGAAAAAAAAAAAACAACAAACAGTTTCCGTGGGAAAGTGTTCATTTCAGATGGTGGAGGAATGTTTTAAGGGGTGCTCACATGTTGAATATCTTGATGTTGCAAAAGACTAAGGGATAGGTTGCAAAGGGTAACCTTTCAGTGAAAAGGAGTGAAGCCCAAGGTGGTTTTGACAGATGTTGGGATCCCCTTGTGCACCTTTACACATAGACCTATAGAAAGAGTGACCAGCTTGTACTTCCTTTTCCCTTTTACCTCTGCTGTAAATTCAAACCCTGTGTAACAACATCTCAGACTCCTTTCTAGATCCCAGAGCTGCTGTAATGAAGAAAACCAGCAGTGGTTTCAAGCCATGACCTAAAATAGGATCTGTCTGTCCAAATTTTCTGTATGTGTAAATCCTCTATTCTAATGCATCTGGTTTTTTCCTCTTTTTTAATTTTTTTTTTCCCTCCTTGTGCTATATTTACTACACTAGATAATGTTAAGAGCCTTACATGTCCTCGCATCTTTTTGTTTGTAGTTGAGCTTTCCTGGTAGAAACATTCTTTTAGGTGAGATACCAAGATTATTGTAAACTCCCATTATCAAACAAATTTTGTGCAAAGATGAAGAAGATGTCTGTTTAATAGAATAATTTAGGTAAAGCAGCACTAATGCAAAGTTGAGCATGGTTGTTTCTTTGCCTTCTGTTTCTAAATTAAAAAGAAAACAAAGAAAAGGATCAAACAACAGAAAAAAACCCTTTAAATATTTAATGTAGAAGAGTAAGGATGTGATTTACTTGTATAATTTAAACATTTCCACAAAGACAGAAGCAAGGGTAGAGTGCAGGTAGCTCCCGGGGAAGAGGATGATTTCTTTTTTTATGGACTTCAGACAGAAAAGCTGCTTTGTTGGTAGGCACCGCTCTTGACTCCAACCACTGGTTCGAGAGAAGCCTCCAGAGAAGAGGTTACTGATCTGGAGAACGTGGCTTGGAAACCCTAACAAGCTCAATGGTAAAGGAGACTTTCTTTTATTTTTCCTGGATTCATGTGAAAAATCTCGTAAGCTGAGTGTCAGTTTTTCACTTAAATTGGCTTTACTGCTGTGATGTGAAAAGCCAAGAAGAACAAAGCTCTGGATGGAGGTGAAGGTGGAAGGCTGTGCAAGGAGACAGCGTGTTTTCCATGTGATTTGGGTTTTTTGGGGGAAGATCTGGAGGAAGATGATGCTTTTTTCTTTTAGGAGCTTCAGTTTTTGCATTCCAGTGGAGCAAGTTCCTGAATTGGCCGCAGCAACCTTCTTTAAATTAACCTCCTATCCCTGGAGATTTTGTGGAGCTTTTCAGTGGTTTTAGTGTCCATCCTGTGGTTCCTACTTCTCATTGGTGGGAGGAATGGAAATAACGTTTGATATGGAGCTGCTCCATCCTGCCTGTGCCCAGGGAAAACAATGATTTTGCAAGAGAAAGATGCTGGTAATTGCCTCCAAAATGATTT
>JAHREE010000459.1:4541607-4559774 GCA_033628505.1 Tringa tobata | reverse complement strand
GGGGATCGGGTAATATTTCCTGTCCCTTTTAAAGTCCCTTTTGAAACGAAGCGAAACAAAACATTACAGATCCCTTCCTTTCCCTTCTCGCTTTACTTCACCTCAACTATTTACTGATTTTGGCCTGAATTTGGGCATAAGATTCTAGCAAGTTTATTCTTCTCCATAAAACTAAACTGGGCTCAGCTTGCGTTGGTGCCGCCGGATTTGTAAGGGGAGGTGTGAGGGCTGCTGCCCGGGCTGGTGAGGTCGCCTCCAGCCCTGCAGATCCTGACTGGGATCGCAGCTTCCTGGAAAATGACACGGCCCTGACTTTTTGGATTTGTTTCCTGGTGCTTTACTTGGGCTGCTTCACTTCATATGACAGAAAATACGAACTCTCAAAATCCACCGACTGGTTTGTGTGTGTGCTGAGAGCTATCACAGTGACAGGGCAAGGAGAAATCCCTCCCAGCCCTGCTCGGTGACCTTCCTGTCCCAGCCGCCTTGCTGGGGACGCCTCCACACACCAAACATGGAAGTGAGAAAAAACCAAAACCTTTCAAAACGCACTGGGCAAAACCCAAATCAGCCTACAACCTACCCCCTGCCCCCTTCCCTCCCAACACAGAGGTGGAGAGATCAGCCCACAGGTTTGGTTTAAAACGTTAATTAATTGTCAGGGCCATCCCTTAAGTTCTCAAGGTAAACTGAAAGCTTGCAAAACGGGAAAACGCAGAGCAAGCTGCCAGCCAAGCCGAGCCAGCCAGGTCGCAACTGCTGCAGAAAACCCAGCAAAACCCCCTGCTTAAAGCATTAAGTAGTGAACAGAGCTCCGGTATAACTTGATGCTGCAGCTGAACATGTTTGGAAAGACAGAAAAGCAGGGAAGGTCTGGGTGCGGGACATTCCTCCTACACAGGCACTCTGTGAGAGGCACTGCCACCCACCCCCATGCCATCCGACCACCCCTGCTTTCACAGAAGCCCTGCTGGGAGTTAATGCAAGGTCTTTGCACAAAACTGCAAAATTAACTGCTTGCTTAAGGGCAGCAAAACAGCTGGTCCTGGGCTTTTGTGTTTTGTGCCTTGGTGTGGTTTCAGTTTCAGCGAAAGGGCGGTTAAAAAAAAGGTACAGGAAACTCAGGGTGTCTCTGTGGTGTTACTCATATTTATGCGTTGCACAGAACTGCCACAAAGAACACTCCTGAAATCAAAAACGCTTTCCTGTCAAGAAATTTGGGCTGACCACAAAACTGCATGCTCTGGCCCATATCCCTTTCATGAAGGCAAGATTCAGTTTCCCAGCTGAGAAGTTTGTAAACCAAGCAGCACTGTCAAACTCTCTCCCACGTATTTTGAGGGGGAGGAGAATAATATCACACAAGTGAATCACAAATCCTGGAAAAGCAGAGAATGGAGAAGCAAGGTGATGGCTCCCACCCAAGCTCTGTATATTATCTCTGACTGCGGTGGAGAGCTGTTGGTGTTTTATTTTGGGGTGTAAGAGGCACTCTCAGTTTCAGAGGAATAATTCCGAGGACCCTCTTTGCACCAGCAGCCTTTCTAAGTGCTCAGTGTGGGGAGCTGGGAAGAGATTTGGTGTTTCTCATCCTTGCCCCAGGGCAGGTGGGATGGAGAACCAAGGGTGGCAGGAGCTGTTCCTCCCAGCTAAGGTGGCTCCTGTGTGATGAGGGCCTGACGGGACTGCCACAGCAATGGTGGTACCAGGCTCTCCCTGGAAATATATGAATAGGAATGCTGGTATCGAAGTAAAGTACACAGAAAAACATCAAAACAAAGCTTTTGAGCGTAACGGTGCATTGGGATATATTCCCACTTGCCTTCCTGAAGGCTGCCTGGCACAAGAGGCAATAGCTTCCCAAGGCGGGGCAACAACCCCTCTGAATGGAGGTCTGGCCCCCTCCAACTCCAGGGTAGTGGTGGTGCCCTGTGCAGTCGCCCTGCATGACAGTAAGTGATGGAGAACAGGGTTCATTAGTCTGCCAGGACACCACTGGCAGCATGGTCGTCTCACGCACAATACACATGCAATTAAGGGCAGCTTGGAGAATTATTTTTCCCAGCTGCTCATGATTAACTTTAATGATACAGATGGAGCTCCCCTGACACAGTCAATCCTGAAGCAGTGGAGTTGTAATAACCAGGAGGGACTAGGAGCACAAAAGATGCAAGGTCCATAGGGGGAGGCTTCTCTGCTGAAAAAAAGCTCCTCTACTTCTTTTGAAACAGTTGTTTTGAGAAAATATACTGCTCTTCTTCCAAACCCTCCCGCATTTAATCTTCTCCCTTTGTTGGTAATACAGGTCACATGAAGTCACATTTTATCACAGGACGCAAAGCAGCAGCTCATTACCGAGTTTTTCGATAAGTTCTGTCCTTCAGCTTCAAGTATGCAGTGACCGCTGGTGGCTTTCTGCCTTAGGGACCAGGAGAGAATGCTCCAATGGAGAGGTTCCAGAAATTCATTTTGCTTCCTTTCATCTTAACTGCCTCGCTACCAGGTAGGACACATTCATAACCCATGAAATGAGCCACCGTGGATAAAACGTGTGAACTAATTTTAAAGCAGTGTAGATGGCAGTTACTGGTGATATGAGATTGAACAGTCAGTCCCAGAGGGGGATTATTTAAACTGTTTGAAATGGTTAAGCTTGCATTTCAAGCCTGAATGATCTGATGGCTTAGAGTGGGCTTGACTTGAGTATGCAGGAGGGAGCAGTGGATAGAGTGGGGAGGAGATGGGGAGGCTGCCCTTTCTCGCTTCCAGTGAGCAAGAGATGTCCCACTTATTCCTCCCTGTCCTTGCACTTATCTTCTTCCTCTCTGGGGCTGCTTTTGAGGGGGCATCTGCAGAGAACTCAATACCAGCAGCTGATTTTGCTTCCAGGAATACATGCAATTTTGCTAGTTTGCCTCCAATTTACATTTCACATGCTTAAGTCTCAAAGTGAATTCAGATAAAAGGTATCTTGGTGGCAAAGCTTTAAAGAAAATATGAATATAAAGTGACTAGTTGGATAACAGAGACAAGGCTGATTTTTTTTTTTTTATTATAGTCTAGCTGGGCTTTTAACAGGCTCTGAAAGTAGGGAGCTGCAGTGGGATGAGGGAGCAGGTATTATCATGGCATAATAATTGGTGAAAGGAAACAATGCAGGAATAAACATTGAGTTTTCTGAGCAGAATGGTGTTCCAGTGGAGTTACACAGGATGTGTGGTATTCAATAAGCTTTTAAACAATCTAGTGAAGAGGAGTGAACTGTGAGGTGGCAGACTTTGCAGGTGGTGCAAAATTACTTAGGGCAGCCAGATCCTAAAAGAGACTAGGAAGATTTGCCAGAAAATTTCACGATGCCAAGTGAGTAAGTAATGAAGGAGCAGAAAACATTCAATGCAAAGCATCACTTAACTGATGTCTAGTGGAGGAGAAGAGTAGTTATCTTGGAAAGAGAGTAAATTGCTAAAAAAGAGAGAAAATTTCATCGCAGCAGGGGAAATACAACGAAACCTGGCATTATATAAATCTGCAGAAAGCTAATATCTTGAATACTGGATGTTTTGTTCCATTTCCTTCCATTTCAAAAAAGTCATATTAGTTCTGAGAAAGGTATAAAGCATGACAGAGTTGATCAAAGGTATGAGGAGGCCTTCATTAGACTGAGATATTTTTCTGCTTGTGAAAAAGAAGAAATAGTAAAAATTTATTAAAATGGTTAATTATATGGAGGTGAATGGTGAAATCATTATTCACAATGTCTCATAACAAAAAGAACTAGTGACAACCAGTAAAGCTATCAGAAAGAAGATTTAAGGCAAACCAAAGAATGTACTTTTCTTCACAGTATCTAAACAGTAAAGCTTGTGGTCACTGGATATGGGGCATACCAAATTATACATAGCTGAAAAATGCTAGAAACATATATCATGGAGGGTAGATCCATAGGTGTAGATGCAATTGTTGGCTCAGGAAGTCCCTAGATCTCTTATTTTTGGACACAGAGGAGTTACAACAAGGAAGCCTCACTTTTTTATTTATTCTGTTTCTTGCACCGTCTTCCTAAGCCTCCAGAGCAGAGTGCTATGTGTTTTTAAAGTTGTCTATAACCCTTCATTAAGGCTTTTAGTCAAGCATGCCCGCAATGGGTGTTTTACTGCCCCACCTGCAAGCTGTGCTGGGGTAGCAGGCATTGCCCACACTGCGGTGCAGCCACGGGAGCACACCCCAAAGCAGGGAGAAAAAGTGTATTGCAGAGAGACAAGTGTTGCTCTTGAAATGAGTATTGCTGCTCTCGGGGTGTCAGGAGTGGCAAGGACTGGGGCAGTGTGGCTAGGTTGCCGAGATGGCTGCGTGGCACAGCCGGTGTGAGCATCCCCCTGGGCAGGCACAGCATACCCTTTGGCAGCGATAGCATTGCAGATGGCAGGGCCGACACGCAGTGCAGAGTCCCAGACTGCTGCTAGGATATTGTGGTGCTGCGATGCTCCCAGCCTGGGGACCCTCACCACTGGAGACAAGAGATTGTGCAGGAGGAGAGGAGGAGTAGTCCAGCAGCAGAGCCAGGAGAGGCTGCCAGGGACAGCTGTCAAACAGTAAGTAAGAGAAGAGATGGGAAGACGCACTTGAGGGCTGTGGAGAGGTTTGTGTGCAGGTGGGTGGAAATCTGTGTTGCTGAGTACCAGTAGACTGGTATTACTTAACAGAAACATCCTCATAAGCATTTAAAGAGCCTTGTTAACAAAAGCAAACAAGCTAGTCCTTTTCTGCAGGCTTTGATGAGCTCTAACTTATTTTGGTTTTCAAAAAGCTCATCTCAGCGCTGTTGGTTTTTCAAATAAACTTGAGATGTGCTGATGAAAAATCTTACCAAACCCAAAACAATTTATTGCAGAGCTGTTGCTGGCCAGCAATGAGGCAAGGAGTAAGAAAATAAAGAAAGAGTGAAAAGAAAAAGGAATTTAAAACAGAGCGGAAATAAAAAAATATAGAAATCCAAACAGAAATAGCAGAGAAGGGAGAAAGATAGACTAGATGCAAAAACAAGGATAAAAAGCAGGGTTTATGGAAGGCTGATAGGGGTATAGAATGGGAGATTATTTTGAAATACGATAATGAGGCTGAAAAAAAGGAATCATTATGGCAAAAGGATAAGTCCATCCTGTCTTTCACTGCACTGTATCCAAATAGGTCACTTGTAAAAGAGGAAAGACAGAGTCATTAGAGGAGAGGAGGGAGGGAGGGAAAAGAAGGTAGCCACATCTGAATGCCCTTATTGCTGAAATCTTCAAAAGTGGTTATTTAGAGTTCAAACAGGGAAGAAAAAAACATTGATGATGAAGGGCAAGGGCTGTTCTTTGGCAAATGAGGCTCCCTCTGTGCAGGCATCACCTAGGGAACAAGATGCATTTATGTTTCTTCAAAACCCCCAGTGATGTGACAGTGAATTTGTGTGGCAGAGGAAGGAGTAAACAGCTCATAAAGTTGTTGATGTATACTCTGCATGCTATTGGGGAGGACTGAGCAACTTAAATACCATCAATACCTTTCAGTTTAAGCTACCTTTCACCACTGGTGACTGCTTTATAAACATATACTGATATACCTTAAAGAAAGTGTCCTAACTCACCTTTGTTCTTCAAAAGTGAAGGGGTAATGCAGTATCATGGAGACAGCCTAGCGTTTTCCTATTGCAAAAATGATATTTGCCTGGGTGGGATTTCTTATTGGTTGTGTGTGAGGAAGCAGATGTTAAACCAGCTGTTAAGAGCTGAACACATAATTCCTGTAAAGTGCAATGGCAATCTAGCCTGAGGCCTTAATTTGTCTAAAAGCAACCATCTGCAAGGTATTTTTAAAGCAGTATGTAAATGAAACCATATTGCAAAAAGCAAGGCCCAGCAAAAGCACTTATAGCACTGGCTTAAAGCACGGGTAACTGGGTTTAGATCCCATTTCTGTCATGAATGTCCTCTTTGACCTTACACAAGTTACTTTATCAGTGTTTGTACATGGGTTGGACAATGGAACACACTGTTAGTTCAGGACTCCACGTGCTATTGTAGTATGCAAAATAAAAGCAAAAAGATAAATACGCTAAGTTAAAACCACAGAAAATGTTTTGGCAGCAGGTGGAGAGGCTCCTGAAGCTCCTTTTTTGGTTGGGGCTTTTCTGAGATCTAAATGGAGGCAAGATTGAGCTATGCCCCACTCCTCAGTCCTCTTGACACTCACAGGATCCCCATATAGGGTTTACGGACTTGTTCCCTAGCTTCAGAAGTCAGTGAAAGACCACCTGTTGTTCCAGCATGGTTGGTGGAAGAAGATGTAGATCCTACCATACTTGCAGACTGGGAAAAAACTATTATATTAGATAAATGAAGGAATAACTCATACCTTCTTGCCTGTATTGTCCTGACTGCCTGAAGAAAACAGAAGCAATATTAGCCATGTATTTTTAAAGCCGATGATCACTGATTATTTATGTTTAGGGATAAATTTCAAGACTATAATGGAACTCACAGACATGATCTCATAGCAAATGATTAATTAACAGCCAGCAGTGTACTAAAAGTCACATCATTTATTCAGAGCCATGGCAAACCACAGCTCCTAAAGAAAGTAAAGTGTTTGCACAGGCATTGAAATAAGTTACAAATGTACAGAGATCAGTTTGCTTTAAGACGAGTAGTGTGGATGAGTACTGCAGCTCCTGTTTCACAAGCAAGTAAATGCATTTTGGTGTTAAATCTAAGGGAATTTGTTCATGGCTGTGTCTGTCATCATTGTAGCTGTTTATGTCCACTTCAAGCAGTCCAGAAGAATTCAAATAAAGTGTAAAAATAAAAAAAAATCAGCACATTAATATGTTATAGACAGCATAGAGGTACAGGGAATAGTATTGCAAAGGCTGTCTACAATATGAGTCAAGAAAAAACAGATAATTCGAAGTCATATTTGAGCTTAGGACAGTGTCTCAACCCTGGTAATATAAGTTATGAATAGAAATCATGACAACTGGATGTTGAATATCAGGGAAGAGGGGCATATTATGTGAAATGGTCTCACTAGAATGCACTTCATTAGTGCATGTTCATTAGAAAACTCACAGCTCTGTAAATGATGCCATCCACAGACATGTGACCAATCCCTAACATTCAGAAAGTGACAAGTAGAAAAGAGATTAAATGGCTTTTAGGCATTTTGTTGGATTAACTGTTTATAAAGCAATGTATTAAGGTATGCACATAGATTTGATTACTGAGTTCATCCTCAAGCTGTTTCGTGTTTTAAAGCATTTCATTTCACCTTTACAAGTCTGAAGAGAGCTTTGAATAAACGCTACTGGAAAATTTATCAGAAATATGCTGTACTGTATCTTATCTGGCTTTATAACTATCAGTAGAAGTTAAGTTTGCTCTTTGTTTAATGTTTTATTGTTCACACACAGATATATGTTGGAGAATGAGGTGCATGGCAGAGGTAATATAACCCAGGAAGGTGGAAAATTTTTGTTAACGTTTTTGTAAACATGAGAGAACTCGGAGTCAATCATACAAAGGACCAGGGAGAGCTAAGTTTGTATAATCCTGCAAAACAAAGAATGAAAAGGCTCTTGTCTGTAAACCTATGCAGCGGGTGGGAGGAAAGAGAGGAGCTATTTATATTAAAGAACAATTCTTGGCACAAAACTGGTTAGATATACACTGCCTAGGATTAAATGTGAGCTGGGAATTTGAAAGTGATGTTGACATTGGAGCAATGGGATTGCAGACCCTTTGCCCTGGGTGCTTTCACTGAGGGTCTGGTTGCAACACCATGACTGAGATTGTGTTCTGGTTCAATTTATACAACTATCAAACATCTCTTTTGAGTAAAACAATACAGTATATTCTCCCCAGGCTCTTCATAGTGGTGAATGACAATAGGACAAGAGACAACAGGCATATGTTGAAACAAGAGAGGTTCAGAGTGGACAAAAGAAAAAGCTTTTTCCCCATGAGAAGAGTCAGGCAGTGGAGCAGGTTGCCCAGAGAAGCTGTGTACTCTCTGTCCTTGGAGGTTTTCAAGTCCTGACTGGACAAAGCCATGAACAACCAGGTCCAACCTCAGAACTGATCCCACTTTATCAAGGGGGCTGGATTTGAGACCTCCTGAAGTCACTTCGAATCTGAATTACTTGATGGCCATTTGGTCAACTACTCCTCCTTGAAAGGCATCGATAGTACCTCTGCCGTTGCTGTACTTCACATAGGCATAGCATGCTCTGGGGAACTGAGCCAAAATACAAAGGGATTCACAAAGAACAAAGACACAAAGAAGCAGGTTCCTAATTTCACACAACACTGCTCTCTCAACTCCTGTTCCCTAAGACTTCAACCAAATAATCTGGGTTGTTCTTACAGTTTGAAATTTTGTCTCTCAGGAAGACTAGGGTATCGGATGCTCTGTCTCTGAGAAATAGTTTAAGATTTGCCCAGCTTCAAAATTGCACCTATTTCCCCAGGCTATTTCAGGGACCGAAGTCACAGCTGCTGCTTTGGGAAAAAAAAAAAAAGTCTCTGCCTTCATCCTTTCTTCACTTTCTGCTTGGTAGAAGCAAGTGCTTCTGCCTTCCCACGCACAGGGGATCCACCATCTGCCTGGGCAACAGCTGCACATTCATTCATCTGAGGGCCACAGAAGGCCCTGGGTCTGTTGAGGAGGAAAGGAAAACGGAATGCCTTCATTAGAAATGAGCTTCAGTTCTGATAAATAATAGCCAAAATTCTTAGTACCTTTTAAGAAGAAAAACTCATGAATTACAGCAGCTCTGGCTAACAGAAATCCCGAGAAGGTGAAGAAGGATATATGTGATGTATGCATGAGAAATCAGGGAAGAGCAGGTGAATAGGGGAAAGGATGGAAGGATGCATGCTGGGGCTACAAAAAATCAGTGGCAATCTGAGGTATGGAAAAGGGACCAGTTACCTACTCCTTTATTTATTTAAAGTCTAGAGAACTCATCTAATTTCCTATTTAAAAGTGGAATTTTTTTCTTTCAGCAAAATGATAAGTCAGCTGTTTAGTGAATTGCTGAAGAGAGAAAGTTGGGTGATTTTGGAGTGGGAGAAGAGATCAAAAATCAAATGCATCTTTAAAGAAAATCTTTGAGCTGGAGATGAAAGACTAGATTGTATATCTCCATCTCTGATCTGATTAAGATCTTTTAATCTATATAAACTTGTACTTCCTGGCTTTGTAATGATCGGCTTGGGAATCCATTATAACAATGCAGCATTGTTTACTGCTGCGGGATTAACATTACTCAGTTCAGAATTTCAATTCACCATACATATCTTTAACTGACAGGAATTATAGAAAATGAGACAAGAATTTTTTCCTGAAAGTATCAGGTAGTGACGACTGTCAGAGGTGAAGTGTAGCTCAGCTGAATCAAGAGCCTGTCCTGATAAATGTCTAAGTACTTAGTACCCCAGTGCACCTAGTAAATAATGCTACTTGAACCAGGATGCCTAACTTTTTAGCCTTAAACTGTTGACAGTGAAAATTAAGTCAAAGGCCATTGGTGTTGGTGTTGTATTTGTATTTACAGACTGTGTTTTTTATTCCTTCCAGGTCTTGCCTTTTGTTACTCTATTATAAAGGGCCCTACTAATGCAACAGTCCTTGCTGGTTCAGAAGCCCGGTTTAATTGCACTGTGTCGGAAGGATGGGTAATTCTCATTTGGCTGTCCAATGGAAGTCCTGTCCTCACGGTCTCCAGTTCTCAAGGACCTTTTGAAACATCAGACCGCTTCACGTCACGAAATTATACAAGTAGCAGTGGGTTTACCTCGGAGCTGATCATCCACAACACCCAGCTGAGTGACTCTGGAAAAATTGAGTGCAGCATCCAGCAAGCTGACAGCAAATTTGCATATCTTTCTGTTCAAGGTGTGTATAGCCACCAGTAAAAAGCTGTTTTATTTTACTGCACTTAAAGGAATCCTTTGAGAAATTACTCAAATTATCCCCGTGAAGGAGTGCATGCTCTCATTTGCCACCCTTTGCCTCCTGTCCTCCTTGTCTTAATTTTACTGTCAAAGCAGGTTTCAGAATCACATTGAGTGCCATTGACAAAGGTTATAACTGCCCTTGTTTTTTCCTGTTCTTTATTGCATTGCATTAAAGTGCCTGAAGGCTATATCAAGCCCACCAGCAGTCAGTCAAAAATTATCTTTTTTATTAGAAACAGTATGGATTACCCCGTGCACACCTGTGTGCCTAGACCTTCTGCTGTCTTTAGGGCAGATCTCCCTCCTGCTTTCTGACTCAGGAATCAGTATGTATCCAGCTTATTTGGGTTTGATTTAATGGTGTGTAGATGTAAGGCCCTTGAGACACCAGGTGATACTCTTCATATGATTGTTGCTGCAAGCCACCATTTCCATGGAACAAAAAGCTCCTGCTTATAAAGCCCTTGTAGATGAGACCTCTTCTTCCTCACTGAAGCATCAATAGTGACAGAGTGCAGGCAGTAAAGCAAGATCTAACCACCTGACACTATCCATTTGTCAAAGAGGTGCTTCATGCAAAGAGAACATCTCATCATCTACCCATAAATGTTTCCTGATAAAACTCGAGCTATACTTAAAGGTTAGAGAGAAACGCTTTTATTTTATTATGTTGTCCTTCAGCTGGAAATGTATTAGGATAGCTAAAAAGTGTAATTTGCTGCTATTTATTAGAAAGGTACTGAAAGATGAGACTAATGCTTTAGACATAGTGGACAATGTGTCCATGAAGTTGCAATATCTGCATGATTATATCATGCATGTGGTATATCTGTGTTCATAATGATTGGGTTTGACTTCATATCTCAAGGTATAGCTATTTGTGAGTAGCATGATAAATTTTAAAGCTATCAGCAGGAAAGCAATGCAGTCAAATATTCTAAAGGAACATAACATCTTTTCCCTCCTACAGTTAATGGATCTTTATCCATCAAAAATAGCACCTTAACAGTAAAAGAGAACGAAACAGTTGAAATTGTTTGTGAAGCCTTGGGATGGGCTCCAGCTCCAGACATTACCTGGATGACAAATGATTCTTTCATTGATAAGTCGAAGTATGTTACCCAGCAAAGTCAAGGATCTAATGGCCTCTATGATGCCCTGAGCATCCTTACTTTGACTCTGACGGACACTGAGATTTTGACTTGTTTAGCTGACATAGAAGCACTCCCTAACCCCCAGAATGCAACTGTAACTTGTATTTTTGTCAACTCTACTTTAGGTAAGTGAATGTTTGTTGTACTTCACCTATACTGTAGTACCTGTACTGTACTGCCTATACTCAGAATGGTGCTTTTTGTTTTGTTTTGCTTTGTTTTATTTTTAAGAGTCTTATTTTCAAATGAAATGCTATGAGATGTGCAAAGGTGATAGAATTCAGACTCAGGAGTCACAGACTGATAGATAGGTAGGGTTAAATTCACATACATGAGAAGACTGGTAAAAGTCTAATGAACCACACTTAGGACTGAACAAGACAAATGAAGCAGTACATCTGCCACTGACTCCTTATGTGGACTCACTGCTAAGAAAACTGGCATTTGCTCCTTGACCAAGTAAACATCTAACAAATTTAGATCTTAAACATTCTTGATTAGGCCATGCCTACCATGTTAACATAATTTGTTAGACCTCATTTACTTAAAGGTGAACCCTCAAGTGAAATAATTCTCCTTAATATTCAGTGCTGTTTTTTTCATTTACTTGAAAAGACCCCCTGGATTTTACTCCCAATTTCTGCACACAACCCAGAATAGATTCTGTACTAGCACTTCAGGTTCAAATAGAAAGTTCTCCATATGAGCAGTGACCATATATGTTGGAGCTGTTGTAGTATGGTAGTAACGTCCCCAGGGCTGCACTGAGGCTGGTACCAATTTGCAGATGGTAGCATCTATAAATAGGAACTTCTATACCATATATCTATCACCAATCTGCTATAAGAAAATCTTTTTACAGAACAAGAATCAAGTCATCGAGAGAAGCTGCATATTTATGGGCTTTATCCCATAGGCTAATTAGATAAAAGCCACTGGGCTTGCTTTCCTCTTCCTGGCATGGTCTCTTTCACATCTTAGAGGAAGGTAAAAAATGTTCTGCATCAACATATGTGGAATTCTTTGGACAGTGCATTTGTTTGCTTTTTATTGCCTTTTATTTTAGGAAATTCAAGGTTGCTTTAATCCAAGCATGGATGTTGGACTAATCTCTCAAAAACAGTCAGTATGACCTTTGATAACCCTAAATATTTTTGCTAAGGTCATCAGCATTTTCTGTAATGATACTGATCTTTGGCCTCACTGACATTCTATGAAAATAAAATTCTGTAATTTAACACATTCACCATAGTAGGAGGTTCATGAGCAAAAAGGGTGATTTTATCTGGTCTGTGGAAACCAAGCAAGTGGGACTATGACTACAGATCTGCCTCACAATCCAGCAGAATCCAGTGAAAAATGTTTTTTTTTTCCAAACTGTAATACAGTAAGAGCAAGTAAAAGGAAGTATCTCCCTGTGGATTAGCAGTGTTTAATGTAGAGGAGGGAGACAATACCAAATCATCCCTCTGTCAAGACTAGCCAGGTGTCTCAACTGTCAGGTAGAGGAGTCTCAAGACAAACTAAACTCAAAGCACTAATTGCATGGCAGGGAGCTGAGGTTACTGGGTATAGGTACGCTGCCTCCTGTGATGACAGAGTTCACCTTAAAGTGATGTTCACCTTACAATGATTAGCCTTATCCTGTGGAAGCGGAAAGGCATAGATTACATGGATTTTTTTTGCAGTGCATCCCCAGCTGTTCTCTGCACAGAGCAAGGTCTTGAATCTACATTCCTTTTTATGGTGTGTTGAGCATCGTGAACTTCTATAATCCTGCTCACAGCTTCTCTTGATGAACTGATTCTTCCCCTGTAATGGCTGAACACAGCACATACAAAGACATTCTTATAGTGGATTGATGAGGGGTTTGGTATAGAAGTTTCGACATAAAACAACTGAGGAGGTTGAGTAACTGTGCCTTTTATTTTAAGTATGAGTCATTATTAGAAAGCCTTTTTCAGAAGTACTTGCTTTGTAATACAGTCGAAAAAGGTCATTTCACCATTCTTAATAGGACTTTTTTGTATTCACATTGATTCTAATTACTGACTAAGCAAAACAGAACTATCCTGAGGAAATTAATAAATTATACTGCCTACTCATTTGTGAAGCACTGAGGTATCCACCCTCAGTTTCCATAGCTACTCATTGTAAATCAGAAGAAGAGAAAAACAGATGTCATGAAGCACAATTAGTGTATAATTAGTGATTGTATAGGGCCATCATTCATTTCTCTTTGGAAAAATCATTGTGCAGCAGCAGACACTCAAAATTTGTCAGGATATGAGAACATGAAGACTTAAATTATTAGAATGAAATAAAGACATGGCATTTATGACAGAGGAACATATATAATGTATATATGACGCTGGAAATCTCAGAGCTTATCTGACTTTTTATATACAGACTCAGCCTTAACTAGCTGTTGTCTGGAAGGAATAGGACTAGCTTCAAACATCTAAGGAGTCCTTCCAAAAAACTACTGTAATATCAATTTCATCCCTCACTGAAAAGCTTGAGGAATTGAATTACTCACAAGCAATACCTATCTATTCACAAGAACTGCAACCAAAAATCTGAGCCCTCTTCAGCCAGCCATCTCCTGGTAAACAAATGTCCTACTTTCCAGCATCTCTAGATCAGTCTTAATCTTAGACCTTTCAATACAACACGATGCATTTTTATGTCAGTGATTCCTCATCCAGAGTTGCCTCCCTCTCAGTGGTGTTTGGCTGAGCCCCACATTTGGGAACTCCTATGGAGTTATCCTAGCAGATGCATTCACAGAGCTGTTAGTGGGAAATGGAGTCTATGGCAGAGTCCCTTAGCTGGGCCCAAGCTCTCTTCGGCTTCAGTGTTGATTTCATGTGGTCTTTGACCTGCAGAAGATAAAGGTAGGGAATCTGCCATGAGCCTGATCTTCCTTTTCTTTTTAAGTTAGCCAGAAAGTTCCAAAGTGTCCAAGAAGTGACGTGCAGCTTTTTCCAGTCTCTCATTTCTCCTTGGTCACCAGAATGTGCCAGGGAAAATCCTCTTTTCTGCAGATACTTAGCCCAAGTTAATTTTTGGGAAGCTTTGGGAGGAGCCAGAGGTCTGGAGAGCAGCAGAGGATGGGCCCTATAGAATGAGGAAGTGGTTTTGTCCACACTAAGCATCTCATGTAACTTTACATGGATTTAATAAGGAGGCTAAAAGGCATTTGATGCCCTCATGCCCTAGGGAACCCCTCTCTTGCACCCCTATTTGCATGTTGAGCTGGCAGCTTCTACATTCATACCTGCTGGCCCCAGCTCCAGTTTCTTTCTGGATTCTCCAAACCTGGGGAGGAACTACAATGCTGAAGTGCTGGGTGTGTTTGTGTTGTATGCTGTCATCACTTCAGCTCCATAGATCTTTTGGTATGTAACCTGAACCTGACAGGGAGTGAAATACCTTGCTGTGGCCATCAGCCTGGAGGTATGGGCCAGTGCAGGTGTGTTTAGCCCCTCCCTTCACACTAAGGTGAGGATTTCCCCTACAGCTAAACAGCTGTCTTTCATATTTTAGCCATCTTGAAATCCCTGTGGCATGCTTTATGGAACAAAACATGATAAAACAGAGATATTTGTTGCAGTTCTTCTAGATAAAAATATTATGAAAAAGTTTATAGTCAGTTGTAATCACAACTGATTAAAGCCTATAGAATTAACTACTAGTTTGCAAGTTACCGAGTGCTTGTTTTCTCTAATAGTCAGAAGAAATTCAAAACATGCTGATTGAGGATTAGGATTAGAGAAGACTGGAACAAATTGCTTCATCATAATGATCTGAGCTTTGGAGAATGCAGACTTTTAACAGAGGTGCAAGCTTTGTAGGAGGTTCTGGTCCTGTGTCTTTGCAGCCTGAAACTTCCGAACCCCAAACACATGCCCAGGCAAAGTTGTAGATAGAAAGGATTTACTTTATTCCCTGCCATAGGTAAACCAGCAGGTACTCTGGTTCACATATCAGGGGAATATCCCTGCCACTGCACAGCACAGCACAGCACAGCACATTGCTGTGGCATCTTTTCCAGAGACCGTCAGCTGAATGTGGCCACGCAGTCCTTAACTGGGACCTCCAATGAGAAAATGACAACCATAAACCCAGTGTGACAGAATGGGTTTTGGATGCATCTCACACCTGTAATTTGGATTGGAAGCTGGTTTCTAAAAAACTGTCAAAATTATTTTGGGGCTGTTTTTCAAAGGGTAGCCAAATTAGAGGTGCTTCTGAAATACTTGATCAAAACCAAAGGGCAGGATGATGTAAAAATCAGAACTAACACCTTTCTTCTGCATCCAGCTACATGAGAAATGCAAGATATTTTTAAAATTCTGTGCACATGGGAGCTCTGTAGGAAAACTCTTTGGTCATAGCAACCCATTTCAGCAAGACACTAAATCATCTTTAAATCACCTCCTTTAAGTCTGTAGATTACAGCAAAGACAAAGGAATAAGTTAACATGAGAAAGTCAGTGATGAAGATGGTTTAGTAGCTGCATATTCCCAAACAGTGCTACTCTTTACAAGTTTTGCTCTTCACTGCTCTTTAAGTGGATAACAGATCCCCTACTGAAATCAAACACCTGCTGAAATCAGTGAAAGAAATCAAAGAATTCATCAGAAAATCATATCTACAGGCTAGAGATCTTGATCTGTAATGGTCACCTGAAACTATTGCTACGGTCTGTGGGGAGAAATGGACACTTCTTGAGAGCTGTGTGTGAATTTTAACTCAAAATAGCTATTTTCTTTCCGCTGACAAGAGCAACTAGGCAAGACAATTAGTATCTGCAGTGCAGACATTTAAATTTAATCTTAACCCCTGTCCTCAACCCCAAATGTCTCCAAAGGATGCTGGAGGCCCAGCATATCTACAAAAGAAAGTTTAGGTTGGAAGATTCCAGCCCTGTGTTTTCCAGAAGAGAAGTAGATGTGGGAAAAGTTACAATTGCAATAAAGAATTTGCATTTGGAAACTTTTTAAATTTTTGGGTATCATCCATAAATACATTTGGAAAACACAGGCTCCTTATTAAATAATCAACAAGCTGTTAATAGCTTCTCGTAGAAAAGTTAAGTATTCTGAAAAGGATGTTTTGAGGCTCTGATAGTGCAATGTTTCTCCATTTAATTTAACAGAAAATGCTTACAGTGAAGACAGCAGAAGCACGTGGGTTATTGTACTTGCAGTTGTGCTTTCACTTGTTGGTATTATTCTTCTGATTATTATTATTGTGGTTGTCGTACGCTGCTGTTATCTAAAGAAAAAAGGTAAGTGGACCTTCACAATTGGTCTATATGTTAAAAAAGGATCTTCAGTTAGATATAAACCTCCTAGTTGTGTCAGCTCTGGTGCTGTGCAAATGCCCATAAGCTGAAGTGTGAGCAGACCACATGCTCACACTGCTCTTAACCATGACCTGGTTAAATGCTCCTTAATTTCACCTTGCGGTTTCTCTTATAAATTGGTTCCAAAGTAATCAGCATCAGCCATTCACATTAACTACAAGGGGGTCATGTTTTTCAGGAGAGCATTAACTTTCAATAACTTTTAGTTGCTATGCTGAGATTCTTTGTTGAAGCATACTTTCAGTGCTGTGTGCCTAATTTCCAGTTTCTGTGTGAGGTGTTCTACAAGGGTCTCACACAGTTTTGTAAACAGGGAGGAGAGATTACCATGTGGTAGCTGGAACACAGTGCACCCTCTAAGAGGAGCTCTCTAGTAGGTCATATTTTATTTTCCTGCATTTTAAAGGCATTCTTTTTTTTCTTTTTCTTTTTTTTCTTTTTTTTACCCCCCAGAATCAACGTACCAAACTGAAATAAGGTAAGCTGAATGAGGTGGGAGAATTTTTCCTTTTCACTGAACTCTTTTCAGGCTGCTGCAGGATGGTGAGAAGAATGTGCCAGTTTCCGTGCCCCGCTGTCTGGCACACCCAGGCTGTGTGGCTGCTGCCTTGCTGTGTGACCTTGCCCATTTCTGTGTGCACAGCGGGGGAAGGAGGGCCAGTATGCAGGGAAGGAGACTGACCTTTGGGGCAAAAAGCAAGGGTCATAGCTCACGGCAGGTTGAGAACTCTGCTTCCACAATAAACTGGGAGAAAAAAAATCAAAATCCTGTCCTGTATGAGAAATAGTGTGGTCAGCAGGACTAGGGAGGTGACCGTCCCCCTGTGCTCGGCGCTGGTGAGGCCCCACCTCAAATACTGTGTTCACTTTTGGACCTCTCACTACAGGAGGGACATTGAGGTGCTGGAGTGTGTTCAGAGAAGGGCAACACAGTTGGTGAAGGGTTTAGAGGACAAGTCTTATGAGGAGAGGCTGAGGGAGCTGGTGGTGCTTAGCCTGGAGAAAAGGAGGCTGAGGGGAGACCTTACCACCCTCTGTGCCTACCTGAAAGGAGGCTGTAGCGAGGTGGGGGTCAGTCTCTTCTCCCAAGTAACAGATGATAGGACAAGAGGAAATGGCTTCAAGTTGTGCCAGGGGAGGTTTAGGGTGGATATTAGCAAAACTTTCTTCACTGAAAGGGTTATCAAGCATTGGAACAGGCTGCCCAGGGAAGTGGTCGAGTATCTGTCCCTGGAGGTATTTAAAAGACATGTAGAGTGGTGCTTAGGGACACGGTTTAGTGGTGGGCTTCACAGTGCTAGGTTAACGGTTGGACTTGATGATCTCAAAGGTCTCTTTCCAACCGGAACAATTTTATGATTCCGTGAAAACCCTGCACACGCTGCCTCTCCGATTCGACAAAGCACAAGAACCGACAAAAACTGAAAACACACTCTCCTGCTGAAGCTGAGGGGCAAAGCGAGTACCTGAGCACCGGCTCTAGCCCCCAGGTAGCCGCGGGGTAGGGCAGGGGAGGGAGCCCCCCTGCCCGGCACCGGGCTGGTTGCCCGCAGCCTGCCGGGCGATTGCCCGCGTCGCCACAGGGGGTCGCTGCGAGCCCAGCAGCGCCGACGGGGCTGCGGCCGCGGGGGGGAGGGGGGGCG
>JAHREE010000459.1:4516884-4541320 GCA_033628505.1 Tringa tobata | reverse complement strand
CCGCGGGGGGGAGGGGGGGCGGCGTGAGGAGGGAATCCCCGGACCCTCCGGCCGGAAATCCCCGCCGCAAGCTAATTGAGAGAGGTTGGCAGGCAAATTAGACCCTCTCCCCGGGCTCTTTTAAGGTTTGCTAGCGTTAGGCCGGTAAAAATTAGTTAAATCAAGTGGTTATCGGGCGCACCTTGAGTACAAAGCTGTTGGTTGGTACATTATTGCATCCGGTTGGAAAATGTTAAAAATCATGAGCTGACGGTTATCAGCATTAAAATGCGCCAGTGTGGCTGTGACAGCAACGGCGGTGGGGCTATTTGGAGTTATTTTCTCTAAGCTTCTAGGGGGTATTGTAAATTCATATTCTGCCTATGCTTGTGGGGCTTTTAATTCTCCATCTCGTAATGAGTTTACAAAATGTTACACCACCTTGCCTGGCACTTCACTAATACCTAGCTTCATTAACGGCCGCTTGTGGGGAAATTGTGTGAAGGTCTGTTGGCAGATTTCCATTTATACAGCACTATTTATACAAAACAAAATAATGAAATTAGGTAAACACTATTTTCTCCTGAGGAAATGGTGCTAATTATGCCATGCCATACCGGTAAGCTTCCACGTGGTTTCTGAGTTTGTAATGCTTAATTGATCATTTTACCAACTGCAACTATATAAATAGCACAGGATTAAATGAGCAGGGAATGGGAGGTACAATTTTTTATTTTTTTTTTTCCTGCTATGAATAAAGTCTATTTGCTTGGTTCTGCTAAAAGCCCTCTGCAAGGGTCAACCCTGCTAAGGCAAAATCAATTGAACATGCAGGGGTACACCTGCCCAGCACTGGGAACTGGTACGGCCGGCTCCATGTCCTTTCCAGGACCCTGGAACATTAAAGGACCCTGTAAAAACATTACTTTTGCCTTATGTCTTTGAATCTAGTCTGGACAAATACAATTATATCTTCAAAACAGAATGTGTCGTTTAGATCTCAGTACAGTAAAATTCCTATTTTCCCATTAGACGTGAGCGGTTTTACTGACTTCATAAACATTGCTTACACTTTGAAAGTTAAGCAAAGGCCTAAGCAAATACTTAAGCATTCAGATGAGTCCAGGCTCTATGGCTCAGCTTGGACTTAGAAACTCAGAGCTGACAGTTCTGCAAAGTTTTAGCATGTATAAACAATGTCACTGAAATAACAGGATTTATTTACAATCACTTACAGATTTTGTAGGTTCAGTGTTTTTTTTCTTGGGGGGAACCTACCCGCAGAAAAAAGAATGATGGTTGTCCAGATTTTGGAAGCTGTGTTGTAGTAGTATTAAACAAGTAGTGAGACCAAAGATATATTGTGTTACTTCCCACATTTATTTTTGACTTGGCTGGCTATATTTCTGTGCCTCCCACACTTTTTTTGTAGCTGCTTTCAATTTGGCTACTACACTGAGTTTGTTAAGATCTAAGGATCAGATTAAAAAGACAGTACAGTATCATGTAACCTGTGGAGGTGGTATTCCTAAACAATTGTTCTTGTCTTCTAGCAACCGTAACAGGTTTCTTAGTGGTATCTAACATGTTTATCTCCTAAAAAAGCCATGTAGTCGTAGCTGGCACGTCAGATTTACGTGTGCATGAGTAAGGCTCATCTGAAGCTCTATGGGCCTGCAAATTCCTACTGAAGATAAAAAAGTGAATGCAGCAGTTTCCACAAATATTGCTAACTGAGAATATTTCCCCCTTCTCCTACAAATCCCCGGGTTGTCATAGTCCTGCCATCAGTTTGTGCTTACCACACCAGAAACCTAGGCAAAGATAGACCTGGGGCTATCCTGGAGAGGAGTCCACAGTAGGAGCAGATGAATAGTAGCATCTCTTCTAGCAAAAGAGTTTTGAGTAACAAGGCACTCCTTTCTAGCTGTGCAGCTATGCAGGTCACTGTTCTGCAAATTCAGAGACGTATAACTTTAACCAAGGAAGTTCTGTCAACTTCATTGTGGCTATGCTCACTTGTAAAGTAAACGTCAAAATGAAAGATTAACTTTGGAGTGAATTAATCACTCGGGAGCTAGCTGTGGTGATGTGAGGTAACATGTTGCCATCCAGTACCTAAAGGGCACCTACAGAAAACATGTGGAGAGACTCTTTATTAGGCAGTGTGGCAAAAGGATGATGGGTAATGGTTTTAAACTGAAAGAGGATAAATTTAGATTAGGTATTAGGAAGAAATTTTTCTCTGGGGTTGGTGAGACACTGGAACAGGTTGCCCAGAGAAGTTGTGGATGTTAAAGGTGTTAAAGGCCAGGTCGTATAGGGCTTAGAGCAACCTGGTCTAGTGGGAGGCGTCCCTGTCCGTGGCAGGAGGGTTGGTACTCAATGATCTTCAAGGACCTTTCCAAGTCTAACCATTCTATGGTTCTATGATTCTATGCTTTTGCAGGTGGGAGAGCGGCTCAAATCACAAACATTATGAGCTATCATAAATGACTCAGATGGTGTTCCAATATTGGGCCACTGAATATCTTGTAATTCAGAATTATTATTATTCAGATCAAAATAAATTTCCTACCAAACATATGATCTGGAACAGTTTTCGCTCTTTGAAGGTTGCTCACTTTATTTTCCTGCTTTCTGATAATGCAGTTGATGGAAACTTTCTAAACAGAATTTCAGAGGTAGTGCTTGTATGGGACAGGACTCGTACCAGCTAATTACTTGTAAGACCCAGATATGCTTTGCGTCTATTTTTTTTGCAGTAAGACATACAATTTTGTCTCTGTGGACTACTACCCAAGAGCTCTTATATCATAATGAAGTTCTAATGACAGATCTTTTTGTTTCTAGAAAAGTCTCATCTGAGAAGAAAACAGATAGTGATTTGAAAAACATGCAAAGGCATGGTAGTGAAAATCAGGGATACATTCCAGAGGAACAGTGGAACACAGAACACATCTCAAGTGAGTCTAAACCATTGAATCACATAGTGTCAAATTGCTTCTCAAAGTAGGCATTTTGGACAACATGTCAAGCAATTACATTACAAGATTTCACAATACTTTCTAGAAGGACTTGTGCTCTGCCTGAACCTCTTCAGAACATTTTGGATTTTCAAAAGTCCTTCAAAAGTATTGAGAAAGCTTCAAAGTTCTGTGCAGTTGAATTTAATTTTAGTCATGGGTTTGTTTTTTTTTAAATGCCTTTGTTCTTTCAAATAGCTTCTGGGGCCGAAGGTGGGAGTACTGGATTCCCATATGATAGTAAATTTGAACAATATTTTGCAGTTGGTCTCTTAAAACAAAAAAAATCCACCACTACCAGCAGAAAAGAAAAAAAAAAGGAAAGAAAAAAAAGGCAGTTAGTGAATTTAATGATGATTTTACTGATAAATGACTAAGGCATTATAAATTCTAGTCCTTATGCACAAAGACTCTTCAAAAGCAAATGTAAATCCCAAATCATTACCCACCACTTGCATTTATAACCACATTATTATCAAAACGTTTAATCAAACACTTAATGACATAAAATTATCATGCAGTCTACAATCCAGGCATACATCCTCTTCTCTCTAACAAATAAATTGTGAAATAAGTACGGTGGAAAGATTTGAAGTGCATGCGGTATTGTAAAATGTAGCAGTTATAAAAAAATAAAAGGATAACTAAGTAAACCTGGACAAACTGATTCTACTGGGTCCTAGATGGGGTCCTTTAATATTCATTAGTGTGATGGGTTGACCTTGGCTGGCCATCAAGCGCTCACCAAGTTGCTCTATCACTCCCCCTTTTCAACAGGATGGGAAGAAATTAGATGGAAAAGCTCATGGGTCAAGATAAGGAGGGGGAGATCACTCACCAATTGCTGCCACAGGCAAAGCAGACTCCACTTGGGGAAGATTAATTTGATTTATTGCCAATTAATAAGAGAATAAGATAGTGAGAAAGAAAAACAAAACTAAAACACCTCCCCCACCGCCAGTTCTTCCAAGGCTTAACTTCCCTCCTAGCTCATCTACCTCCTCCCCACAAGCAATGCAGGGGGATGGGTAATGGGGGCTGTGGTCAGTCCATAACACATTGTCTCTCTCCTCCTGACACTCTTCCCCTGCTTCAGCATGTGTTCTTCCCACAGGAGACGCAAAACTTTGCCATCTTTTCCAATGGGGGTCCTTCCCATGGGCTGCAGTTCTTCCAAAAACTGTTCTGGCATGGGTCTTTTCCATGGTACAGTCCTTCAGAAATGGAGTGCTCCAGTGTGGGTCCCTCATGGGATCACAGTTCCTGCCAGAAAACATACTCTTGCATGGGTTCCTCTCCATGGGGCCACAGCTCCAGCCAGGAGCCTGCTTCCGTGTGGGCTCTCCACAGGCTGCAGCTTCCCTCAGGGGACATCCACCTGCTGTCACACGGGGTCCTCCAAAGGCTGCAGGGTGAATATCAGCTCCACCATGGTCCTCCATGGGGTGCAGGGTGATAGATAACCTGCATCACCATGGTCATCTCCACAGGCTGTGACAGAATCTTTGCTCTGGCACCTGGAGCATATCCTCACCTCCCTTCTTCACTGGCCTTGGTGACTGCAGGGCTGTTTCTCTCACATTTTCTTATTCCTCTTTCCCATGTCCTTTTGCGCAGCACTTTTACCCTTTCTTAAATATGTCATCACAGAGGTGCTGTCAGTGTCGCAGACAGCCTCAGCTGACTTTGGCCAGCAGCAGGACCATCTTGGGACAAGTGGGAACTGGCTCTGTCTGACATGGGGGCAGCTCCTGGTGTCTTCTCATAGCAGTCACTCCTGCAAGCTCCCCTCCACTAAAAAAACCCTTGCTATGTTAGCCCAACAAGTTAGCTAGGGTTTGGCTCACAATATTAAATCATATTTAGCTGTATTCCTGCATGGCTTGTGCCATGTTCATGTCATGGTGGACACTGAATAACAATAATCTTGCATATTCTTGTTACAGGAACTCCCTCTTATTCCCTAGTGTCTTCAAAGATCACTGTTCCTGCTGCAGATTTACATACTAGTTCTGTACCAAAGGTAATTGTAATGCTGAAATCTTGACCTTTTTTTTCCACACAGTGTGTATTGTACTATATCCAAATATAGATTTTGGGTGGAGGTAGACATTTATAAGTCAATTACAGATGTAATTGTGTAAGTAGAATGTCCCTTCAGGATTTCTGAATGTTTGATTTGTAAGGATAAGTGCCCTGAGTGTTGGCCTCAGACTTAGATTGATCTGGGGGGAGGATGGGAGTTGAGGGAAAAATAGCTCTGATATTTGGAAGAAGTGTCTAATGAAGCTTTTGTCATATCTGTTCCCCTCAACACCCTGCTACATCTTCCTCCCCAGACTAAAGTTATGAAGTCACAGACTACCCCTCATATATTCATACAATCAGAATATCTCAAGTTGGGAGGGACCCAGAGAGTCTAAATCCCTGTTCCTCACAGGACTACCTAAAACTAACCCATGTGAAAGTAAGAGCATTATTCAGATGCTCCTTGAACTCTGAGAGGCATTCAGTCAGTGCCTGCTCTTTCCTTTCCATCACATTTCACATCTTTCCTTCTCCAAATGTCAGCTAGGCCTTTCTGCTGGCCAGCATGATGGGTAGCCCTGACTGGGACAGACTTCCCATAGGTAAAGCCAATTGTCTTTTCAACGTCATCATTCCTGGGATTAAAAATCTCCTTCTCTCTCTCCACAAACTCATTTATTACCATTAATTAATTCTTTCAGCCTTGCCAGCCAGAGTAACTCTGGCTTGGCTTTTGAGAATTTACCTCTGTGTATATTATACATTAAACCATTATAATGTGGAAGTTTGCTTTGCTCTGGGCATGTAATAACTATGGACAGCTGTTAGATGGGTGCCTTTTTGCCAAAGTGGAAGTCTGCGAAGTTTTTGCTGTTCTCCCCAGTTGCCAGACTGGAGGAGATGTGGATATAAAATGAAGGCACTGTTGAAGGTGGGGTTTGAAGTCCCTTTGCAAACAAAATCCATTGCAGATACAATACATAAATGTGCATTTTCTCAGGATCATTTCTTGATTTTTTTTCCAATTACACTTTCACATTGCAGAAGTTGATTCAATCAGAAACTTTACACTGATCTTAGAGACCTTTGGTATCTGGGCGGTAAATGATGGAAGGAGAAGCATGCAGATAATATCCAGTTTGCCCTAGAGCTTTGCCCCTTTTCCACGTCTAACATGTAAAGAAGTAGAGCTCAGTGTTTATTCCCCTACTTTTTCCATTCTCAGCTACTTCTGTTCCGAAGGGTGGTGCTGGGCTCTCTTAGCTTCTAGTACAACAGCAATGTGGATCTTAATTTATGCCACATTTGTAAAATACATTTAGCACCTCTATGATGGGTTTTGCCAATATTCTCTTAGGAAAGCAGCAGTAATGTGGTACTGAGTTCACTCCTCAACACAGTGACAACTCATTTATTTTTGAAGAGTTGTTTCCACATCTACAATGCAGAAATCTGTCTTGGGATGACATTACATATAAATCATAGCAGAGTGTGTCTATTTCTTTTGGCACACAATAAAATTTAGGATGTACTCAATCAATGATTAAAACAATGATCAAAATAATAACAGTAAAAATAATAGCAATGATACTGATGGATTTGTGGCTGGTAGTTATTACATTTGACATTAATTACTTGTCAAACAAAATACTATTAAAGCAAAGCTGAAAAGCGTGTATAAAACAGCTGAGGGTTTAGAGTGGATCTATAACCCTGAGCAACAGTTTCAGACAGTGTTTGATATGCTTATGAACAGAATTATAGGGCACTGGCTATGTTTGGATGCACAAGGCATGGGGCACATTATGGTCTGCTCTAAGAAGCAAAAGAGACCGTGGTGAGGACCCTGTACCCTCCCCATACACATTTCAGGGGAAGGCAATAACTTCAGGTAAAATGGAGGTTTACCTTAAATTGTGCATTTGCAGTTTGTGATTTAAGTTTGTGGGACAATATACAAACATAGTAAAACATTTTCCAGACAAAAAAAAATTGTGTTTTTCTTTTACATTCATAACCTTCCCTGTTAACTGCGTAATAAAGGTTTTCTGACATGGATGCATTTTAATAAATTTCAATCACAGCTGTTGCCAATATATTGCATAATAAACATTATGGTGCTCTTTCATTATAATGTATTTCTTGTTAAGTAGGAGAAATCAGATGGCAAGCCATTTAAGTGTTAGCTGATTAGTGCTGAATCAAACAACTTCTTCAGAAACCACCTGCTTTCCTACCACTGCATTTTCTGAGCACAGAAAGTTGTGTTTGTCATTTGGCTTTTCCTGCCTGGGTACTGGAAACATTCCAAAAGATTTTTCATCTTTATTCTTCTGGACTTTGTAATGAAAAATAGAGGGTAAAATAAAACAGGAGGAAGAGAAGTTATCCAGAGAATTTTTTCCACAGTGAAGGAGGTCATAAAAAGATGGACTCCAGCAAATTGCCTCTCTCTCCCTGGATAATCAGGAAAAATGAGCAAGCGTCCTTGCAGTGCTTCTATGGAAGTCAGGAAGGAGTGAAAAACCCAGGTCCTCCCTCAGGAGCAGGGTGGGGAGGGAACGAGGAGCCCATCTACTGATGGAAAGAGTCACAGACATTAAAGACCTAAAGCCTTGTCTCTCTACCTCTGGAAGGTGGAAGAAAGGATTTTTGTGGTTGGCTTCCTTGTCACCTTCTGGGATCAGGATTAACCACAGCAATAAGGCAAGAAAATGTTTCCGTATGGGCAAAGTGTTTTAATGGAGAATTTTAAAATCAGAAGAAGCTCATCGACATAGGGACAAGACGAAAAGCAGGACAATTGCAGTGAATGAGTATTTTTCAAGTTAGCATTTTGACTGGGCAGAGGCGATCATGTCTGCTACACAGCCCGTTCCTATCACTGTCAGGAGAAAACTGGACGGAAAGTTTCAGCGCAGGTCAGAGCCATTAGGCAGTCTATCTGGGTCCCTGAGAGTATCAGCTTCACATTTCATCCCTTCTGTTGCATACGTAAAAAGTTACAATTTTAAATAATTTGGGAGATTAAGGGAAACTTTGTATCAAAGTTTTTGTTTCCTCAGAAGTCCTCGCCCATGGACCCAACCGGGTACAAAGCCTGAAATATCTGCTGGGTCTCATTGTAAAAGGCAACAACAGAAAATCACTTAGGTCAGCTATTGGCCATTCAACCTCTTTGAATCAGAAACTAATACACAATGTTCACAGAAGATAAATGTTGCACAGCAATTGTGCTGATCAATTCACAACATGAACAAAAGATTTGGCAAATCATCTTAGGGAAAAGTAATATCTCAGCGAAGGAGAAGGGGGAAAAAAGGTGTGTGAGACATTTAAAAAATGATGAATATCGAACTAAATTATTGAGCTGAGGAAAAAATTACCAGCCACTGGAAGGGGAGGCCAGGAGCATCAGTCAAGGGTGCTGGGAGGTCTTCATTCTGATTACATTAGCTAAGAAAAGGTCAAATAGAGAGTAGAGTTACAGGCTTCTATTTAATTGCATATTTTGTTACTGTCAGCGATGGGAGGAGAGTGATCCTTGCTCCTAGTCCCAGAGCTGAGCTGCAGGCCAAATGAGTGTTCGGGACCAAGGTCCCATCTGGGGGAGCTGTTGCTCATGCCCTGACCCATTGCACAGAGCTCCTTCCAAAACCCAAGTGCAGTGAAGGGGATCCCTTACCTTGGCTCTAGCAGGTTTGGGGACAGTCCCACAGACAGTTTAGCCTGAACAGGGGCCATTGGGCCAGTTCTGCCAGGTCCTGAGTGCCACCTTCAAGGAACTGCGTTTTTTCAAGTCCCACTGGTACAAAAGGAACTCTGAGGACCCAGCATCTTGCAGGACTGGACAGTCTCCTACACAAGCCTCGTAATTAGTCCATTTAATGCGCCATAAATGTCTCTATGATAAATCAGAAGACCATTTCATCAGAGGGAGTGAGTGCTCATTTATAGCAGGCCAGATTCATCCCTGGTGTAATTCAGCTGACTTCAGCACAGCTACATGAGGCCTGCACTTGCCACCACAGCCACACTCTTCCTCTCCAATCCAGAGTGAGTCATGGCTCTGTTAATGGGGAAGGATCTATTTTTCTTCTTAACTACTCCGAATGACACTCTATAAACTGGAAATACTATTTAGTTGTGGTTGTGGTTTTATACTGGGAAGGAAATGAATGATGAATTGTAGCTCCATTTATTGCACTGTATATAACTGCTCTGACTCTGAGGATTGTTCGAGAAGAAAAATTAAGCTATCAAAATCAAATTAAAAGGCCAATAAAATAGAAATATAAACCAATGACAGCAAATAATTTTACCCATACTGATGAAATGTACTGTAGAGTATGTCATGTTGTGATATTCATTGGTCAGCATATCTTGATTAAGAGAATAATAAATATTGATGATACAGATATAGAAAAGGCAGGTGCAGGTTATAGTATAATTTTTTGAAGTTTCTGTGGAAGAAGGGGAGGAGTAAAGTTACGTGGGTGGGATTAATTTATGAGGAAATGAGAAGGAATTTCTAGGCTGTATGTTTATTGATGGACAGGGAAATGTACTGAGTGTACAAAAAGTTGGCAGGCTGGAACTGGTTTGCTATTTGAAGTAAGTGTATCCAAATTATTTTGAGGGTATCCAGAACTTTTGGGTGGGTGTTTTCCTGTAAATGACGTGAATTTGGAATGCGAATTAAAAACTGAGGGCAGGGTGAAAAATAACCTTCAGAAATAGAAAGCTAGGTCTCCCTGCTTTTTTGTTCTAACAGTTAGCTAAATGTGTGATGCATGCACACACAATAATTTCAGCAATTTGTTCTAATGCAGCTAGACTTGGATTTTTTTGGCTGGCTAATAGCAGGCAAAGTCTTCAGTTTCTCACACATTTCCACAGTGTCAGTGTGTGAGGAACTGCCATCTGTTAAATCAATTTAAAGATCAGAGCCCTGTTTCATAATGCCAGATGTGTGTTCATCATTCATATCACTGATGTCATATGGGTTGCAGAAATGACTACAACATGCTTGTAATAGCAGAAGTCCTTCTTTCATTGACTGAAGATCAGTATTCAAAACACCACTGAAGGATTCAACCCTGAAATCAGCTGATACACACACTCATTTTACCTTCTGATTCATCCATGTATTGCTAGCTCTTTTTTTTTTTTTTTTTTTTTTTTTTTTTGTCTGGCTCAAGAGCTGGAAAGATCTGGGCATCAGTTTCCCTAATCAAACCAACACACCATGCAAAGATTTTCCGAGCATAATAGTCCCGTTATAGTAATCTCTATAAAAAGGCATGCAGGGCAGATGATAAGTCAACAGGCAGGCTTTGAAACATGTGACTATCAAATATCCATGGTTAACTACATGCCAAGCTGATAGTATGAAGAGATTTAAAAGTATGTAAAAAAAATGCTGATGATATTGCATCCTCACTGATGGAGGGGACCATCTTAGAAACTCTCTCCTTTAACCTTGGGCTGTGCAGAGAGCCACTAGAGTTGTCTATTGTCCCTTCCTATGTAGGATGTAATGAATAATAAAACCATTTTTTTCTCAGTCCAAGACTGATGGGATGAGTAGGGCACTGAATTAATCTGAAGAAGAAACAGCTTTGAAAACAAAACCAAGCAGGGACTCCAGCAGCTGTTGAATATCAAGGTTTACATATGAAATGGTTTTTGTGGTCCTTCTCCTCTGCGTTTTGTATTTGTAATGTGTTGTATGAGATCTATAGCATCAGAAAATGAGTTTTATGTCACTGACCAGCAGCCAGCAGCCTCTATTTCAGTGAAGTTATATCCAGTGAACTGCAACCTCCGTGAGGCTATGCTACTTCAGAGAAAGCTCTGCAGAAAATGGGCCAGTACACAGCATGAGTTGATTGAAATTCATGAAATTATTCATTAGTTGGTATCGAGCACAGTGAGAATAAAATACAAGTAAGCCAGGGCATTTGCGCCAAAGCAAGTAACCCTGACAGATGCAGCAGGGCAGAGGTGAACCAACATGGGCACAGTCCCCACCTCAGGGCCAAACTTGCTGCTTGGTTCCTCCTTTGGTGTTGAGGAGAAACGGCATGACAAGGCAGGAGCAGGATGGCTCATTCTTGCAGATGAGATTTTTAGAGCAAAAGAGGCATCCTTGGGTTTCACTTTCCCCCAAGCTGTCAGGGAAGAATAGGACAGTCTAGAACCAGCTGGTGCTAGTTCTCTGTCTCCCTCCTATTCAAAATCACATGCAAACCTAAATGACCGGTAGTGTTGCTGGTGGCTATATATAATGGCTGTAAACACTGCATCTTTCACAAGATTACTTGATGAACTTTCTGATTAATGTCTTTTTTCCTTTAGTAAATCTGGGTGCAATGCAGTATTTTTGTGCAACAAGTTCTGGGAAATATTATCACCCCTGTATTTTGCTAAACATGGGATTTAAATAATGACCTATTTCAAGAAGTTTCAGAGACAGTGTTCAATGAGGTGCTCTTGGACACCCTCTGAAACTTTCTGGTTATTCAGTAGGCTAACTAGTTTAGTATACTTTATACTTAAAGGAGACCCTACAGTATCTGGGAATATTTGCTTTCCACAAACATAATGCTTGCCTTCAGCTTTATTTAGATTTCTTTTTCCATTCTACTTGTAAATTTGTTATTTTGGTGGGGAGCAGTAGTAGGGAGCTTCTCAAAACCTCTGTCCTAGTAAGAAAGCCTGCTGTAACAGACCTGTCACTCAGCAGTCAGGAAATGCCAAATAACTGTTCTGCCATAAATGGAGCAAATATTGTCATATATTAATCTCCAGGGTAAGACAGACCAGAGGACACTTCTGATGTGCTCTGGAAATGAATGAGTGATGTCTCTGTTGAGCACCAGTAAGGTCTTTGGGCTGAACTGCAAGAAATTAGGTGCAGCAGAGAGATCTTGAAAAAGGTCTCTTGAGCAGAGACAGGCAATCCTGTTACTTCCCAGAGCACCTCTCCTCTCTGCAGAAATAAACAGTAAAGAATGGTAAATTTAGAAAACAGCAGCATGTTCTAGAAACAAAAAGGGTGGGAAGAGAGGCGGGGGGAGGTAGAAGGGGGGCAAGAAAGAGAGTTGTGTTTAAAACAGAAGGCAGCTGTCTTATGAAATGTTTCTAGGATAGTTATATTTATCCCATGGTTTTCCTTGAGGTGCTGGGACTCATTAAATACCAGAGACATGTTGTCCACATTTGTTATCTAACATTTTCCTCTATGGCTTACTCAATAACGTATATGTAGCACATGCATTATTTAATATGTTTAATACTGGAAGAATACCAAGGCAATACAGACTGTACATGATTAATGCTCCAGAAAAAAACACACACGAAGACTGGTCAATAATTAGGAACCAGCTTGGACTTGATAAAAAATTGCCCTGGGAGGAACAGTGGAATTTCCATTATTTTCCAAGGGCTTGAGACCAGGTGGAGAAGTTGCAAGGAACAGTAGCCAGCAGCTTGCATTTACTTGGAGGTAGACGAAGCCAAGGCTGGGGCTGGCTGCAGCAAAACATTGGGCTGTAGAGTTACATTTAGGAAGCTTTGTGAAGACACATTTGTATAACTTTGGAAGAAAGTTTCATTCCTTAGGGCTACTTTGTAATTATCTAGGTGACGTCGTGCTACTACATTTAAATATCCATAGTGTACGTTTCTTGGATGCATTTGAGAATGAACTTTGTCTCTTCCTCTGCAATAATTTTTTTGTAAAAGCACATAAATAATTAGGACTGGAAATCCACTGCAGTGACTTCAAATGAAGATGGGGTTTTCAAAACTGCTGAGCACTTGCCCTGCACTGATCCCACTGGGGTCAGTTTGAAAACAGGCTGCTGTTGGTGGAAGTGGAATCATGCCAGTCATGAGAAATCTAAAAAAAGCCTGCCTTGAATAAACACTGGGATGTTGAGTGTGGTCTTTCAGACACATGAAATAGTGGTGTGCTTATTGTTGCAATTTCTGATGTATTTGGAAAGCAATGTCAGATGTTAAGTTTTTCTTACAGCTTAATGGGTAGTTTCTTTAAGAGAACCAGAGGAGAAACGCCCAACATCGTGTTGTCCTAAAAAGAATATAGACTGCAGAGTCCACAGAAAGTTCTCAGATAATGTAAGACCAATTAATGAATTCCCAGAACTGCCATCACTGTGTTGCATGTGAAGCTTTTGTTTGGTACTGCTGTGCATCCTTTCCTTTGTATTTAGATTTTGAGTGGGTTGCTGATGATAGATTTCATTTTGGTATAACTTTTGAGGTGGGGCGTTTGTAGGTAACCCCCCTGCGTACCCTTGCAAGACTGCTTTTCTAGGATTTCTTTTAGTTCTATAACTGCTTTTATTTTCCCATAGGTGCGACCCCAAAGACGTACTGATTATCCCATCAACCCAAAGAAAATCAGAAATGTGACACTTGTTTAGGATGTGCTTGTCCAGGAAAATTATCAGTTGCATTTTACACATTTGTATGGCTTTGTGCAATAGAGAGAGGTTAATACCAGTTGTCTCAGTTTAAGCTATAAGTTATTTTTCTTTTTGTCCTCATGCAATGAAATAAAAGTGCAACCTTTATAATGTAGTATATGATATCTCAGCAAAATAATGGACATAAATGACAGCCTTAACTTCAGAGACAATGAACTTGATGGGACTCTACAAGAACAAGAATCCATGCTTCGGGTCCCAAGGAAATCAACAAAACTGCTATCAGACAGAAATGTTAGGTTACCCACAGCAAGGTGAAGAACTGGAACTGCAAGAGATTTATTAGTTCAGAAGAACTGGTTAATAATAATACTGATTACTACAATATCTACTGTGTGGGGTTTTTTTATGTACTTCCTGTAGAACTGATCATCTTGAGCTTATAGATCAATACCATTTTTCAATTTCTTTTCTGTAATAAAATCAAGGGAAGTTTTCATGAGGGCTGTTTCAGAATTTCTAACAAAACTATCTTTGGATCTGAAATAAATTTGTTTTATTTCAATGCATTCTTTTGCTAAAAGTATTTGTCTTAAATCGGATTTTCCTGTTTCAAATAAAAAACAATTACCCATGTGCCAAAGAAAATCCTATTTTTATTGAAATGCAAAAATCTTAAGCTGAAAAACATGGATTTGAAACTCTAACTTATAAGAGTTGTTGCTTGAATGCTTAATGTCTCTGTTCTACCTGTGGGGCTGAGTTTGGCAGCCAAATGATTTGGGTCACAGCAAACGGTGGCTGCTGGTGTTCCTGCTGGACCCTGTTGTTTCATCAGGGGTAGAGTTGATAATCACCATGGGAAATGCACTTTAACTAGGCAAACCTATTAGTAGAGTGGATCTGGCACATGGACCTTATATGTGCCTTCCCAATCTAAAGATTATGATTTCTAGTGACATGTTTTGTCTGAAATTTAGCATTTCATAATGCAAGCTTATTATTTTTTTACAAAAAGTCGAACTTCTTCCAGAAAAACAAGTTATTTTCAGTGTGCTCGTCTTTCTACCCACTCAAAGCATTCTGAATTATTCAGTGCTTTGCGTGTTAAACTTTTCTATGAACCAATGCAGGTGCTCTTTGAGTGCTGAGAGAAGCTGCTACAAAGAATTATATTCAGTGATATTTTCTGTGCAACTAAAATAAGAAATTTGAAACCTGATCTCAGGAAAAAGAAGTTCTTCTGCACGTTTAGCATTTGGCATCTCATTAAATGGTGGCGGATTTTGCACTGCGAGTCACATTTTCAGTCAGTCTGTCAGAACAAGTGCTGAGAACAATTAATGCTCTGCCATATGCAATTGTGTACAAAGCTGTTTCAAATTCTGGCCATCTACAGTTTTTCTGTCTTGTTTGGTTAAGGAGGATCTTTGAAATGCATTCCCATTGCATGCAATTGTACCAGCAGTATGGTATGTAAATAGCTGTAGTGATATACAGAGAAAATATAAGCAATTTACATTGTGGAATATCTGTGGTTTTTCCTTGAAATAATCATGCACTGAGAGAAATATCTGCCTTATTCTGATACAAGCGTTGGTATTACTGACACCTCCGAGTTACTACTGCAGCTTGATGTAACCTAAACACAAACAAAAATCCACTTATGGTCCATGGCGTAAGAGAGACAGGCCCAGGGTTACACCATCCTGTGGCTTGGGGATAAAAGCCATGGACCTTTGGCTTTCTGGGCATGTGCATGCTTAGCAAGCCTTTTGGCTGTCGGAAAAGTAACCCTACAGTGCAAAGATGGGAACTGCATGGAAGCAGTAGTATCCCAGCAGAAAATGTTAATTCATTAGAACGTATTTTGAAACGGAATCAAACTATACTCTGGTGTTTATCTCAAAGCCCTTAGCTTCAATATTATTCGGTATCATATTAAGCAGCCAACCTAGAACTGAACAAACCCCTTTCTCCAATTGATCTATATCCTTCCATGTTAATAAAATAATTGTTATGTTGAGGACATGGGAAAGAGGGGACATGCTCTGAGACAAAAGACAAGCTCCCATATCACTAATATGGTGCTTTCCATCCTGAGGAGTCCCCACTGAGATTTCTATGCTGTGCTACCTGGTGCTTAAAGCTCTTCAGAGGATACCAGCAGTACTTCCCAAATCGGTTTTCAGGCTGTGGTTGGGCAAAAGCATCTCCTGGCATTGCTGTTTGTCGTGGTTTAGGCTGAAGTGGACTTTGACGGCGACAGATGCTCTCCCCCCACTTTCTCGCTCCAGGAGAAAAAGGGGGAGAAATAAAGAGATTTATGAGTTTAGAATGAATTAAGCTACTTTAACAAAATATTAAAATTTAAAAAAGAAAAAAATGAAATAGATAGGTACATTATATACAAAACCTTATCAAGCTCCCAGGGTGACGTCACTGGCAGGCACTGGGGCAGTCCCAGACTGGACTCGGACAGATGGGAACTGGATTCCAGCTCTGGAGTCAGGAACACATGGATCAGGATCAAAGGCAGATGATCAGACAGGGTCCTCTTCAGATGTCGGCCATTGAAGAAAGAGGGCTGACCCTTTGATCCCTCAGCTTTTATACTGAGCATGGGGCAGATGGGATGGAATACCCCAGTTGGTCAGGTTTGGGTCACCTGTCCTGTCTGCTCCTCCCCACAGGTGGGACCCCTCTATGCTTTTCCGTTTCCGACCCTCTAATGGGGCAAATAACGAAATTGGCTGACCTTGGTTCTTACAGCATTAAGTACTCTGCATACCATTCCTTGGCATGTAGCACAAACGTTGGACTTATCATTCTGAGAACAAGCAGTTTTCTTCACAATATGCTGTTAATTTCAGAGAGTTAGAGGAGGCCCAGCTAAGATGTAAAATTACTGAACAGAAAGTTGGTTCTGTTTTACCTCAAACTGGGACACTGCTGAATGAATGAGCCGATGTGAGACCCCTAATCTGGGAGCTGTGTGGGAGCCCCCTTCCCTGCTGATAGCTTCAAGCTGTCGCAGGNCTTCGTTCTTACAGCATTAAGTACAAGCAAGGGCCTCTCTGCATACCGTTCCTTGGCATGTAGCACAAACGTTGGACTTATCATTCTGAGAACAAGCAGTTTTCTCCACAATATGCTGTTAATTTCAGAGAGTTAGAGGAGGCCTAGCTAAAATGTAAAATTACTGAACAGAAAGTTGGTTCTGTTTTACCTCAAACTGGGACACTGCTGAATGAATGAGCCGATGTGAGACCCCTAATCAGGGAACTGTGTGGGAGCCCCCTTCCCTGCTGATAGCTTCAAGCTGTCGCAGGGCAGCCAGGTCACCCTCCAGCAGTACATCTTGCCTGGGCACTGGAAGGGGCTCCAGCGTGCCATGCTTACCTCAGGGACCACTTTCCAGGAGATGACAGCCAGTGGACAACACACAGCAGCAACAGGAATTACACCCCACGGACTGCACATCCCACTGACTCGAACAAACAAAGGTTTTTTGCACATATAGGTACCACAACCATGGAAACGTGCACATTAACCAGAGTCTGGAGCTATTTTCCTTCCTGCCAGCTACAAGAATGCATCCCACACAGCTATGGTATACTCTTAACAGCATTAGCATGAGGTTTAAAATTCTCATGGTGTCCTTGAAATTTATAGTTGGGGGCATTTGTATGCTACCAGATTTGTTTTCTTCAGGCATGTTGTACATCCTGTATATCATCTCCAGTACTAGCTGTTACTTATGTTTGCAAATAGAGCTCCACAAATAACAATACATAAAATATAGAGACAATTTTTAGCACACAGGGAATATGAAATATGCAGGCACTTTCAGAAGACACAGTAGACTAAAAATATTGAATTTCAGCCACTTTATGGAGACACCAATCATTTGTACACATGCATATTGATTTATAATTATGACTTGAGGGACATTTTAGTAATCTAGAAGTGTCTAGTTTTTTACTGCTCACAAACTGCGCACAATTTGATAGTATAAAACCCTTCCACATTTCCTTACAAAATGTTCTGATTTGAATTCCATCCGTGTATATGTTGGAAAAAAAATGCATTGGAGATAAATAGTAATTCATTCTACAGTAAGGTTTCCTAAAGTTTTCTCACCAGTTTTATATTTCACAGAAAATTCAGGCTACCTTTAATACAAAGCCACTTAAAAATAACACTGGTTTCATCTGGAGGTTTCTTTTTACAAGAAAAAAGCACCTCAGGTTTGTGTGGGCTGAGCAGAACCAACAGATGAACTCTTACTGAAGGGTACTCATAATATTGACTGTTGTTGAAGAAACCAACATTTGGTTTCTTACTGATCTGATTGAATAGAGCTTCTAGTTTCAATATTTATTTGGTAGAATGTGTAATATGTGGTGCCACTAACCTGAAATACACCATTCTTGAGTATTTGGCTCAACAGTGACAGAGATAGGAACTCTTTGGTTATTGGCCTTGCTATCTCTTTCCCCAAAAGGATCCTGCAAGAGGCAGGAAGGACACAGCTTCCTACAGGCTTCCCCAGCAGAAGCTCCTGGAAAACCAGAGGACGATTCCCTCAAAGTGTTGTGGATAACTCATCTCAGTACCCTTCTGTCTCCACCTGAATAGATCTTACCCATCTAAAATGGGGCCCACCCCCAACTCTCCCTCCCCAAATTTCTCTAAATCCCACACTTACATTCCCAGAAATACAATAAAATTAATCCAATGGCCTCACAGGAACTGTGTAAGTAAAATGAAGCAATCAGTATGGACCAAAATGGTCTCATGGTCAAGCTGTAATAAAAAACCACCCTGGCTGCCAATAGGAAAACACTGCTCCCAAAACATGTTTGGCATCTTAGTACTCTTTTTCCGAACAGCCTCCAAAACTCCTTTTAAAGATGAGGTTGAGAGCTGAAATTCATAAAGCCACTTGATATGGAGGAGCACGCTCTCAGTAGATGTGACTTTTATGATTAGACTCTCCTCCTACTCACCACGGTCGACTCTTGTTCCCCAGGCTATAAACTACCTGTCTCTTCTTCCACCTAGGTGACAAGCAGCTTCATTTAACTTTAACTTTCTCTCTCTCACTTTCCTCCCTCTTTACCATCCTTTCTTCTCCACAGCTCCCAAATATCTTCTCTTTAAACAAAGGCCTAATAGATACATGCCTAATTAACATCTGAGCATTTGTTCTCAGCTTGTATTTAGCTCTGAAAATTGCTGTTTCTATTTCAGACCTGAATAAGGGCTTGCATACCTGAAAGTTTGCCTAATATTTCCAGCAATACCAGCTGATCCAATAAAACATGCTACCTCTACCTGCAAACTTTTTCCGTCCTAATGCACACACACTGTATTTCCATCATCCCACCCACTGGGACGTCAGGAGGACACTATGCAAAACTCAACTGACCTTCCTGAACTGCTGTTGGGAAAAATTGAAGAAAGAAAGAAAGAGAAGCCAAGCTGGGTCCACGCTGACATGCCTGCAGCAAACCTCCTCAACCAGTGGAAAAGTTAGCTGTGTTGTTGAGAAGGTGGGATTTGACCAGAGGTCTCTGCATTGCTTCAGTCTGTAGCTCCGAATGAGGTTCCTGCCCTTGTGCCCTGGGGAGCTCAGTTTTCTCTTACCCATTCTTCACCCTGCTCTCTGTTCTTTGGGAGGTGCAGGCTCGTAAAAACTCCTTTACATTAGCCTAGAAATCATGGATTATTTATGGTAGATTAGCACAGATAGTTATTTAAGTGAACATGGATATTTGCTGGCTCAGAGGAATATCGAAATAGGCTATTCCTTTTCAACTCAGAGAATTAATGTCTGGGAACTTCCAGTGTCATTAGGCATTAGCTCTCACAGCAGAACACACATCACACAGATGTTATTTATATTGTTTATTTTCTACTGAGGTATGATCACTCCCTCAAATAAGGCTTACACTAAGTGCTTTTTTAAAAAATCATGTTCCAGCAAAACACTCTGTTTGTTTTTGTTTTGGGGAAGGAATGCCAAAATCTAGGGAAAACAGTAATGAGATGTTTTTATCAGAGAAGCCAACCAGATCCATCTCAGCTCTGCCTCCAACTCATTAGCTTCCCAACACAAAAAGCCTAGGGGCTGCTCTGACCTTGGATGGGCTCAGCTGTGCTATTGATCCCTTTGGTCCCAATGACTTTCCCATCAGATACTGATGCTGCGGTCTCAGCTCCGCTCTTTTGGACCATCTATTCATGCACCCTGGGTCTCTCTGCTGCAAACACCAGTGTTGTTACCACCCGTTTTAGACCAACTGTGAAAGGCCGAAGGGAGACTTGTGGGTCAGACCTCCTGCCCCACAGCTGACAGTCTGTCAGAGATGGTGGCAGACTGTATTCTTCTTTCCCAGAGGAAGAGGATTCACAAGGTGCTGCGAGCTGCCAGATGCTGGGACTGTTCTGTATCGCTCTTCAGAGACATTTGGTTTTGTTCAGAACTTACCCTACTGTCCTTCTAAAGGACAGTCAATGAATCCCCTTTGATGAGGAAATACATTTATTTAGTATTACTATGAAGCCATACAATTTGTTAAAATAAATGCTACGCCTTTTACTTTTGTCTCAGCACTTCTCTTGCATGTTGCAGCACCTATGCAGAAGCTAGTAATCTTCATGATGATTGCTTGTCCACACCAAAAAAGTGATGGGGTAGCAATTCCTGCTTGAAAATTAGATTTGTGTACTCTGGATTGTGTTATTTTTCAGCATAGAGCAGTCAGACACACTTAAACCATGCAAAACAGAGACTGTTTTGTTAAAATACAAGCAAATTTAGCAGCTGTTTTTGTGGAGATCTGCGTCTTGTAAATTTGCAAGGCTGCTCCCTGATCCTCTAAAGACATCCTCACTAAGATCTGCTAATCAGCTAAGCCCTTCGATGCTGCCTTTGAGGAGGCAATACCTCAGCCTGAGCTCAGAATAAGTTTGATCACTGCTTCATAGTCTCCATTTGAGAAATGAACAACTCAAAGAGGACAAAGAGACACAGTGTCTATGTCGGGCCACCAGAATTCACTGGGGAGGCATCTGAGCTGGCAGAGGAACGGTTACTTTCCTCTACTCCATTTATCCATTGCCAGAGCAGGGGACGAACACAGAGGAGTGACAAGGTTAGAAGTGCTCATCACCAGGAGTCCTTACACCTGGTGGCAGGGCAGTGTGCCACTCCCCGAGTGGAACACAGCAATATACCTTGAGGAACAGCTGTAACTGCAAAACAAGTTAAAATAAAATTAACCCTTTTTTCCCTAAAATTATATATGATGTTGACATCATGGATTCTGTCATACTGGGGCTATAATTGAATTGTACAAGGTTTTACTCTGGCACTGTGTTCCTGTGGCACAGTGACGCAGTGTTTTGGTGAAGAAACATCAGCTGAGTATAATCAACTGAAATATCAGCAATATGAACATAAGACCTAATTATTCATTACCTTTCACCTTAAGATCCTGAAAAAAATTGTGACATTCTGTATTGTGCAACCAAATTTGAGGAAATTTTATAACTTTGTATTACGGATTCATGGATTCACAGATTTGACAGAGTTGGAAGGGACCTCTAGAGATCATCTAGTCCAACTCCCCTGCCAAAGCAGGATTGCCCGGAGCACATCACTCAGGACGGCATCCAGGTGGGTCTTGAAAATCTCCAGAGAAGAGGACTCCATGACTTCTCTCAGCAGCCTGTTCCAGTGCTCTGTCACACTCCCCTAAAGAAGTTCTTCCTCATATTTGAGTGGAACTTCTTATGTTCCAGTTTATGCCCGTTGCCCCTCGTCCTATCGCTGGAAACCACTGAAAAGAGTATTAAATCACAAGTCAAGATTCTATTCCCTTTGCTCATGCAAAATCTTTGCTGATTTCAGTGGGGTAAGTCTATTTTAAAATTAAAATACCTTTCTTATTTTGTAGGAATGTCCAGAGTTCCAAATAAACATATTCCTTCTGAGGCTTCCATATTTTAAATTTTTTTTTTCCAACGTATAAAGATTAGCTGTGTGCATTAAATGTGTTTATGAGATGCATGTAGTAAAAAGGATGGAACATTGGGAGGTGCAAGGGCTGGAAAGTACAAGGTAAAGGAGGAGGTGGCTGTGGTAGCACACCTATATTTCCACTGCTCTGATCTGATACCTAATAGCTGAGGTCTTGGGACATCTAATGAGATGACTTGGATGTCATATGTAATGTTGATAGCATTCATAAGAAGTTTGTCAAGGCCTTGAATATGTCAACAGACTCTGTAGCCATCTTTCTCTGCAGTGCTCCTCTACAGCCTCTTCCACCCCACACATCTAAGGGTTTACCTGCCTGCCTTCGAGCTCTCCTCTGATATGGTGATGCTGTGTGTCTTTCCATCATGCTCCTGTGAAAACAGCTGAGTTGTGGCAAAGAGCCATAAGAAGCCTCATGTGGGACCATTGCTCGTGCACCCCATGCTCCCTGGCTTGGGAGCTCCGTTACCCACCCCACAGGCAGGTACACTGCCCAGCCCTTGCACCTCGCTGGCCCTGCCCTGGCTTCACTTGGTGGTGGGACCCTGAACCTGCCTGTCACCACACAGCTGTGTGGTCACCTGCTTTTAGCTGACCTGGTGGTGGTCACTGCAGCTGCTCTGCTCTTTTTCCCTGGGTCCCATGGGACTGTGCACCTCACTCTGAGGACCCGGCCCCTGCCTGCCCTGCCCAGCTCACAGTATGCCTGCCTGGTGGAGCAGCCCCACGCTGCTCCTCCTGACACCACATGCCACTGCCAGGCCCTTTCTGAGCTGCATAGAAGTCCTCAGTTTCCCGGAAAAACAGCTGTAGGGATTCCTCGGGTTGCAAGAAAGATTAGTTTGAGGGCAGATTTAAAAGTTGTTTTTAGAGATGCCACACGCTAACTGGCTAGGACACCTTGTGTAGTTTCCCAGTGGCTGCACGTTACAGCAAGGAACTATTTAGGAACCCATTTAGTGTTCCATTTAGTCCACCCACTGAGGAAGAGAGTTACTTGCAGATGTAAGCGCAGTCCCACCATGAAGCAGCAAGGCACAGCATCGCCCTTGGGTGGTCCTGCCGCAGGGGCCCTTCCTGCAACCACCACAGCACTGCTGCTGCTCTGCATCACTCCCAGGCCACAGGTGGGAGCATCCTTTACCCAAACGGAGAAGCCGGGCAGCCACGCACTTTGTCCCACAACATGGAAGCACAAATAGTCTACCAAGCGGTCATACAGGGAAGACAAGCCATTTGGCTTTATTAATCTCCGCGTTAGTACAGGCTGTCACACCGCGGTACTGCTCCTAAGCAGATGCCTAAAGAAAATTTGCTGTGCCCAGAAACTTTTTAGGTGCAAGTCCTTTCCCGCTGAGCACCTGCAACAAAGTCACATCTGAACGACGCATACCTACGCTGCGCTACTGCAAATAATGTCTTATTCCCCTCCAGAAAAGTTTTCTTTTTCACCTTCTTTGCAGATGCTTCTTTTCCCTCCCTCTGCCCTCACTTTGTTGTCACCTCTCACAGCTTTGCCTGTTTAATCAGGAACCCAAATGCTTCAGAGCAGGTGACTCTGCAGCTGCCTGTGAAGCTCCATGAGCAGCTGCATGGCACTGCAGAAATAATAAGGAAGGAAATCTATACCCCTTTACCCTCAGTGGCCAGACAAATTTTGCCCTGCATTGCAGATGTGATTCAATTATTGCAATGAACCCAATCACAAATAATTAATGAAGACTTTCTAATGCACATTGGGAAGATCATCCACCAAACCAGGGGAGGTTTTCTTTCTTCTCTTGCTATATTGCTACACTCAGCAGCTTCACAGGTAATAAGTTACAAAGCCTTAGTGCCTTAATTTCAACTGCTAATCTCTTTTGATAGGGCAGAGGTAGATACAATTAACATCAGATGATTATGAAGTCATTGATGGTGCTCTGAAATGGAAACTGTAAGAAGAGCCATGAGCTATGGTTACCAATGTTACATTGCTTAAGTCACTACTTTGCTTGTATTTGTTCATTTTACTGTGGGGTAAGATTTGCCTAACGGATACCTATGGCTTTTGTGTCCTTTGTAGCTGCTTAATGATAAAAGTTCACAGTGGGCAAGTGAGTGACAGTGCATGCCATCTCTCGTTTTCTGTGTGTTTATCTTCCTGGGAAGCACTGCCTTCAGATATACTCGTGGGTCATTGACCAAGTTAATTCAAAACATCAACTAAATAGCCTGTAATTGCAACGATTTACACGTAGGTGCCAGGCTGTAACTATACTGTTTTTCCTCCCGCAGGTGCAGAGTGCAGAATATTCAGCTCACGCTGCCTGAGTTGATGTTATGCTGGAGACCTCATAGGTAAGAGTTCATTGAACTCAGTTTGCTCTGTTTGCTGTGTTTTCTGCTTTGCAAACACAGTTGTCAAATGAATATAATTACTAGCACAGGGTTGTTGGTTTTTTCCTGTCAAGCAGCAAGAAGACTTAAAGATCTAACTCAAAGGTCAATTGGCATAATCAACAATTTAAGTAATAAATCTATTATCAGGCTTTCAATTTCATTACCCAATTAATGATTCCTTCCCCTGGGTTAGAATTGGCATTTCAATGTGCAGAGCATGGCAATTCTTAGTAGCCAGGTAAATTTTTTGACTTGTTTTATGGCCAAGATAATTTATAACACAAAAACTCCAAAGGACATAATGGTTACTTTGTTCTCTAGGGATCAGTGATGTCCTCCTTTAAATTATAAATGTGTATAATGGAACAAGAGGAATAAACATCTAATATGGAAATGGACTTGAGCTGGGATGTTTATATGCTTGCACATCTCTTTGCAGCATACTTATTGAAACCAGCAAGAAACATATTCTGGCAATGCTCTTGGTCCCAGTCGAAAATAGTTGCCCCTCTTTC
>JAHREE010000459.1:4505008-4516527 GCA_033628505.1 Tringa tobata | reverse complement strand
ACATTCTTCTTTCCCAGGTGCAAGACCCTACACTTATCCCTGTTGAACCTCATGAGGTTCTTCCTTGCCCAGCTCTCCAGCCTGTCCAGATCCCGCTGGATGGCAGCACGGCCCTCTGGGGTGTCAGCCACCCCTCCCAGTTTGGTATCATCAGCAAACTTGCTGAGGATACACTCTGTCCCCTCGTCCAGGTCACTGATGAATATATTGAACAATACTGGACCAAGTATTGACCCCTGGGGGACACCACTAGTTACAGGCATCCAGCTTGAACCTGCTCCATTAATCATCACCCTTTGGGTCCTGTCACAAAGCCAGTTTTCAATCCATCTCACTGTCCCCTCTTCCAGCCCGCACTTCCTCAGTTTCCCAATGAGGATGTTATGGGAGACAGTGTCAAAAGCCTTGCTGAAGTCAAGGTAGATGACATCTGCTGCCCTCCCATCATCCAACCAACCAGTTATAACATCGTAAAAGGCTATCAGATTGGTCATACATGATTTACCCTTGGTAAACCCATGTTGCCCACTTCCAATAACCCCCCGTTCTTCAATTTGTTTGGAGATGACCTCAAGAATGAGTCTCTCCATTATCTTCCCAGGGACAGAGGTGAGACTAACTGGCCTGTAGTTACCAGGATCCTCCTTCTTGCCCTTTTTGAAGACTGGAGTATAATGGAACAAGAGGAATAAACATCTAATATGGAAATGGACTTGAGCTGGGATGTTTATATGCTTGCACATCTCTTTGCAGCATACTTATTGAAACCAGCAAGAAACATATTCTGGCAATGCTCTTGGTCCCAGTCGAAAATAGTTGCCCCTCTTTCGCAGCAGTGAAGGAGGAAGGTGAACAGGGAGAAGGAGGGAAAGTTACATTTCAGCAGCAGAAAGCAGAAAGAAGTTAACTCTCATGTCTTTTCTGCTGTTGTAAACCGAACTTCATTCATTTGAAATGATTTTGTTTAAAGACACTACACTGAAGATCCTCTGGAGTGACTTAGACAAGGTACTGGCCTATTCTGCTAATGGCTCTCCCAGGAGTCAAATCCTGCATTATTTTTTTTTCCGGTTTTATACTAAGCATAATTGCCTTTTCCCACTGAACCCCACATAGTGCTGATACGTGGTGCATAGGTTAGCGATAGTATTTTGTCACTGCTTTTTAATACTGAATCTAAATGTGGTCTAAGCAGATAAGTAGCAAACTGTTTACAGACGCAGTACTGAGAGTGTAATTAACCATCCTGCTTAATGAGGTATTAGTAAGTATCACCCAAGAGCTTGAGGATATGTATACAATGTGCTTTCACCTACTCTCAGTCCTAGCCCTGATCAGTGCCTCGTCAAATTGAGCTCTCAAGAGCAAACAGCAACAGAAAATCCCATTAGAAAGTAAAGCTTCAGAATTCATTAAAGATCCTGACTCGGCCATGCAGGCTAGTGCAGGACTGGCAGGGTTTTCCTCCCCCACCAGGGTACGAGAGGTCTCACATTAGGCAGCCCTTGCCCTCAGGCCTTGCATTTGAAGGTTTTCTACCTCCCAGAAATCCTGGGCATACTCCACAGCCAAAGAAGAGCTGTGGCCTCTAGAGATGGACCAGTAAGAGGCATGTGCAGGGGGAGATTGGCACAGCCCTGTTCTGATATGACTACACAACCAAGTAACTACATCGGCTGGTTCTCCACCCAAGGAACAACTTGGGACCAGATGGCAGTGGGAACCCTGGTGGTGTGCATTAGGACTACTGAGATATTCCTGCAAACACAGAAAATGTGCTAGAGATGGGTAGTATTTTATTTACTGTACACACGGAAGCCCTCTTTACTCATCCAGAATTTGTATAAAAATATTTTCGCATATCTAATTCCATGCCACCTGCCAGCATAACAATGCAGTATCGACAAAGCTAATACACACATGCAAGCAAACAGAAAATTTCCAGGCTCTGGGTCAGAATCCCTTGCACACACTGTCCAGAAACTTATATCAAATGCTTACACTACGTTTCCTTACGTGGGCTGTATTTCATAGCCGTTCCTGAGGCTACAGAAGGATCTCACTGACACTGGCTCTCACTGAGCAGGGGGCCCTGGTGACCTTCAGAGATCTCTTTTGACCTAAATTATTCTTTGATTCTATGAGTTTGTTTGAAAAATGAAGCAAGGTAGATAAATGCTCAACTAAATGGCAATGTCCTCTGTAAAAGCAGCTAGCAAGTTTTTGGCTTTTCCTGGATAAGAGATATGTTATTTAATACCCTTCGCTTCCTCAGTATCAGGTGAACTCATCTGTTTACAATTGCATAACATCATTAAAGTTTCAGCTTCTGAAACTTTAAATACAAAGAGATGATGAACTAAATATTTAAGAGAACCTTGGATTAGATTCCACTGACCTTCACAAACTCCTTCGAGTAATTTATATAAATGAACCTACTTATTATTCATAAAAACAAAATGCCTGCAAAAATGTAAATCCAGGACTACTACTGAATCCTGCAGCTGAGATCAGAGCTAGTTAGTCCATTAGGGCCATAGCTAGTGCTCCATTATGCTGCCAAGTCCACTGTAGTCCCAGAAGTGATTCTAATTGACTCAAAATTATTTTCTTTCTCATCTTTTGGGGGACTACGTGCTAGACTGTTGTTTTGGTGAATTCACAGTGTAGTAGGTAACCACGAGACCCCTCTGTGCTTAATAGCACTGGAGCTGCACAGGGACAAACAAACTACGTAAGAATGTATTAAATCTAACTGCACTTTTTTTCTAGTCCTAAGTAACACAATGCAGCTATTTTTAATTTCTGTGCAGCAGCAAGTGTTAAACAAGCTACATGTGACGTAGCTTGCATTTTAAAGAGGGAGGATAAGAAGAAAAAAATTGTAGAAGCTGCACAGCGCCAGACACACGGCCTGTGAGGTTGGAACTGGGGGATCCCACGGCTTGGCCTTGTTCTCATCCTCCCCCATTGCCATCCATAGAAGACTCAGGGGAAGGGCTTCTGCGCCAGAGCTTAGGGGTAGATCCACGATGGCTAAAAAACAACTTTGGGCACTTCCCTTTCCCTCATCTAACTAGAAAATTAAAGGAGAGGCAGCAGGGGAGAGAGAGAGAGAGATGCTCTACTAGGATATAAATCAGGATGGTCAGTTATGTCCTGAAATTCCCTCAGGGGAAACTTGTCCTTTCATGGTCCACAGAGGAATCCCCAAGAGCCCAGACCTTGCAAGCTCACCTTCTGGCAGCGCTTTGGAAATACCACCAAGGAAAACTCACTGCTGAATAAAATGGCACTGCAGTGAGTCAGGACAGAGAATCACGTCTCTTTTGTGTTCATGAATCTATTTTAGAGTTATGTTGACCTTTACAAGAACTTTTACTTAATAACACCTGAATTAAAGATACTGTGTCAGAGAGAGAGCACTTTCTAGCAAGGACAGGAGGTGGACTGGGCTCTCAGAAAAGTCATCAGCCATTAAACTGAAATGTCACTGTTAGCCCATAGGAAACGGCTAAACGAGGTGTTATTATTGGTAACACAGACATTGTAGAAGAGCGATGAAGGAAACAGAACTAAGCATTTATTTCTGTTAAAAGTAAGGTGCTTTTAGTGAGGGATCATCCATTCCCATCAGTCAGCTGGGAGTTGGTTTTATTTCCATCTCCATTTTTTCTCAACTTAAAAAATGCAAATAAAAAGATCCAGCCAAATTAGCCACACCTATTCATCGGCTTCCTTTTAGACGCTGAACATGCGGAGCTGGTGTTTTCTTGCATACTCTGTGTCTCATTTTCTTTCCAGGCCTCATACTCCTCTCAGCAAACTAACTGTTGCTAAAAGGAGAGATTTAACTCAGTGGCACGGAAAAGGCTGTGTTAAAGTTCCTGGGTTTGGGCCTCTGAGCATGCCCATTACTAAATGGGTATTACTAGAAGCCAGCACAATCTGACTCAGTCTGTTGTTGTCCGTCAGGCTCAGAAATTTAAAAGTTGCTCATCTTATGTTCTCCTTGATTAGCTCAGTTTCTGCATATTAAGTAAATATTTTCACCTTTGGAAGATAAGCGGAAGAGATTCCATTTTGCGAATAAACTCAATGTAGGAAATAGGCCTAGAAGGGACCTCTTGAAGTATCGAGCCCACATCTTGCTTCTTACCTCCAGCCAATGTAGTATGTAATGTTAATTCTAATCAGCTTCCTTTAAAAACCAGGTACATAAGTGTCAAAATGCCCCAGAAGCTGAGGTTGAGAACTCCAAAGCGTCACATATCAATCCACAAATATATTTTAAAGAAGATATTTAGTAGTAGAGACAAATCCTCCTTTTTATTGACCTTCCTATGTGTGAGCCCTAACATGGATAAGGTTTTCCCTCTCTAGCTAAATGCTCGGTCTTGATCCATGCCCTAAGCTGGTCCACCCTGTGCAGCAGAAGCAGGGTCCTGCCCTCTGAGAAAGCGAAGAACCCCAACATGTATTTGCATGAGGGAAGAGCAGAGATGGAGTATGTTCACATTGCTATCCTTATTTAGGCAGCTGCTAATTATAGACCACTTGACCTGGTGGCTTTAACTTCCTTTTACTGGAATACGTTCTGTGTAATTAGCGTCAATACAGCACTAAAAGGTTTCTGGGGTAAATGGAAAAAAGGGGCTTGAATGTCTTGACTTCTTATTTTTTCCTGTAAAATATCTGGCAAAATTTGGGAGTGCTATGATAAAAAGATCAGAGGTTGTTTTGAAGCCTCTGCTCTGTCTAGAGATGACAAGCAAATAGGGTAGAAACCTTTCTGAACTTCAGCTTTATACTGTTATAGAGACCAAGAGAAAAAAAAAATAATCTAGCAGCCCCAGCAGTCTCAGCAGCGGTGCTGGGTGGTGCACAGTGGAAGGGGTCTTGTAGCACTACCTTCAGTTTTGGTCAAATCAGTTTTCTGCAGCTGGAGTAGGAAAGAAAACTGTGATCCCTGGTTTTCATGCAGAGATTAATCCTGGCAGGGCTGTTACCCTTACAGTACACTTGAGCCCTTTTGAAGCTGGGAGCCTTCTAGAACCATGGTCTGAGCTGAATAAGGATTTAGGGTGTATACAAAGAGGAAAAGGCTCCCCGAACCCTGATCCCGGTGCAATGGTCAAGAACCAGTGAGACTGTCCTGTATTTCCTTTGTTTAATCCAAAAGGCACAGAAAGAGATGCTGAGCACAGGGAATTTGCCCTTAACCATAATTTCCCCAAAGTCACTGAAGTAAAGTAAGGGAAGGATTATACTTTAAACTTCTTTCTCTCTCCATACTGCAAGTTATAATTGTTGTGGATCTTTATAATCACATTAATTCCCTTGTCTGTACAGAGATTGAAAATTGTTAACTGATAATTATTATGTCTTTTTACCTTTTAATTAAAAAGTTAACTGCCATGGGTAAGTGCCAAGTAACATGTGAATGCTCTACATTTTCACATCCTCTGGCTCCTGTAAAACAGAGCCAATCAAAAAGTCAAAACCCACAACCCTCTTCAGGCTTTGAAAAGTTTAGGGAATTTGACTTAAACTGAGAATAGCTTGCTTTACACCGAAGTTAAGGACACCTCTGTGAATTACATCCTTCAAATTTCTTTGGCCAGGCTGAAGAATCCATGCTTATATTTGGGTGGGGTTTTTTGGGGGGGATAGAAGATGACTCACACTGTACAGTAAGTCATGTCATGCAAGTCTCCTGAGAAAAGATTCAATTTTTCCAAATTATATTTGATATTTTTGTGACACTAACAGCGATAAGGTTTTGTTGGAACCATTGACTCATTCTTCTTGCATGGGAACAAAGGTTAGATTGTAACAAAGGCCTTAGGGCCCAGCTCTTAAAAGGTATTTTGTTGCTTAACTACCCACAGCTATTAGATTCCTAATTAAAAGGTAAAAAGGCATACTAATGGGAGTTAAGCTTGTGGAAACTGTCTTTTTTCTACATTTTAATTTTTTCACTTGGGCAAATTAGCTGATATGTATGATACGACCAGTCATACATCATAGAGTGTCTAGGGCTATGCTTGTTAAATCTATTACTATAAAGGAGCAAACCAAAGCCTATAATTACATCCTATTCTCTGTAATTAAAGTCGCGTTCTAGTCCCCTTCTATTTTCCAGTATTCAAAGACACACATCTTTCTGAAATGAAAGCTTCCATTTGAAATCAACATCCTTGATTTCAGCTGCAACACAGACTTTTTTTTTTGTGTGTGAAGAGTGTAAAACCAGCAAGACGCATAGGTTTCACTTCAGTGTACCAATCTCAAGCGCTGGGAAACTTCAGTTTTTGCAGTCACAGCCAAAATTCAAATATATTCTACCAAACAGAGTGGCTCTGCTCTGATGGAAGGAATATGAAACACCTTTCAAAGCACAGCCATATTTTAATTTTGGTCTTTTTGGGCTTGATTTGAATCAAATTTTGACTTAAAAATATAGCAGCCTAAGCAGTCATCTTCCTCTGCACTCTGTGTTAGTGTCTCTTCTGAAGCGATTCCGCAGCTAACCATACTTCTAATAAAACCACTTCACTTAGTAGGCACCTTCAATGGCAGGATCTGAAGTGAAGCAAGAGCGTGCAATTGTGTGTCCTTGCCAGTTACAAAGACTGAAGGTACAATTAGCTCTTTAGTTACCTATATGCAACACACAGCTCTCCAATTAGGGATTTCTCAGGCTTGCAGGGGAGAGCTGTCTTCAGTCCCCTTGCACAGGTGAAACTCCTTGGAAGCCTGTGAGCCTTTCTGTTTCAGGATCCAACTCAGATGCTCTCTGCTGAGTTTTTCAGGTAAGTGGGAGTAAAAGGCAGTAAAATTGCAGTCATATGCCAGCAGACAAGATTGAACACATACTGAGTGCAGACATGATGAATAAGAAGGTGGTTTTTTAATAGTCAATTTTCAGAGTATAATGGCTCTTGAAAATAGATTAGCTTAGAACATTTTCTCTATTTAGAAGTGTCACTACTTAGCTGTGCACTTAAGTAAAAGCTGAGCTTTGGGGCACCTTTAAGTTAAAGGATTGCCATAGGTTAGAAAGGCTGCCAGCAAAGGGGTACCTCAAAACTAAAATTTGATGCCATCAGACAGCATAAATGACAGAATATAAATAAAACAAATATTAAGGTTATCTTTATTCTAAAAGCCTTCTGAAAAATTCAAGTTGCTGATGCGTTTCCAGAACTCAAGATATATCAAACCGTCAGACCTCAGGCTGTACCCAAGATTAGGACGTATCTGTGTGTCTGTGTTCATTCAAGAACTATTAAGTTCAGGAGGTCCACGCTTAGAAGCAGGAGATCCATGGAACATTTCAGCCCACAGTTTATATCTAGATTGCTTTGGCTGGCTGTGGAAGTTTTCTCCAGCGTATGATACACAAACCTGGGAGGCAGGGAACAAGATTTGTTCAGCGGGAGACGGAGAGAGAGAACAGATGCATTTCTGCAGGTCGAGGGCTTTCATCTGGGAGCGGGGAGTCATCTGCTCACTCAGGAACCTGTCTGAGGGTGGCTTAGGCATCTTATACTGCGACTGCATGCTGCAATACATGCAAGTTGTCCTCAGAGCAGAGAGTCATTGCATCGAGGGCACTGCCATCACCATCAGCATCATTGCTGTAGAAGAAGAGACCGTGCCCGGTGCTGTATTTGAAAAGAGTGGCACCTGGCTATGCACTCAAATTTAACACAAGGCCCTGAGAAGGGAGGGATATCCACCCTTCTCCACTTCTCCCACTAGCTAATTTGAGCAGCTCATTCCTCAAAATGCCAGCTCACATCACTCCTGCACACAGGTACTGAACTGAGACACCAGGGGTGCCCTGCAGTGGGTGGGCGCTGCAGTGAGGGGACGGGCCTGAGTACCATGGGACCTCCGGGCTTCTTCAGACATAGCTCAGGGTGCTCCCCAGTGTGCCTCTCTTGGAAGCTGTGAACTCCTCGAAACAGGTCAGAAAATAAAAGTATTATATGTTCCCCTGCTGAATCTAATGCAAAGAGCCTTCTCTGCTGATGTGTTGCTCTGTGTGCAGTGGAGTACAGCCTGAATTACCACTAGGAGATTTTCTGCTTGAATTTGACACGCTAATTTTAATGGTGAAGTGAGACCAATAGGACTCCTATCAATGTCAATAGGAACTGAAAAGATTTTTCTCTCAGCGGTCTGTCTCACTTACCATGTGATTGTGAGCCCTTTGGTCAGAAATATCCCTTTAATAGTTTGTGCCTTGTGCCCATAAGCTGACAGACCAATGACACTCCTGTCAGAATTATGAATCCTAATGCACTGTATGCACAATTATTGTTCACTGGAAAATGTTGTCACATAATCCAAAAACTTCTTCAGTGGCTGAACTTCATCATGTTCACTTTGGGTCCTTACACTGTACTGACGCTCCTGAAGCTGCAGAACAAACTGCTACTCACGCAATGAACTCTTACTGTGCTTATTGACCACTTGGGCTACTCACCAGAAGAGCTGGGACAATTAATGTAAATTGTGAAAAATGCCAGATACTGGTAGGGGTCCTGGGAATATTGCCATAATAAAAGAGGACCAAAGATGATATTTAAATGGGGTCTTTCTCCTCTATTTTATTACCATAATTTGGAGAAGCCTCAAAAAAACCAAACCAAAACCCAACCTAAAAAAAAAACAAAACCAAACCACAAAACAAACCAAAAAAGAGGAACCTTTATTCAGGCTTCAAATTCATAAAAAGTAGAGTCCCTGCAGCATTGTGATCCCCAGTTGTGGATGGCAGGACTCATACTTAACTTATAGCTAAAAATCATACATCCATGCATTTGGTGAGGTGATTCTTCTCCAACCACCTCGTGCTATGAACTGTTTTTTAAAGGCACAATGCATATCTGCAAACATGACACTGGCTCAGGTTGAAGAGCAAATACTCGACAAATCATGTCACAAACTGCAAATATGCCACCGTGTTTAACAGGGCAAACGAAAGCCCTCCTCCTGCTGCTGGATCAACACTGCATGGGTTCACACAATGCTGTCCACCCCTCTACTTCCCTGCAAGACAGAGATCCCAGATATCCTCACTGAAAATCAAGACTGTGAAAGTCCTAGTGGCTGGCTCAGACTAGTAATCACATCAGTGACTGAGAACTGTCCTTCCTTGTCAAGAGCCAGCAAGTTTCTCCAGAGCAAGAATAAATCACAACTTAGCATTTTGTTCCTTCCCAGAAGTCAGGGCAGCAAGTTTCTGAGCTGATACAGGAAGATATTTATCAGTCCAAGTAAATGGATATGAATGCATTCACAAAAGTAGGCAGCTTGGATTTTGCCAAACTGGGAAATCGAGCAAAATAAAAGGCAGCACTCTTTCCTCTTCTGAGACAATTTACCTCCTTCTCTGGCTGAGGACTCCAGTGCCCATCTTCAACACATGCCCTCAACTTCCTCTGCTTTCCTAGCACCCTGAAGGAAGCGGGAGGCAAACCACACACCTACCATCCTCCTGCTGTCAGTCCCTGCCCCAGCTTGTGTCACCACCATATCCACAGCCCTATGCGGGGCCTGGTAAAATGTCTCTCTACATCTTTCTTATAAGCCCCCTTTAAGTATTGAAAAGCCACAATAAGGTCTTCCTGGAGCCTTATCTTCTCCAGGCTGAACAACCCCAACTCTCTCAGCCTGTCCTCATAGGAAAGGTGTTCCATCCCTCTGATCATCTTCATGGCTTTCCTCTGGACTCGGTCCATGTCTTTCCTGTGCTAAGGACCCCAGATTTGGGCACAGTACTCCAGATGGAGTCTCATGAGAGTGGAGCAAAGGGTCAGAATCACCTCCCTTGACCTGCTGGCCACACTGCTTTTGATGCAGCCCAGGATGCAGCTGACTTTCTGGGCTGCAAGTACACATTGTTGCCTCCTGTCCAGCTTTTCATCCACCAACACCCAAACCCCCAAGTCCTTCTTAGCAGGGCTGCTCTCAATACCTTCATCCCACAGCCTGTATTGATCCTGGGGATTTCCCTGGCCCAGATGCAGGACCCTGTACTCAGCCTTGTTGAATCTCATAAGGTTCACATGGCCCCACTTCTCGCACATGTCCAGGTCCCTATGGATGGCATCCTGTCCCTCTAGTGAATCAGCTGCAGCACTCAGCTTGCTGTCATCTGCAAACTTGCTGAGGGTGCAGGTGATGAAGATATAAATAATACTGGTCCCAGTACAGACCCTTGAGGGACACCACTCATTACTGGTTCCAGCTGGACACTGAGCCATCCACTGTAACTTGTTGGACACAGCCATTCAGGCAATTCTTTACCCATCTAACAGTCCATTCGCCAAACCCATATTTCTCCAATTTAACAGCAAGAATGTTGTGGGAGACCATATCAAAGTTAGATGACATCCATAGTTATTCTCTTGTCCACTGATGCAGCCACTCCATTGTAGAAGGTCATTAGATTATTCAGGCACAATTTGTCCTTGGTGAACCCATGTTGGCTGCCATCACCTCCATGTCTTCTGTATGTTTTGATGTCTTCTAGGAGGATTTGCTCCATGGTCTAATAGGGCATAGAGGTGAGGCTGACTGGTTGGTAGTTCCCAGGGTCCTCCTTTTTAAAAATTGGTGTGAGGTTTCTCTTTTTCCAGTCACCTCGGAGTTTGCCTGACTGTCACTGTGCATCTCCTGGTGGGTGGTATGGGAAGGTGAAGCTGCAGTGCCTGTGCCTCTGCAACTCAAAGGGGAAAGGTGATTTCCATAAAGGTCTCAAAATTTGTTTTCATTGTCTGTATTAAGACTGGCCCTGAACATAGGTTTTGATGAAAAGAAGAGGCTGCTGAAAGGTAGTCCTTGGAAGTGGAAAGGTTTGGCAAGTTTCTCAGGCTCTCCAAAATAATGTGTTAAGTTTTTTATTGATTTGAGAAAAATTTGAGGGAGTTAAATGCATTCCCAGTGCAAATTGAATCTATATTTCTCCACAGATACATGAGTCAGAGCATCTGAATGTGTATTGCCAAATATAGTCATTGTGCTTCATCAAAAGATGGATGCTGGAGTATAACAGCACACTTTCCAAAGTTTTGTTTTAATTACTCGCTTAGAAAAATTACCAAAAGGGCTCTTTTCCATATACCCATGAAAGCAACTAGATGAAGAAAACGCTATGTATTTCAACAGAAATGGCAGCGAGACTCACATTGGGACTTGCAGAGCTCCTCAGTAGTTAGGAGCAAAGCCAGGCGGTGAAGATAGCAGCGAAACTTTGACCATTTAACCCGACCCATACGCATTAATGTGCGCTCTCAGGCTACCTCCGGCACACACTATTTGCAGGGCTGCTCCCGCCCCGGCCTGGCCGTGGGACTCCATCCCCAGCTCCCAAGCTGGAGTAGCAGTTGCTTCGGTGACTGTCCCTTCCCTTCTGCAGGGATGCTCCGGGACCCCCCAACACCCCTAAAAAAACGGAAGGGCTTCTCGTTGCCGGGCCTGTGTGGGGAAAAAAAAAAAAAAAA
>JAHREE010000459.1:4428961-4504619 GCA_033628505.1 Tringa tobata | reverse complement strand
CTCAGCAGACGTCGCGGGCGCGTCGCTGATTGGCTGGCGCGGGCCGGGCTGGGCGCGGGGCGCCGGTTCTTAACGGGCGGCGCGGGGCGGTGGGCGAGAGTGCTGTGCCGGGCGGGCTGCTGCGAGCCGGGTGCCGCTGCCGCGCGACATGAGCGAGGTGAGCGGCCGTTGGGGCGGGCGAGCGGCCGCAGCCCCTCAGAGGGCGGCCCGGGAGGCTGGAGGGTGGGTCAGCGCTTGGCGTTGGGCGTTATCCGTCCCTTTCCGAAGGGCAGGTGGGGAGGGCCGGGTGTTTGCCCGGCTGGGAGCCCCGTGAGGCTGTTGCTGTGTTTCCCGGTAGAGCCGGTGGGCCTGAGTGAGAGGGGTCTGTTTGCTGGGTGAGGGTCTGTGTGTGTGTGTGTCTGAAATACGTAGCCTTGGAATATAAACCCTGTCTTCTGATAAACAGGTCTCCACAGGTGTGTGTGCTCCTTCAGAGCTTACACCAAGGTGATGTTTTACCGTTTGGAGGATCGTGTGCACCAGTGGAGAATCATTTAGTTAAAAACCCTAGTAATTTAAAGGTGTATTTGATGCTTTCCTATGCAGAAAGAAGGCCTTATGAAGTTGTGTGAAAGTTATCTTCCAGAGCTCATGGAAAAAAATGCCCTGGTTTTAGTTGGATGCTGATGTAAACTTTATAAATAGTGGCCTGGGAAGGATTACAATTAAGGAAAAAATGTAAATAGTGCCAAACATGTAAGGATCACTTGTACCCTTGTAAATAAATACACTGAAAATTTTTGCTTGTGGTTTCTTTTTTTTTTTGCAGTGGAAAAGTTCTCTGGGGCAAACTAGCATTTTTGTTATTAAAAGTGTCATTAGGCAGGCTGACTACTTGACAGCGTAGTCAGTCAAATGCTGGGCAGGTTCAGCCAGCAGATCCCACGTTCTCTAGTGCAACTCTTTCTTTGGGAATCAGTAGAGATGCTTGTCATTATACCATATCCAGCTCCTGGTGTTGGAGGCTATTTCCTTTTATAAAAAAGATTTGCTATTTCATTAACAAATGGGTATTTTTTTCTTAGCAGCAAGAGAACTAGCTGTTGTGCAGGTGTTAGACTCTGCTGTATATTGACATGAGGTGTAACCCTGAGGCAGAGCAATGCAGTAGCACGGTCTCTGGTTCAGGGATTTTGGAGGAGAAGCTTACTTCTTGGCTCGCAGATCAGGCTAAATGGGGAAAGCAGAGGAAATCCTCATTGTGCTTTTCTGCTTGTGGAGATTGGACAGTCCAGGTGTAACGCACCAAGCTCTTCGTGACTTTTTTGACTGCTGCTGTGCTTGTATCAACTGGATAGGGTTCAAGCACTGTGGGGTTCTTTTTGCAGTCGCTGTCCCTTTGTCATTCAGGCTAGTTGAAGTGTTAGGTGAGATGCACCACCAGTGTTCTCCTTCTTAAATGTAGCGTTTGGGGGGAAAAATCTTCTTGTGAGGAGTAATGATTGGGTGATACTGCTGTACTTGATGTAACTGTGCAAGGCACACTTGTGATAGCCCTGTATTGGGTTTTATTTGCTCAGTGATTACCCCTTCATAGTTTAAATTAGATTGTGTGCCTTGTGGATTTTACAAGTCCCAATGATCATCCCTAATACTAGCACAGGGGTTCTGTATTCATAATACATTTCCTTGAGCCTCACAGACCAGTATTCCTAGCAAACCCTCGCAGGTGGAAATGATGTCTCTTTCTCTGATGTAGCACTAAGCCCTGTACATATGACACTTAACACTGCACTCAATGTCTTTGGTGCTACTGTCACTGTCATTCAAGTGATGATATTGGTGAGTTTATCACTCACAGCTCCAGTGAAGAAAAGCTTCCTTGCTGTTACTTGCCTGTCAGCTGTTAATCAAAAGATGATTCTTTTCCCAAAATGCAGATGAAAGCAACTAGAGCACCCCAAAAACACCTCACTGCAAAAGACTGTTGTTAAAAAAGGAGGCAAAAAAGATTAGCAGAAAGCAAGCTCCTTAGACATCTGTTTGCTGTATTTGGATGGAGGTCTTGATGGATTTCACTCGTAATGCTGTAACTGAAAAATATTTTTATTTTCTTCGTTCTAATCTGCTAGAAAATCTGAGGACAGGGTGATTGAAAAGAGGCTCATCTAAAGCCATCAAAAGATTATCCCAAATAGAATGGTGTTGGGAGGGTGGGAAAGCTTTTTAGTTTATTTTAACAATTGCCAGGATTTGAGTGGAGCTTGAAATGCGGTTGCAGAACTCTGAAGAGCGCTTTCGTATCTCTCAAGTTATTTGCCGAGACTTTGCATGGATTCTTATTTTACTGCTTCAAGCAAAATTAACTTATTTCCTGTTTATGGGCCATAATTACCAGTCTCCTGGTGGAGAAAGCTGAACAGGAAGCAGCTATTCATCTGACTATAGTGCTTTCCTATTTTCAAGCAGCTAACTTTTTTCCCAGAAAGGATAAAGAACTCTTCTTCAGAAAAACCCTACGCTTCTTCCTCTGCAATATTTGTCTGAAAATGCATTTAAGGTGTTCCTGCTTCTGGACAGAAGTCTGGCCCTGTAACTAGTATTTACAAGGGACTTGAGGTACAAGAGTTTACCTAGTAGCATTGCATAACATGGTTAGTGCTTCCTGCTGCTTGCTTTTGGTGGCAATACGGGGCAATACACTTGGCTATACGGGGCTCAGGAACCTCACTATATACTGAAATGCATTCTTGGGTGTCTTCAAATATGTCTTCAAATAACTGAGGAGCCTTTTCTTTAAGTCTGTAGGTGTTTTCTGTTATTTTTAATGAGAGAAGGGTCATGCTGGAAAATATCAGCTACTGTCAGTGAGCAGTTGTGGGCTGCAGCCCTTCTTCCATTAAAGCTCTGTGGTCATACAGGATGAACTGGAGGAAGTAATCTTGGGTTTGTCAATGTCAAATTGCTGTTCGCAGCCAACAGTTTTACCAGTGAAGCTCTAGACACAATTGGCATAAACTCGATTCACCACAGGGAATCCTGTCATCTTATCTGTTGTTTATGTATCTGACATGTTGCCGATGATGTCTGGTCATGGTGACAGCATTCCCAGGGCATGAAGGTTCACAGGAAGCATTTCATCACACAGACATTTTTGCAATGGTCACTGCCACTCTTGCCTCCTGTGTTGAATGATTCTGGCTGTCATCAGGAATCAGGTCTGGCCTTGGGAAGGAGCACACTTAATAGTATGGTGTTACAACCCTGGATCCTGTTCCAGTGGTTGAGGGATGAAGCACATGTGTAAGAAGTTGCAGTTTAAAATAGCATTACCAAAGATTAACTTGTTGGATGCGTTTATTTCCTTTTGATATTCAAGAGTCAGAGTAGTATTGCTGGAGTAGGGGAGGAGTTGAGCTTTAATGTGTTTTATAGGTGACTGACTTTGGGTAGATTTTCCTGAATGGCTCTCCAGTCAGTTCACATGCCTGAAGGCACCTGTGATTTAAGAACTTCCATTGGAAGAGCCTTACACAAAGCAAGTGAAGTGCTGTACTGACTGCTAGGGTCCTGATGTGCACCATGTAAGGCAGGATTTGAGCCATCAGCTCTATGTGTTTGGGAAGCAGCCAGACAGTAGCAAGAATATGCTAGCTTTCCTTTTGAAATGGGCATCAACCAACCAGACACATGAAGTTCCTAAGACAGAGGAGGAGAGCTGTCATGGGTTTGACTCTGTAGAGTGCATAGGTCTCTTAGTTGGGGAGGCTAAGAACTGGGGACTTGATCTCTGCGTAAACAAGGGATTATATTTTTTTTTTGTTAGGCTTTGAATACGAAGAACACCATGTCTTGCTTCTTGAGCCACAGGAAGCTCTTTCTGTTTGCCTCATGTTGCCTCTGGGCTCTTGAATCCTACAGCAACTGCTATGTTGTGTCCACCTTCAAAAGGATCATGAAGGGTATGCGCCTGACCTGTATTGTAGCAGGGGTGTGCAGAGCATTCATGTGGGATGAGTTGCAGGCAGCACTCCTCTGCAGCCTGGAGTACTGAGTCCTTGTTTTGGAGCTCAAATAATCCCGGATATTTGTTTTGGGGTTCATATCACGTTCCCTGGGAGGTGCTTAGGCAGTCAAATCAAAGATGGAGGCTTCACTGAAAAGGTGACATAGCCTAATACTAGGGTCAAAGACTTTTTTTGAAATTTGAGCTTCACCAGTCAGGGTAGGGGGAGGTGACAATAATTACCAAGACTGTCTCTGCTATGGCATTTTCAAAACTGGTAATACCATGTGGCCTGACGTTTGGGCATGTCCTTAAGTTGGCACAGTAAAAGAGGGTATCTGTTTCTCTCCAGGTTGAGGGAGAACCTGGAACATGTCTCTATCACTCTGGACAAGTGTGGTCACCAGGAGGCTGTTAGAAAAGGAGAGGGGCATGGCCAATTGTGAAACAGGCAGGTGTGCAAGCTTCTGCCTGAAACTGTTAACTGCTTCAGGTAGTTAAATAGGAAAGCTGAGGTTCTTTCATGGGCTGCTCTCCTGAGTTCAGTTGAATCTGTGCTGCTGAAATGGTATTTATGCTCTTAGGACCAGGTGTATTTAAACACTGAAGTGAGGATTGTACACCAATAATCCTGATAGTACTAAGTCAAAGGACTGGTGTTCGTAGGGGGAAAACATGTTTGTTTAAAGGAGCTCCTGTGTTCATGTGTGGTGTTTGTGGTCTTGGGGGTGTCTGAGCCAGCCAGTTGCCTTAGGGGGACCCTTCTGGATGCGTTTTTCAGATACTGCCATGACCCTCAACTGGTATCTACTGGCCTCACTGAGGTTAAAACCACAATAGGTGCAAAACTGTATAGATATAAAAAGTGCACCAAGAACATGGCAGGGTGGAGGAGGAAATTCTGCAGCTGTTACAGGGTGGGGGTGGGACAGATAAGGCACATGAACAGCAGTTTTTAATTTTAACTCACATCTATTTATTAGCTGAGTGGTAAATTGCAGCTCAAAAGAGGAGGAATAAGGGAGAACAATAAGTTTTAGATCTGTCACTTTGCCTACTCCTTCCATCAATGTGGTTTCAGTGGGATCAAGCGTCTTCTAAAATAGAACTTGGGTCAATTTCCAACATTGCTTCTTAATTTGGTGAAATTGGCAGACGTACTGTTTAGCAAGAAGCACACTGGTTTTCTTGCAATGTATGGAATGCCAACAGATTCGGACAACACAACACTGCATTAAAGGACAGTTAGCTGTAACATGCTTCAGATACCATGTTCTCTGTAAAAGAGTAACTTACAGCAAAAATTCTTGCATTTGTAAAACAGAAAGCTCCAAGCTTCATACTGTAGTACTTGATAATGGAATATCATTTCAGGTTGCAAAGACATATTAGTTTCTAGTCCAATGTCCCTAAATTTGTCATGCATTGGCAGGTTTGAGAGTCATCATCCAATAGTTTCTACATGAAGTAGGTTGTGCTTATGATGAAACGTGGTGTATAGTAGCAGTTAACATCAGCAGGAGCAGTGGTGCCTTTTCATTAAAAGTGTTTGTTTATTGATTTGAATAAAATACTTGATTTCCAGGCCACTATTTGCTGTTGTCTCTCACTCCTTTTAGGGATGACTTGGAAAATGTGTCTCACTGTTTACATGTTTTACCTCTTCTCTGTAACTTTGCTACAGAAGAACCTGTAGACACTGGGTATGTAAATCATGAGACACCCACTTCTTGGCTGAAGAGCATTGAGAGAAGGCAGCTGCATGCATCAGAGGAAAGCTATGCCTTTCTTCAGTCTGTCTGTTGCAACAGAGCCTTAAATTCACTGAGCCATGTAATGCTTTCTTCTCTGCAAGGCATAGGATGTCCTAATGAAGATGAATAACATACATTCTCCCCCTTTCTAAGAAAAGGTGCTCTGTTTCTTTTTCTTCAGTTGTTTGGACATTGGTTTCTAAATAAAAAAAGACATAGCGGATAAGTAGAAACTAGGTCAACTCATAACTAACAAATCCTTTTTCCCTCTTCTTCCTCTACTTTTAATTAAGAAAATCAGTATTTATTTCTTTTATGGAAGGGGATGGAAGAGAAAAATTATATAGGCTACTGTCATAGGAAAATGGATGGCGATCTTGATGGAATAAGCTCAGGCTAAGCAGCTGCAGAAGAGTTGCAACTGTGAATCTTATTATGAAGGACAGGATTTGAGGACACAATTTATCCCTGCTTTCCATATCTGCTCCCCCTGAGACCACAGTAGTCTGCTTATAGGTGAATTGGGCACACGTCACATAGCACAAGCCAAAGACCTGGCCTATCTCATCTGATCAATTCATACCAAGTGGGATATAGCCTTATTTATGCACTAACATGGAATTCAGAGGAAGAAGCACAAGTTTAGTCAGAGAAGAAATGAAAATTGTCTGCCTACATGCCTTGAATATTAGTTACAGCTGAACTGTCTTTCCTGTTAAAGAGAGAAGTATTATTTTACAGACACTGAATGTTCTTACATTATCACCTTAGTATATAGTGCATGAAACATGACCTGAAACTGTGGTGCAGCTGCTACTGCGAGTACTGTGACAGTAGACAGAATGATGTTAGGGATCTTCTTTGTTAAAGCTGAAAGTAAGGAGCAAAAGGAGGAAAAAACCAAACTACAACTGTGAAAGGTAGTGTCCTTGTCTGACTTTGGAGACTTCAAAGACTCCTGGACTGAGACAGCAAGCTGGTGAGAAGGGTGGCACCAGGTATGAGGGCTTCAGATTTTCTGATGCATGGAGAGACAGAGCTGTAACTATGGCAAAATCTAAGCAAACGTATATTCAGTGTCTTTAACACAGTCTTAGTGTCCAAATGCCTGACAGAAGGGTCTGAGCTGTTCTGTCATGAGACTTATTTGCTGCTCCTTGGCTGGCAAGTTTGATACTACCTGTGCTGTGGAGCCAGCTGCTGGGTAGTGCCAGCAGGACTAGAAAGCTGCAATAGAAACTTGAAACAAATTTTCAGGTTATAATGGTTTAAACTTTGAAGGAGCATCCAGTGCTGTGCACTTAAGCAAGGGAAGGTTGTGTTGAATCACAGCAAAACATGACTGTCCTAAAAGTGAAGAAGAGACCTGCAGAGGTCCTGGCTAGCTGTACACACTGGTGTAGATGTATTTATAGGGATTTTAGGTGCACATTTTCTGGGAATGATGGAGCACAGTTTAGCAATGCCAAAGCTAGCACTGACTAGGGCTATCCCTGGAAGCAGGATAACTCCATGTTATGCTAAAACTTGTTAATCTTGACATGAGTTAGCAGGCTCTTCTAGAGTGAATCAGTGAGGCAGCTGGAAGAGTCTTGTTAAGTCAGCATTTCTGGTAGGAACTAGCAGGATTACATGAGAAGCAGTTTTTCCACAGTGTGCCTTAGCTTTGTAGGAGGTGGAAGAGAACTTTCAAAGAAATTAGATTTCTGCACAATTTTCAGAATCACTGGGCAGAGTGCTGGAAAGCAGACAATACCCATTGCTAATGCCTGGAGATGCTTTGCAGCTCTGTCCTCTGTGACATACAAAATAAGCCTTGCAACCCAGCAAGTACCACTGGTCGGTGGACCTGGCTGTCAACCTGCTTTGGTGATGCTTTGTTCTTTAAGAATCTAACACTAGAGGGATTACCAGGCATTGAAATAGTAGTTGGAAGTATTCTGACTAAAGGAGAAGATATATTTCAAGGAAAAGTCTATCAAGATCATAACTAACTCCTAAATTGATGCAACCAGGTAACTAGGCAGATGAGGAAACATATTCCCACAAATAGGTTGTCTTTAATGAATTGGTATTTCTAAGCCAGATGTATTCAACTGACCTGTCCTGACTGGTGCCATTACCCACATACTACCAGACCTTTGCCTGTCTACTAAGCAGCTGGGTGTATTTCAGCAAAGCTCTCAATAGGCAGTAGGGTGAGGTTGGGTTAGTCAGAGGAAAGTGTGCCCTATTCTGTGATGGAATGTGGGAGTTGGGCTTTGGATTTCCAAGGTGGACTTCTCTTCAAAAGGGACCAAACAATTCCAAACCAAGTGAGTGCAGACTCCATCAGACAGATGCAGCATAATCTGCTGAAAGGGAAGCCTGCCTGTGATGAACCAGTGTGTGATGCCTAGCTAAATCTGAAAACATATCTGAAAATGCTAAAGTCCAAGTTTGGGTGGAGCAGTAGGGGAGAGATACAGAGACAGAAAAATAATTCTCATAAAAATCAGTAACATATCTTTCATTTGAATTCTAGGGATTTTTCATACCCTGCTGAAATGCTTCAAGTAATGAGATTCTTGCTGTTTCTCTCCCTTTCTCTTGAAAAAGATACGCTTCTTTCAAACCCCCAGAAATAAATTAAATCATTAAGATACTGAATACTCTGGATGTTAACTTTTAAAGCACATAATTTTAACACTAATTCAAATACTCTGAAGAATGGCTTCTATTTGAACTTAAGAGATACTACATGGTGTTCAGGAAAAGAATGTGAATATTGAAATCTGGTTCCTTGAATGCCAAACATGTATTAGTAAAATATGAAGTAAAAGGAAGACACAAGTTGGAAAGTGCTACAAATTAGAAGTACTACCCTGGTAGGAATAAGGAGGAGAAGAGCATACTAGAGAAGAGGAGATGGCTAGGCAGGCAGTTTCCTGCAGATGACATGGTAGAAAAACAAGACGTGGCTTCATAGCTGCTTCATACTATCACTACTCCACTCGCATCTGACAGATACACACTTGCCACTGGAAAAGAGAGCAAGCACATTGTTGTCTTAGCACACTTTAAAATGCATGGGCCAGCACACGTGTGCCGTAGTTTAAATGGGGCAGCCAAATGCCTAAGGCAGGCCAGCTTCATGCCAATCTTAGTTTGCCAGTTGGACTTGGCTAGCTATCGCTTCTTTCCTTCAGCATGCTTTGCAAGCTACTGGATAGTGCTAACATCCAAGCCAACTTGAATAAACATCTCAAGTAAGATTACAGGAGACCCTCTCTTTGTGTCACAGGGCTTTTATTCTGAGTGCTGCCTTGTGTTCTTTGCTTGGAATAAAAGCGTGGTGCGTTTACACTGCAACTGGACTTATGAATCTGCAGAAGCATTGGTAGCAAAGGACCTAGTATTAATGTTGTAAACTGAAAAAAAAAAAAAAACCCACAAAAAACCCCCAAGTTGCAAATTATCTGAATTCCGGTAATAGCTTTTGTGGTTATGCCGTGTAAGCTGTTAATAGATGTTTTTGTCTGACTGCAGTGTGTCAGGCAGCACACAGCTGGATTGAAGTGAACGTTATCTGCTTTCTGCATGAAACTAAGGAACCTATTTTCTGTCTAGTCATGAGATGGGTATGTTAAAATATTAACAAAATGCATGCATGACTATTTTCTGGAGGAGCACATTAGAGTCCTTTTTTAATAGCATTGAAGGATGGCTTGCCATGTTCATATGTGAATAAGGTGAAAATGTCTAGCTGGGTAACATTTTTCTTTCACTTCATATGCAAAGCACAAAGTGCAAAATGGAGCCTGACACGTAATTGGAGGCTGAAGACAGAAGGAATGACTGATGACCACTTGGAGTGGAGGAACTTGCAACTTTTCTTTTAATTTGAATTGGAGAACAGTTCTGTGGAGAGAGAGTGTTGGAAACAATGCGGAGGGGGGGGCTTTTGCTGAATCTGTGTGACTACAAATACCCTGGACTTACTATTTGGCTAGGGCACTGCAGGAACTGTGGAGTGTTTAGTCTTAGGGCAGGTAACCTGGTGGTCCGTCCTGGGGCCAAGGACCCTGGGAACTATTTAAAACTGCTCAGTGAAAATTGCTTTCATCTCTGCTGCTATTAACAATGAAGTTGATAGCAGCATCAATTTCACTGAGCAGCTGCAGGGTCCTGGGAGCTTCTGATTTGTGGAAATCCTTATTTTTGGCCAGCTCTTGGACAGAGCTAGTGACCTGGTTTTTCTGCTTGCTGAATGTGAGTGTATTTGATTGCTGTCCCCGATTCGTGGTAATCAAGGTGACCTTGTGCATCACCCTGTCCATTTTCCTTTTTAGTATGGCAGGGTTGTTTCTAATCGCTTGGCTGCTGTTCATGACTCAGAGTACCAAGACAGCTTTGCTCTGAACTGCATCCCACTTTGAACGCAGCAGCTCCCCCAAAGTCTCAGCAGGTCAGTTCTAATACAGATTTGAACGATGCGGGACAAATCCTCTGTCAAGCGAGGCCCCGTTTCGAGGCAGCTTCAGCAGCCAATTCAGGGCTCCCCTCGCACGAATCTCCCCGTGGCCCGGAGCCAGAGATAACAGGTTTGCGTCATCTCTCTGTGCGGCCCCTGGGCAGGATGCGTTGCCAAGGCTGCAGCATGCTCTCAGTCCAGTGATTCCCCTGCTACTGGAATAGCCCTAAAGAAGTTACTGTCATAACTGCAGATGGCTCTGGGGCTGCTCGGAGTTGCTCTCCGTGACCAGACTGGCTGCCCGGGGGTTTGAGGAGTAGAGTAAGTGATGCGTAAACATCCTTGCAGCTTCATCTTGCTGTTGTCTGGAAAACCAGAAGGCTTTTGCTCTAGGGTAAAGGCAGAAAGTTCCTTTGCATGGCAACTTGAAACTGCCATAATTAATACCTTTTTAAAAGCTAGCTGTCCAGTTACTAGCACAATCTAACAGTGTAATAACATCCATTTACCTCTGAAATATGTAGAGAAATAGAAAGAATCTAAGAACAATTTTTTTTAATTGTATGACTAGAAATAAAAAAAAAAAAAGCCAAGAGGAAAAAAAGCCAGAATTTTTTTGCAGTCTGGGAAGGAGCAGCCTGTTTTAATAATGATAGTCAATATGATCAGATATGAAGCAATTTGTCAGTGCAGACTTTTGCCATTAATAATCCAAGCTGTCCCTTGAAGACAGCCTCTAACTCAATTACAGCTGGGTTTGTAGCCCAGCAAATTAAATTACCCTAAACTTCATAAGGATTTGGAGGAATGAAATATAAAGTAAATATTTGTTACAAAAACACCATCCTTAATCAGTTATACTATGCCTAGGCAAGGATGCTGACCCCTTAATTGGCTTAGGGCACTCTTCCTGTCTGGGGATGCTAATGTTGAAGGATAGCCAAGATATTGTCTTAACACAAATGCTTTTCCCAGATCCCAAAGGTTCTGTTTTGCTCCTAATCAGATGCCACAGTCAGTTGTCGTTAACTAACTATATTACCTGCCCAGGTGGCCAGGGCTGCATGAATGTACCTGTTTTGCTCTGTTGCAAAGTAAAGATTGCTAGGAGGTAATGCAACATCACAGGGAGATACAGCATGTCATGTTTTGTGGTATGAAGCACTGACTTTCTCTGATTTTCAGTTCCCAGAACAAAATTTCAGTGTTGCATGGTATTGTTTGTTGCCTGTTCCCTTGCCCTGGTACAACTGTTTGTGGATCAGAGACATCAACTACAATACTAAAGTGATCAACAGAAACAATTTAGCTATGTATTTTTTAGCTGGATAATTTCCAATGATTGTTTTCAACACAGCACTGCTGAAGGGTTATTTTTAACTTGAATAATTTTAGTGCTCCTATTTTCTGTAAAACAATTGTATCCAAACAAACAAAGCCTGGTGGGATGGGAAGGTGTGGCTGGACTGGGTTAGACTGGGAAGTAGGCAGGTTTCCTGCCCAGTTCCAGAAAGGGCATTTTTTGTAGTGCTAGGTCTGATGCTACCAATAGATAAAAAATAATAGGAGAAAGGAAGAGACCACCTTCAGACCCTCAGTCACTTTTCATTTATGCCATCTAGCTTGACCAGTTTTTATGTAATTGAAATATTGCTCTTGGGTCACCTTGATGTTTTCTCTTTATCAATTTCCAGTGTTATTAGGATATGGGCTGTATCACCCATGTCCAAATGAGAGCTGAGGTAATTTTTTGGCAAGTGGTGTGAGAAGGCTTATTCTGTAGTTGATTTTACCCTCTTTGCCCTTTGCTAAATAAAACCTAACATGCAATTTAGAGAAATTCCACAGTATCACACTCAGGTTCTAACTCTACTCATGCAAGTAATTCTGCTGAGTTAAAGACAATTATTTGTCCACATATGAGTTACTCCTGTAAATAAGCCTTGCAGGATCAAGTCCTCCATTTCCTGCAGAAAAGAGGGATTACTTCTCATGGCTGGCATGGTAATTAACAGGATTTGGGAAATACATTCTTGCAGCTGCTTTCAAAATTAACTTCAAAGATTCCATTAATCCCTGCCTCAGAAAAAAAAGTGATTACAATGTCTTTGGAGAAATATCTGCTTAATAATGTTTTAATTCAAAATATGCTAATAACCTAAATATTAAGCAAGCTACTGTTTGTGCTAATTATGTTGATTACACTTGGTGTTGGTGTAAATAGTCTGTTTAGAACATTATATTGAATCTGAATACAAAATCAGCAGGTTCTCACTGTGCTGATTTATAAATTACAGCCTAGCATTGGCAAAAGTGGGGCACAGTGAAAGTTCTTCTTTGTGATATTAGAATATTTATAAACAGCACTGTAAGTTGGTTATTGTATCCCAGACTGTGATTCCCTCTGCCTGTTTTCATCAGGTGCCTCCTTATTTAACCTGGAAATGTGCTGGCTACTGAAGGTCTGTGTGCACTCAGAAGTGCCTGTACTGAGGACTTAACCTCAAGCCATAAAGCTGTGTCTGGAGCAAAGTGAACAAATTACACCTCTAAAATTGAGGCAAATGCCCTAACTCTGCAAGCAACCCTGTGATTAAGGCACTCTGCCTGTTGGGTAGAGTATGTATTTTGCATAGTCATGTCAATAAAATGTGTATTTACATGGACAATGACCACATTGGAAACAAAATGACCCAAGAGCAGGGACTGCAACTGTCTGCTTTTCATGCAAGCTGCAGCTTGTATGGACAGTTATACCTTGAATACAGTGTTTTTCTTCTGTGTTTGTGATTTAATCTGCACTAGTGTAAATGACTGTCAAAGACGCAAGGATATCAATGCTGAGGTCGGGGTTTATAGAAAGAAGAAAGGAAATTGCGAAGAGATTGTATCTTGTCCAGATAATTGGAATAGCAAGAGCCAGGCACTGCTCCGCAGTGTTTAGAAGGAAAATAATTTATAGTTATCCACAGCCTTGTTGTTAATTTCTGATGTATATTACTGTGGTTTTTAGGATGACCATGTGCATGTGTGTGCATAATCATGTGCCTTCAGTGCATAATCATGTGCCTTCAGTGATTACAAAAGTCATAGAAAACCAGTGCTGTGGTACTGTGCCAGCTTTTAGCCACTGCAGTTTGAACCCCATCAGTTTATCTCAGCCCACCTGTGGAGTTTTAATTTATTAAAATAGCTATAGGAGAGCCTTAATAAAATTAAGGACAATCAAGTGGTAGTCAAGTAGAACATTGCTTGACCCATGAAGATAATTAAAGAAATTGTCAGAGTGCCAGGGATCGTTTAGTTTTGACAGCCAGTATTGAAAGATGGATTCTGGCACTCTTGCTCTGGCAATATTATGCTGCCCTGGCAACACAAGACAGCCAGAAAACTGGTTGTAGAAAACTCCCTCTGTGTAAAGGAACATGCAGAGAAGATGCTACATAGGGTAGTGCCTCTACTCTTGCCTAAAGAACTGTGAGATTTTAGGGTGACAGCAGCCAAGGAAAAGTGGTGGTCTCCAGAAACCTACCAGAAATGTAAGCTTGGTCATAACCTGGAGCAGGGTCCTTTGCACTGAAGTATATGTTGATAAATATTTTTCCTTTCTGTCAGGTTCCCAGAAAATGTGGTCTTGATTTCTTACAATAATGTGGAAGACAGAAGTATCAGACATCAGATTTACCCATCATTCAGACAAAATATTGGCCAAATGTTCTGTACCTGATATAATTACCTTAAATGCGGGCTTTGAGGGACACTTTCATCTCATAAATACTCAGTACCATGCCTATAAAAATGTTGGAAAAAAAGTGGAGGAACTTGTAAAGGAGGCACAAATAGACTAGCAAGGGAAGTTTACTTGTGTAGCTTCCAATGCATTTTTCATTACTATATTCAAGCTTCTCTCTGGGATTCTTCAGTTCTGTCTGCAGATGTTCTTTAGGTGACTAACCGTTACAGAAGTGAATGAACCTGTATGTCACAGAAGTTGGTTTGGGATTTGTCATCTGGCTGTATTGCAGACCAGTTTTGAGAAGACTTGTAATAGAGAATGAGTTAAATGGCAGCATTTGTGTTCTCCAGCAGTACGCTTCAACTCTCCCAGCTGTTAATCTTCATGCTTTTTGATATATACTTCCAAAAAATATAGTGGTGCTAAAATTCCAGTCCTGTTACTTAGAGGCCGGGTATCCCTTGCAGCTTCAGTAGGCAGAAATCTTTCTGTCATAGCAGCATCCTTTTTTCCTACTCTTTAACTTTTTATCTTAAACATGGTAATATATTTTGTCCTTATTACCAAATTATTTACTGTGTTTTGTGGTTGAGTAGTGGTTTTCACACTTAAATGTGTGAAATGCTGAGTGCTAGAATTTCAAGTCAAGACATGACATTAGAAAGAGGTTGTTGTAGTGAAACAGAACTCTCCAGTAAAGAAGTTTAACCTAACTAATCACATTGAAATGCTGAATTTTACAGAGTGTATCCACTCATCCCAGGTGATACTGAAGTTTTGGATCTTCTTTTAATTTCTGACATACAGCTTGTGTTCTCTGTTAGAGCATGAAAGAAAAGCAATTGCAAAATTCCCATTGATTTCAGTCAGCTCAGAATATCACCTCATCAAATAATTATTTTCAAGAGGTATGTATGCATAATATATTGATCTACTGGCAATAGCTAGTGTTTCCTGCAATTCCTACTGATTTATTTTTTTTAAAGTGAGTATGTTATCTTTCTGGCTTTTTTTGTCAGCAAATTTGTACCTGGTGTTAAAAAGAATAGAAAACTCTGTGCTTTTAGAATTGGGGGACTTGAATATAATATGCTTGGCTAGGACGTATATGGAAAAGGAGGCTATACAGTATGTTGCTCCCACATTTGATAGTCATCTGTTCCGTGTTTTTAATCCAGATCTCTCTAATTCATTCCTTAGTTTTTAGGAAGTGTGCATGCTAATGTAATGTCCTTAAAAATCCGCTCAGGGGAAACTAAAAAAATGTACTACAAACCTTCAGACAGTAATGCTAGTATAATAATGGTACTAGTATACTAGTATGCTTTGGCATCTATCTATGCCTGTAGATGCCAACGAACTTCAACTGGGGCTTCAGTGGTCTAAAATTCTCAGTGTCTTCAAAGATCAACTAGCACTAAGTAAAGATCAAGTAAGTGCTTTTTCTTGTGTTGTTTCTGGATAAAGTCAACCCTAATTGTCTTAATCTGAAGAACTGTATAGGAGGTATTTAGTCCTGAAAAAAAGCAGGCAGAAATTGCTGGATCTCCTGACCATCCTGCTGTTGACTAGGAAGCTTTCCTTACTTGGAAAACATGGAAGGTCCTTAAGCAGATATTTACAGTGACATTTTTATTTGCAGGAAGGTTATAAACTCTATAAATTTGCAAAATGTATTTTTCAGTATTCTCTTCATTTTAAGGCTAAGGCAGCTGAACTCTTTAAAGCAGAAAGCTATGAAAAATGCACTTACGAAAGAATTTAGTTTGATTCAATTTATCTCTTACAGAGAAAACTTTGTATGGAGAACAGATGGTAGAGCAAAATAAAGGCTTGCTTGGCACACAGCTGGGTGACCCACAGCCACTTTTGTACTGCATTGTACCAACGCATTTCCTTCTGTTGCACATGGAATACCTCTTGTTAGGGATGGACCTGGTAGTAGAGTAATGCTTAAGAAAAGCTTAGGATATGCACGTACTTCACTGCTGTTCCTCTTGTCAGTGAGTACAGAACATCCTAATAACTTTTCATATGTGTAAATGAAAGTATTTTTTGTCCTCAGTCAAGTCTACACTGACTCTTTCTGCTATTCACTTTACAAACTTTCTGTTGTTTCTATTCTCTTAATTCTGCCCTTGGACGCTATTTTATTCTTTGATATAGAAACATACTTTTGAAAACCTGCAGCCACTGCTTTACTGGGATAGAGTCTGCTGTACCTTGTTGGCCCTGCACTCAGTTAAGTGGCAGAATAATATCATTACTGTAAAGGGCCCATTTTTCAGAGAACTTTCTGACAGTTTCATGTCCCTGATCTTGGGCTTTCTGTGGCTCATCAAAAAACAAACAACCCCTCTATCCCCCAAAATTCTGTAATCAACACCTGGCTATGATGCCTAACACTGAGGTGCTAATTGGAAGCATAACTGAAAAGGTCAGGCTATTTCAAGACGACAGAATGTAAGACTAAAGGCAAAATTAGGCTTGGGGGTGCAGGAGGGGCTAGAATAATGAGTAGAAAAGCTGCCGCAGTAATTTAACAGTCTTCTTGAAAAGTCCTCTGGGCTGCAAATTCACTTTTGACCTTAGTTTGTACACCTAGGGGACTAATTTAGTATAGTTTTTCATACCACATTAAGTAGCTGATGTGTATAGCACTGAGAATTTAACAGGAAAGTAAACCTGTTCTTTTCTTATAGGGATTTTGGGCATATGGCAGTAGTCCCTTTTCCTTCCTCTTCTGACAAATTGGGAGTGACTTTGATTTTTGGAAACATTTTTAATGATGTGCCTTTGATGTTCTGTAAAACCACTGAGTTAAAAATTAATACAGCCCTAAGCAGTCATAAACTATGTTTCCTCCTACGCAACATAGCAACAAAATTGTTTATCGTGTTTTACTCTATAATCATTATGGTTTTGTGCTCATGTTCATTTTGGCCCTGATGCTGCTTCTTCAATACCTAGTGGAAAGTTCATTCAATGCTTCTGCCCTAGTATTTGCCATAGAAAATGCTGGGAAATTTTACAAGTAATCTTCGAATGAAGGAAGCTTGCTAGAAGTTATAGGAAAGAGAAAACATTAGACTGCTTTTATCTCTTAAAATACAGTCAACAACTTGAGGATTTTCTGTTCAAAAACCAACCTCAGAAATTAATACTGTTTTTCTTGTATTTCATTGATTTTAATTTGATCTATTGCATCTGGGGACAATATCTGTAATAAGAGCTTTTGGAGGGCTTTCATCCATTGCTTCTCGAAAATACCCCTAGTAACTCCTCCTCATGTTTAATCCTCTTGTGCTCTGAAGGACACTAAAGCTTTGTTTTGCAGCCTGTGGTAGCATCATGAAATGTGATGAAAAAAGCAAGAAGCTGCAGCTCCTAATAACACCAGTATCTTGAAACTGTTTTTAAAAATAGGTCCACTGAATGTATTGAAATAAAAGGCTAAAGGCTTTGCAGGTGGATGATCACATTGTATATGGCTTTTTCATAAGTTTCAATGCCTTGTTAATGAGAAACTGATTTTCACTTTCAAATCTATTGCAATCACTTGGAATACAGCACAGTGCTTATAGATCAAAATATATATATGATTGAAGGGAAAGCTATCACAAGCTTGTTTGGCAGACTTTCAGGCTTCATTCTGTATATGTGTAGTGGTCACCATAAAATGAATGGCTGTAGAATACTTAGGCTGATTTCAGACTTAAAGAAAAATCTTGACCCCATGAACAGAAAAACTTTTATTGACCAAAGCCAAGTTTTTATTTGTTTGGGGTTTTTTTGACAATTTTCTCTTTTCCCTGGAGGGAGATCCTGACGTAATAAATGTGTAGATCCATATTCCAGCACTCCATCAATAGCAGTCCAAACCTGACAGGTATAGCCTAGGGAGGAAAGAGAAGCCTTCATAAAGGCTAAGTAGCACAGCCTGAAACATGAAATAAGACAACTTAAAAAAGCCTTTAAAAACAGGGAAGGAAAAAGCAATATAGCTGCCATATAGATAGGAAGAATCCAGTATTTTGGTTTTTTGGGAGAGCCCAGTAAATAAACACTAAAATCTTGTTTCAAATGTAGATTGAAATATGGAAATATTAACCAAACTTTAAATAAAGGCATAAAGGTTAATATCTTTAGCAAAACTGATTTTTGGGTAGATTTATTGATTTCTGTCTGTTGGTAACTTATGCTTTTGTAAAAGATGTTTATCCCTTTAGAATCCCATTTTTGATGTTATTGGCCACATGTTCTCTCTGCTCTTAGCTTTGAGGCTCCAGGGAGAAACAAATATATTTCCAATGTATGGGGAGACTGTAGCTGTGGTCATAGACTCAGAGTTGTCTTCTCTAGGGATGCTCTGTCTCATTGCACACAGAGAGGGATGAGGCAGAGCCGGCAGAGCAGAGATCTATGCACTGAAGTCTGCCATGGAGCAGATAAGTAACTCCACCACTGGCATGTGGATGCACAATAGACCATATGTAGCTCTTTTGTATTTTCCTGAGGGGTTTGAAGAGCTTTCTTTCCCCCTTTGGCTTCTATAATAAAAGCTAAGAGTACACATGAAGATTTTGTACTTATGTTGTGATTAGCTCCATATACACAAAATACCCTGAAAATACCAGCACTGTGGGAGATAAGTATGCCTGTATGGATTTTCATAAGAGAATTGATATGTCTGTCCATATTTTGGTACAAACCATTAGGTTAGCAGTTCTGTGCTACTGCAGCTGTTAACTTTCCTGATGCATGAGGATGGGTTGCCTCTGATGGCTGAATGCAGCTGAATTTATTCACTTAGTTTAATACTCCTAGTTTTTTACATGTGCAACCCTAGACAATGAATTAATCTATTTCAGTAATACAAGTATGAATAATTTTGCCCAACAAATGCAAGTTTTGCCATACTTGCTAAAGTACCTTAATTCCACCTGTGAGATGCTTTCTCTGGGGGATGGAGCATAATTTTCATGGAGTGACCATTCCTAAGCTTGAAAATTACCTAGTAGCAAAATAGCACTAATACAGCTCTGCCAATGTGAATATTTATTTGGACTGCAGTGGTGTTTGACGTGTGTTACTTAGTAGAGTGACTTAAATCAGTTTGTTTCATGGAAAGTTATGAGGCTGTTCTTTAGACAGAATGGATTGAAGTGGGAAGTTCCATCTCCACTTGTGGCCAAAGTGGAAAGATGAGTCTTCTAGCCAAAGTCAGGTCAGAAGAACGATGGAAATGGAGGCACAGCAGGGACCTGAAGAGATGTTCTACTGTAGCTCATACCCTTGTACTGCTGGAAACTTGAGTACATGTCCCATCACTAACATAATAATTATATACAGTTGCACACATAGTTATACAGCAGTATCTAAATCATGGTACTAAGCATTCCTGTTCTAATTGATAGTGTTTCACAGCAATATTGCTTGAGGGTGAATGACTATCCAAGGTCTCAAGGAGAAATCAGGCTGTAAGTGCCAGTAATTCCAAGGGCAAAATGCACAATCGAGTTTGTTCTAACCAGTTGTTTTGTTGTTTTTTTTCCCTAACAGAGACAAGGAACCGGAGCTACAAATGGAAAAGACAAGACATCTGGTGAGAATGGTAAGGATAGACTGTATTTCTTGATGGAGAATATTGAGTCAAACTGAGCCAAAATATTTTTACTGGAATAATAGATGTCAGGTAGCAACTGCCCTGTTTTCATATCTTATCTTTTGAATGTGTGTTAAAAACTGGATGGGCTTCAGTGGGATTGTTTTCTTTATATTTGTATGTTCAAATCATCATCAGGTAGAAACCTGATTCTGAGCTTGTACTATGGTAAACTAAAGGACTCTGTAGAAGGCAGTGCAGATACAAATGAGGGTAGGAAAAGAGAGTGTTAAATATGTGTGAAAAAGACACCAAGAGACATGGTTAAGCATTACGAGCAGCTGCTATGTGAATGGGGAAGGTGAACTAATTACAAAGGGCTTGCTCATAAACATAGTTTCTGTGGTCTGATTGATCTCACCTAATTTTAGGCCTATAACTAAGATACCAAAGTTAGAAGCCACTTGCATAAAGCTCATTTGAGTGTTGCTGGAGATAGGCTGTGAATGGAGCAGTTCATATGGAAGGACCGTATGGCAAATAGGCTTTTACCTTCGGCACTCTACATGGGTAAATCTGGACACATGCTCCACTGCTCTAAGGGTTGAGTTGGTTTTTTTTGGACTTCTACAAAGGGACTGGCAGGAACAAATCTCTGCCCCTTAAGTGATGCAAACAATTCTAACAGGAAAATGTTGACTTTTTTTTTTTCAACTGAAGAAAGTTAAACTGAATTTTCAGTGAAAATGACAATTGTTTTTTAGCTGAAATCTCCTGTTATTTCCTATAGGAGGCAGAAATGCTTTACACACAAATGATGACATGATTAAAATCCAGTGACCATCAGAAACATTTTTGAAAGGAAAACATTTTGATCAGCTTTAATTTATATACCCAGCTGAACATGAGGCAGCATCAGTTTGTAGACATTCATGAAAAGGATAAGGATTTGAACTATACAAATATGCTCTCTGGTTCTGTTTGATCATGCCGTTCTAATTAAAATAATATGTTTTGGTAATCTGTCCTGTGTACTGAAAAGCAGAAAGAAAGTAAGTAACTTCTCTGAAAAGAGAGTTTTCAGGGATGGGATATTTAAGCAGTTATTTTGGATATACATTTTGGCTTTTACGTGTTGGTCTGAATAGAATTTTTGGGCCCTTTGAGGCAAGACAACCTAAAACATTAAAAGACTTCTTTATGCTTAGTTTTCCTATTACAGAGAGGTGACTTTCCCATAATGGCTGTTTGCATAATATTACAGTAAATGAAATCCGTAGACGATGTTCCCAATATGATAAACCACAAATTAGAGTGGAAAAAAGAAATAAATATTTTGGCTTGTTTTAGTGTCTTGAATTAGTGGGAACAAATGTACCCTGACAGCAAAGCTATTTGCATTCTCAAGTTAACAGGAAAGGAAAGCAAGCAAAATTATGTCAGCCATTTGGGCAGCATGGGAAGCATGTTTTTCTGTTTACTGTTTGAGCACATTATGAACTGAGCTCATTTGCCTTGAATTTCTTCACAAATAAAATTTTCCTGTTGTCAAGTTTAGCTTAGATTTACTGATCCTGCAGCCTCTTAAAAGCAAATTCTTTATTTTCTCAAAGGGAATTTTGATGGAGAAAGGGCTGCATCATTGATTAACAAATATATATGATTCTATTTGTAGATAGTTTTTTATATAACAAACAGGTTGATGTGCAGTTAATCTTAGACCAATAGATACCAATTATTTTTTGTAATGAAATTATAACAAAAGACCTGTCACCTACATAAAACAGAGGAGCAGCAGGGGAGATGGAATAAAGTCCTCTGATCTCCCCAATTCACATGCTTGCATGAAAATATAGCAGAATCTGAACTTTGAATCTAAGCTTTAATTCTAAATCAAAGAAGCAGAAATGTATGGCTCTTTGTAGTTAGAACTCAAGTAGAAGTGATTTATTCCTCTGAAAACTGGGGTGTGCTGTAACCCTACATACACATAACAGGATTTATTGTGGTTTTTGGCCAGAAGTCTGCAATATGTCCATGTCTTAAATTTTCATTGTTGCTGTTATCAGCCTCTTCAGATGTTTGTTTTCCTGTCCAAAGGAAGCTTTCCCTCTTGCTGAAAGTGGGGGGAGAGGGAGGAGAAACCCAAACCCCTTTAATCTTGTTAAAAAGAAAAAAAAAAAAAAAAGTCATGCTATGAAAACGTTTACAAAGGCAAAGTAGTCTGGTCCTTGCTCTTGATTACAAGATCAGAAAAAGTTGCTGAAAACTAGCCTTAACAACAAATAAAGACTATTAGCTGTGTTCAGTGTTTTTGATTCACACAGTGGAGACAATGCTATGGGTCAAGTTTATGTGCATTGCTTGTAGAAAATGAATTTTGGGCCTATCTCTAGGGTGGCTCAAAAATGAAGAAAATAAAACTAATGACCATGGCAAAAAGCATTCTCCCTCTTTGAAGACATGTGTGGCACTGCTATCATTGTAAAACATTCAGGGAAATTAAATCTCTGAATATTCCTTTTCAAGCAGTGATACTTTTGGTGAACACTTCTGAATGCATGTTCTTGTTTGACCTTTGTTAGATAGCGACATCATATCCTTAGTTGTATTTTGTTCTTACCACCACAGCAGTGGTCTCTCTTAGCTAGCCTCCCTTCAAGTGGAGGGGAATTTTATCACACAAAATGCAGGCTCAGTCCCAATTTCTACTGAACTGGCACTGCTGAGTTCTAGCAGCCTTGCTTGTTGGCTCAGGGGGATGAGCAAAGGAAAAGGCTGAGCTTGAGAAAAGACAGTAGTGTGGAGCGGTGATATGCCCACAGTACAAGAGCTTGTGATAACAGGAGAGGAAAATCCCATACACAAACTATACTGGTTGTCTTGTTGGTGAATGGACTGTTGTACCTACATGGGACCTTCATTCATCAGCAGTTACCTTCTCTCGGCTGCCTTCTTGAGTAGTCTTCCAGCCTGCTAGGTGGTAAGGTGTAGGGGACAAAGATTCTCCTCTTTCAGAGCACTGGTCATTAGCAGACAGGATTCCTTTTCACTGTATTTTGTATAATATATATGACCACATCTTCTTGGGTTTTGTGCAGCGACAAGCCTGGTAGTTCTTGAAGCTGTATCGTTATTACAAATACTGAATAATCGCTCGTATTGGAGAAACTTTACTCACTGAGAGTTTTCCTTTTAGCCTTCAAAGACCTCACTGGATGTGGGTAAAGCCCTAGATGACATTTGTCTATCTTGACCTTTTAAACAAGTTGTAGCTTGTCCTTTGACAGGTTATGATAAAAATCAGATGGCGATTCATGTCTTCCTAAGGAAGAGTGACTGTTGCAGTACAATGAGGTCTCATGGTACATCAGTGGCTAGTGAAGTCAATGGAAGAGCTCCTGGTGGCTTCAGTGGGCACTGCATAATGCTGAGTGGCTTTTCCGTCCAAAACACACTATATTATTGTCAGAGAAGTCTAAGTAATTTCATTCTATTGTCAGAGTGGAAAGAACAAAAATATTATTGCAAGTAAATTACATAAACTAGTTTTCCTGCAGGAAAACTGGTCAAAGGACTATTTTTAAAGAAACACCACCCTTGTAATTAGCAGTAATACTATGCATGCAGAAGCACCTGTATAAAAACAACTTGTACACAGACATGTAACTGTAGTTGCCATAAGTCACTGGGTCTTGAAGGACCTCAGTCTATCTGAAAGCCAAGACATACTTACTTGTGTGTGCTGTGAGGAACTTGTAAACTCTATTATATAATGCTTTTCGGTATGGTAGAAATTCCAAAGGGAAGAGAGCAGTACTATACCCATGCACTCTCTCCAATATGAATGTGACTTGGTCTAATAGAATCAATGTGGAATAAGAAGGTATAAATTTCTTTTTGCTCACCAGATTTGATTAATCTGGTCTATCATATTTGCAAATGCATCCTAAATGAAAATAGGAAGTTTCTACCTTACTATTCTTGCTACCTTGGCAATGTCACAAAGTTCCTTTGTAGGCTAACACATGTCATTTCTCATTCTGTTTCACATTACCCTGCATTTTTTGCTGTGTAATTTGCAAGCTGTTATCATACAAGCTACTTTACAGCCTAGCACAACTGGCAGAGAAGTAATTGCATCAGAACCAATTATTTCATCTTCAAATTTAGAATCACTCTTTTTCCTATTAATAGATCTCACCCTTTCTCCTGAAAATACATAATGCCATGTGATTCTTAATTGATATTTGTTAATAATTTTCTCAGGAAATCAGACTTATCATTCAGCAATATAAATTCTTATAATAACAAAATGCATACTTTCCTATGATGAATTCTATAACTTCCTAGGTCTGAGTGAAATGAAAAGGAATAGGTATTGCATGAACTTACGTGTCATGGTGGGTTAGGCATACACAATCATGGCAAGGTGGCCAGTTGCATTGAAAAAGTTGAAGCCTTTTTTTTCAGTTTCTACTCATTCTCAAGCATTTGTCTTGTCTGTATATGATTTCTGTTTTGGGATGGTCAGGAAATTATAAATTAATAAATGCTTTGCATTTCCTTCTCTCCATACAGTACATCATGGGATGCCTGTACATAAGGATAAAGGAGCAGTAGAGTTAATAATGTAAATTCTTATCTTTTATATCTAAAATGGAATAATCTAAACTCACTTAAATCTGAATGCTTCTAGAAAACATCAACAGTAATGGTAAAGAATTGTAAAACATTAATGCATGGTATAATAGAGATGTCTCTAGTAAGCTTTCCTGGTAGATGGGTATGCATCTTGCAGTGCAATCAACAGTCCATTCACCCATTTCATCTACTCAAGGAATTTGGGAAATTTTTCACTCTCTGCACACTGCACTGAGGAATAAAGAATCTTGCTAGGTCCGACAGAGTGAATAATCATCTTCATAGTTATTTATGCAGAGTGCTTAGCTTAATAGAGCTTTAATTCCTGGCTAGAGGCCAGGATCATTATTGTAGTAAGGTCTAATATAAATATCTGTTTAAGAACTTAAAATTAATTTTCCACTAATATTCTCCAATGACTATGTAAAAAATGTACTGGTTTTGGGAACAACCCTGCAAATAAACTTACTTATGGAAAAAAGATTTTTGAAAAAAGAAGGAACACATGAGGCTAATTTGTATAAATATTCAAAGGATCTCATGGAGCATGGTTTGCCGTATCTACCCAGGTCTAGAGGTCACATTCTTTAGTCACAGGGAAGGACAATGACTGAGCTGTAGCATTGCAATGTCTTGTGCATACTGTCTTTCCCACAAAAGATAGCAAAAGATGAAATGGGTCTCGCAAGCAATTGCTGAATCAATGTAAAACAAACAACAAAAAAAAAAAGGAAAAAACCCAACCACAAAACAACCCTACTATTTCAGACTGCCTCTTTTGGATATTTCACTCCTGCATCACTAATTGGAAGTTAGAATGGAGAGTATTGTATGAAACTAATTAATACTGAGTTTTCCTGGGTATTAGGTTGAGTGTTGGGAGGAAAATGACCTTGCCTGCTTGTCTCTTTTCACTATGGTGTTCTATTAAAATTTTCTTGTCACTTGAAAGTGGTGCTTCATGGAATATGATCTCCCAGTCAGTAATGCAGTCCTTCTGTTCCACTTTTTTCCAGTCTGTGTCCAGAGTCAAATTTGGTCCTATCTAATACAGCCTCGCTGGTACTAGTGGGAACTTAGGAAGTGAGATGAGAATTGTTTGCTGTACCTCATCCCCCATCTCTTAAAATAGGAAGTCTCTGTCTCGGCAACATTCCGAGACGTATATGCAACCATCAAATAATGTAACACCTTCACAAAGTCTAAATACAAAAGTGTTTGAACACTCAGCATAGTTACATAAGTTGTATTTGGTCATGTACAGATTGCCCAGGCTCAGAGGAAGGTGTAAAAATCCTGTGTGAACTCAACACCATGATCTGTAGCTGACAGTGTTTCAGATGAGTTAGGAGAAAAATTCAAAGCAAACAGTTCTAGACAAATCTCATCTCATTTCAAGGCCTAGCTATACATGGCAAAAACATTGCAGACAACCTTATCTGCTGAGTTTCATTTCAGGCACTTTCTTAGGCACAGCTACACATAAAATTTACCCAGAACCAAACCTAATATGCCTCAGCCTCTCATGGGCCTATATCTCTTTCTTTGCCTAGACTGGTCTGTTTATCAAGTAGTCCCTTCATCTCTTCAGGCAGCCAACATGTCTCAGCTAAAGACAGATCGAGCCTTTAATAACAGGGCTCTCAGATTGCTCACAGGTCTTCCCTAGAGAGGATGCTGAAAGGAAGAGAGGAGAATTGTACATGAACTTCATTTCCTCTTCTAGGTGAATTTCCGTTTCTTGAGGCCAGGGATATGTATAAGTCCTCTCCAGAGGAACACCGTGTGTTTATTTACTTGGGGCAATGATGACAATGAAGGATAGCTCACAAAAATTCTCATATCAACAACTTTTGATGCTTATCTAGCAACAAAAACTTGTAAAGCAACAATTTTTGTCTGTGTTTGAGATAAAGTAGACACCTTCTCTACTGAAACTTCACCTACCCTCACACGTGTCTGTACATATGAAGTGGCCGTCTGGTATCATGGAGAGGATACTCTGGTGGAGTTTAAAGCAATGAATATACTTAATTTAAACTTAAGTAATACTTTTAAGAGAGCAGATACTGTTCTTATTTTTCTGTTATCTGACAAGTTTGGTTTGACAGTGTGCATTACTACTGCATTTCATCTGGTAGGGAGAAGCTTTCACTTTGAAATATTTAGGTAGAAGCATCTTTAAAACTTGCAGGGGATTCCAAAGACAGGACATTGGCCAGACTATATGAGCACTGTTAGCTCTGCTAATTGGTGAAACTTTTAATATGTGGGGTTTTTTTTAATTGTGTGTGTCATTTTTAACTACTCTTATGAGTACTAAGTAAGTCCATCTACTCACACATAGAATATAGCATATGCACATGAAGGGTGTCTATGTGTATGTTGATATATAATGTTAATTATTCAGCTTTTTCTGTGTGGTTTTTTGTTTTTGTTTTTTTTCCTCCCTTCAACTGCCCTGGAGAGGAAAAGGATGTTTTTCTACTTGATGAAGGAGTACCAAGAGAGCGAATTAAATGCAGAAGTCCCATAGGAAAAAAAAAAAGCAGAATCATACATCCACAGAAGAATGATTTCAGCATTTTAAACTCAGTTTTTAAGTATTTAAAAATATGAAATTACTTCAAAATATATTTCTCCCTCTTTTCTTTTTCCATTAGAGAAAAAGGTCCTAGCTAGCTGTCACCTTTGAGATGGAAAAGCCCTCACACTTAACCTTCCTGCTACAAATGAATCTGTCTAGGTACTTATATGGTCCTCACCACCATAGTAACTGAGTGTCTTCCAAGTATTTAAAAATAGAGATAACAATAACAATTTTTGCTTCAGTCCATCTCTTTCCAGCTTGCTACGAGAATAACTTGATTAATTTATGGGATCTTTGTTTTGCACAGTGTCTGCATACAACTTGGGAAACTTGTGTGCCTGCTTATATGTGGCGCTCTCAAACTGAGAGCGCAGCTGCATTTCTAAAAATGTGAGAAATAAACACCTGTATATAAGTACATATACTTACATATGATCACTCATACAATCTGCTCCTTTCTGCCTTTGCACGAGGTAGAAATTAATAGAGCTGCAGCATTGAGTGCAGCCCAAGGGACTCATCATGAATTATGCTCCCTTTTAACAACATGAGGGTCATAGAGCTCTTGTGCATGCCTGTTTCTTCCACACTCCTCCTGCCTCTCCTCCCCTCTCCCCTTTCCTCCAAAAAAGAGCTTACTGTGTTGTCAGGCAAACCAACTTCAGTGAGAATATGGAGGAGCAATGAAATTGCCTGAAAAAATGAAGTTTGTAAAATTAAAGCTAGAAAGATCACGGTTTAATTCGGAGGCCCAAGCATCTTCAGGATACCCGCAAGGATCTTGACGTGTTCCTTTGTCCTTAGGTTTTCTGATATTTGTATTGACTGCGGCCTGTTACATTCTGGGTTTGGCCTTTCTGACTCCTAGTTTCTGCCGTTAGCTGACAGCCTCTACTGCCCTGTTTGGTAAGATTTTGTCTCAGTTTCTTTGTCCTTTCAGCAATGACAGTGTGACTTGGATCCAGCCTCCTGCAGCCCTAGTCCTTTCTGAGAATCTGGTCTGTAAAGATCAGGCTAGGTCATTAGGAAAAAAAGTCAGTTGTAAATAAGGAAAAGATAAAAAGGTTTGGTGAAGCTGGTGGTCTTTGCCTTTTAGATGACTCCTAAATATGCTGGAGTTCCCATCAGGTGCTAATGAGGAAAGGCAGAACTGAAATTATGCCTTTGACAAGTGCCATATTTCTTTTGGAAATCAGTCTGTAATTATCAGTGTGCTGCCTGACTATGCACCAGGGAGAACGAGACTTCTTTCCATGACTGGCACATAGCTGACATGCACTGGCTTGCTTCCACAAATGTGCACTCATTTGAAACTTTGCTATCATCAATACTCTGAAAGAGGAACATTTAGTTCTGCTTTGCTGCTGGTAGGAACCCTAATGAAGGACCTGGGTCAATCCAGTCCCTAGATAACCCTAGTAAAACCAATAACGTTACCTCTGAAATGAATCTCTCCCTACATCATCAAGGATTGGTTTGAGTCTGTATCAGGACTCTAGTCAATGGCATATGTAAGCTAGCATATTTACACTGGAAGTACATGGAGCTGGGCTGACTTGCATTTATCTCTATGTGTTCTCAGAATCTAACAACAGAAGATTAAAAGACTACAAGAGGTGGATGTAGCTCAGCAGCATGTTTTTTAATTTAGTGGAAGTGAAAAATGAAAAAGGAACACAATGAATGCACAACAGTGGTTACCAGGATTTACTGCTGCAGAAACATCACTTTTCTTTTTGACTGTACACACTATCTGCCTTACTTCATATGATGGGCTTTTGTTTTGTTCTGTTCTGTTTCTTTTCCAGAAGACTTGATTTTGTAAATGAAATGAAAATGCTTTTCCACTTATGAGTTCCTTGTCTGTTAGTAATTCAGTAAATGATTAATCTTTTTTTCTGAAAGTTTTTAAGATTTTAATTTATAGCGCACAGCTGTCTTAATGCACTTAGCTAGCTGCTCCAAAATTAGCTTGTAATTTGGTGTTATCAGGCTCCCTTGTGTAAGCAGGCATCAGAATTTAGAACAGCAGGAGTGTTACAGACATGATTAAAATTGGTCCTTAGCTGAGCTAGTGACCAGAACAAAGACCATTTAAGACTGCAAGAAGGAATTAGATGCTACAACATGAACCTGCACAATACTGCACATTCAGACTTGATGCTCAGAGTGGATTTCAGGATCTTGTGCAAAGTGTCTAGGTTGCCCATACAATGCAAGAGAAGCATGTCTCAGAATGGGACTTCAGCCCACATGCATCTGGAGTTCCTATGCTGAAGAGGAGCTCACAGAATTAATAATAATAAATTCTGTCCCTCTCTATAGGTTAGGGGTGAAATTCCACTTACCTGGCTGTATTGGTGTACATGTGCATGAGAGACCCAAAGCTCCATTTATTGTCAACAGAGAGACACATATTGTGTTGTGACATGGTGACACGATACTTATCAGAATGAGCTTCTCTGGAGAGCCTGATGTTTATAGATCCTAATTTGATTTAGGTATAAAATGGCTCTGATTTGCTCAGCTCTGTCAAGTCTGAGGAATCTGCATGTAATACTAAAATAAAAGTCCTATAGAGCCTGTAATATCTGTGGGGTTAAGTGGATGCTCAAGATAGTTTTTCAAAATGTTGCTTTTAGACCTGGGCATTTAATTTCTCCTCAATCCTGTCTCAGGCAACTCCATCCTTATTTAGATCTGGCTCATCCTGGCTACCTCATGTCAGTGCTTCCAGCCATCTTCTCTGTGGAAATCTGGATGTGAAAGCATCCAAATATTTCCTGGCTTGAGATCTTTGTTAGCTAGGATACTGGATCTGCTGAAAGCATTTGGTCAAGCACATTTGGTATTGGCTCATTTGTTCCCCAGACCACAGTGGGTTATGAATAGGAAGGACTGAGAAAAATATGTATTTTCCAAGGAGACATTCTCAAGAAAAGGAGAAACTTGGCTAGCACTGGATATGGAAAAGGCATTTCAAGAGTCACAGTAGAAAATAGGGCATGGTGCTGTGGCAGCTCCTGAGATATCATGGGTAGTCTGGAGACTGGAACTCAGCTTTCAGCACTTCTCTACGGTCTTACAGTAACGTTATTTAATCACGGTTGATGAATGAGTACTCTGACTGTATTATGAGTATCTCATCTTTCATTCTAATTTTTACCTAAAACCCCTTGAGACTGCTGGTTGACTCTAGGTAGGGAAAGCATTAATTATTTGTTAGGTTTTAGTGAAACACTGGCAGTCCACAGTGACCAATTTACTAGCTCCTCTAAAAGCTGCCAATAAAAAATGGACATGTACAAATGTATTCATTAGCACAAACTAATTAAAGTCCAGGCTAATAGCCAGAAAAACAATACATTATTGTAGGATTTTTTAATTCATCATGTGCCTGTACTAATCCAACAGTAACTGTCCTGGCTCCGCTGTTTCTATTTTAAGTTACAGATCTCATACTGATAGCCAGACAACTAAGAATTAGCCTTTTGGTTTGCTAATGGACTTTTTACTCTAAGTATTTTCTACTTTCCTGGGTAGATAATACTCTTTTCTGAGAACATGTTGTAACAACTCTCTCTTTCAAAAGCAATGTGTAGGACAGAGTCCCTTGACTGAACATCTTTAGTTTTATTTCACAGTGGTGGTGCATTAACTTCCTATGCATTGTGACTTCAGTATTTTGTAGTTTGAGGCTTAGATTAGCCTTGATCAGTCTTTTCCTTTGCTTCTGTAAGTTTTTTAAGGGCTTATTCTGTTCATTCTGCCTGCTTGATATAGACACTGTTTTCTTCAGCTAAACAATGCTGCACGATTGTGTATAAATGTTTTTTACTAATAATTTTTCTATTTCAGTGTTCATAAAATAATTTAATTCTCATCAAAATTGGTAGCACTTGGAGAATTTGGGGCTGAGGTCCCTATTGACACCACAGAGAGTTTCTATCCCAAATTTCTGACAGGAAGGAATTAGCTACGGTGAAAATTCTGGGCTGGATTTTCTGGTTTGTGGCAGATGTGGTAAAGCTAAACAGAAGGGTGGGAGGGGAGAGATTAATAAAGCTTGAAGACATGTTTATTGTTCTGGCCTTAGACTGATTTCACTGAGTTGAATGTAGGTTATCAGGTGTTGTACCTTTGAGAAAAGATGTGGATACACACGTAATACCAGATCTCCAGCATTATGTTTGGATCCCATATTGGGGTCTGATGGGAGTGAGCATGCCCCCATCCTGCCTTATACAGATGGCTGTTCGTACAGAGCAGATAAGAAGCGGATACCCCCCCTTCTTTTCACCTCGAATAATCGGCGGCCAGAACCCACATAGGGAAGGATGTCTAGACAGAGTTGAGGCAGCTAGATTCAAAGCTCTTTGGCATCCTACAGCAGCTACCTCTTGGTCTAGCAGCCAGCAGACTAATTACTAGCAGACAGTGCAAAGCACAGGTGTATTATAATCTCATCTAATGATTTTGTTCATAAAGCAGACAGCTGTATTTTTCACTAGCAAAAAGTTCTTGGTGACCTTTACAATGAATCTATTCCTAACGATGCTCTGTGTATCTCTTGTGAGGTCTGCCTCTGTGAGGCAAAGACATGTTGTACTGCCTAGGAGAAGCTGGATAAAAGCATTCCTGGTTTCTTTTAGCCAAGAAAGTAAGAAGAAAAATGGAAGATGTGGGTTTGGACCTTTTTATCAATGGGTGATAGATGCTGTCAGTGGAGGGCACAGACATAGCCTTCTCCAATCAGTCATGAGTCATCTTTCTATCCATCAGCACCACTTTGTCTCATCTCAGAAAAACTTAAGCCTTTGGCTTAAGTTCCTTTCTCTCTCAACTTCAAGAGAAAGAAATAGTTCTGCTAAACTCCAGTGGAAAGAAATCTAGAAATTAAGGATCCATAAACAATACTGTATATGCTTAGCACACTGGGAGACAGGTCCATGTCATATGCCCGGTGGGAGCAAGTGAAAGACTTGGAGCTGTTCTGCCCATGTCCAGGAGGTTTGATGGACCTAGTTTGCACTGACTGTTGGATCTCTTTGAAACTGTGGCTCTATGGCAGAGGAAAGTGTCGCAACTGTTGTTTAAGTATTTATGGGTTTTGAATGAGGGCCCATATAAAAAAGCAAGAGACTGAGTCATAAGATGGATTCCTCTGGAGATCTCTCAGCTAAAAACCATTCCATTATGGAAGAACATCAAAAAAAACTGTAATTTTTGGCTATTCTCTTCATTCTGCTCATGCCACAAGCAGACCTTGTGAACAACACAATCTAGAGGCTGTTCTCAGTTGCAGCAGAATTAGTGTAGATTTTTGGTCTTTATTCATCATCTTGGGACAATTACCGCTGCTTACATTAGCATTTTCTCTATTACATGGTGGACTGGCTGAGGTCCAGAATGAGTTCGAATTAGAATACTTATTTTCTTCCTTTTATTAGGTCTTCTTGCAGTAGAAGATGCTGCACACACACACGCACAAAATCAGCGAAGCAAGCTGCACCAAGGGATACTAGTCCTTCTTTGTGGTTTCTCCCCCGTATATCTGTTTGTGTGAGCTTGTAACTCACACTCTATTTGGTTCTAAGTTTCAGGTTTTAATGAACCTAAATGTAAGCATATCCACAACTGCCATTAATTTTGAAGTGATCTATGCAAGATCACTAAGAAGTTATTGTTTTCCTCTCCAAAGTATAAATAGATCCAAATTTACTTGAAGCTTGGCATGGAAAGATTGTATAACTGCCATAAATCTGACCCTAGTTTCAAGCTTCATACAACTCTTAGGATATCACAGTGATTTTTCTATGCCTGTAAGTAGTTTTCTCCAGGATTATGTAGTATCATGAAGCATATTTAAGTGCAGATCTCTTGACTGTACTTGCAGAATAGAAACTAGCATCTAATTAACCTGAGCTGATAGAAAGCTTCTATGCTGCTGTGTGTTTGTGAGGTTTCTTGCCTAGCAGCAAGAGGCAGAGTACAGCTATCCACTTTTGTTCATCACAGCTTAGTATTTCAGTATAATTGCTGAGAATCTGAGTGATCCAGCCTAGAGCTGCCAGCCTCCTCTTCCAGTGTCAGGGATACCTTTTGTTGTTGTAAGTGATTCTGCCTGAATGTGACAAAACAATTGATAAGCTTGACCAGAGGTGCCAGAAAACAAAACAAAAAGCAATGTAGACATTCAGTTCAGGCAGTTTAAAAAAAGGTGTTCCACCCCTCAGTGGCTTGTTTCAGGAGAAAGTCTGATCGATGTGGTTAAAAAAAAAATAAAAAAAATTGCTCTGGTTATTGCTAGTCAGAAGAGGTTGTACAGACTGAGGTAAGCAACAGAAAACAGACTCAGCTCCTCAGTTGGTGCACAATGCCGTAGCCATGCTGGCAGTGATTTCTGCTGGTTTATGCAAGGCCCAAGAGTCATTCACTACACTGAAGCTTTTAAGCAGTCATTGCCTTGTATAAGTAGACAGTTTTCTGACAGTGAGACTCCTTATTATCACAGGCAACATGCGAGTGTGCCCATGAGAGTGGGATGAAGCATGTGATGCAGTGGGATGTTCTGGGGTGATTCCAAGCTACTGGTCCTCTCTGCCTAACAGGGGAGGCTGTTGTGATGGGTCAAGATATTTCTTACTTTCTTCCCTTCTCTATAAAGTCTGAAGTTTTCCTTTCATCTTTTGCTCAATCTGTGTTTTCTCTGACTTGCTTTCTCACTGTCTCACTCTGTCTTTTTGTCTTGCTCCTCATTCTTTCTCCTCCCCCAGAAAACTTCATGTGTCTTTGGCACATCTAGGTCAAATGCTACTTCTCCCTCTAACTGCCTAGTTTTCTTCCTTCCTCTTATTTTCTCAGGCAAAGTTCTGGTCTGGGTCTTTAGTAAAGAGTATACCTTCACCAAAAAAAGGTTATTGTCTAATACTTTAATTTGGAGTCATGGGTGACCCTCCCCTGAAGTCTCATTTCTCTCCAGTCTCACAAAACATTTACTGGTTCCCAGATTAGATTTAATCAAGGGCCAGGTGAGTAGGCAGCAAAGAAACATCTGGAAGAAAAGCACCATGTTTAGGAAAGAGACAAAGCAGTCTTTAAAATAGCAGGATTGGAAACAAGAAGACTTTTAAATTGTTGTCTCTATCTGCCCTATTATCTTGGGAAGGAAGGAAGGAGTAAATATGGGTTTCCTGAGCAAAAGAGAAGAACAGAATATTTAATTGGTTCTGTTTACATTCAGGTCTGAATTTTTAGCAGTGAAGAAAACAAGGCGGGTTTTGGTGCAACAGGGACTAGTTCTGGGGTGTGCTGTGTACTGTGCATTCTGCATATGACAATACTTGCCATGTTAGGGATTTAAGTCCTACCTTAAATCCTTCATTGCACTAACTCGGCTTGTGTTTCCTGATGCAGAGGAAATGCATAAAATTTCTAGACCTCCTTCTGCATCCTAACCTTGTAAGCTCGTGGGACTTGTAATCCTCAGAAATAGGGAAGGAAAAATGAATCTATATAGATTAGAAAACATGGACTGGAGTAATGATCTGAGGTTGGTCGGCCATGTGTGTCAGCTAAGATGCTGTTTCTGATCAGCTTTATTGACAACCTGACATGTCTGTAAATCCAAACAGAACACAAAAAGTGCTTGTCAAAGCTTAAATTCACACAAGGGAAGATGTTTTCTAGCGAAGTTTTCAATGAGTAGCAGAGTTAAGTGGTAAAGAAATTGTCAAGCACAGAATGTATATGAGAGAGCTTTGATTAATTTTTGTCTTTCATGTAATCATTTTAAGTGACTCAACTGTTTTCTTTTTTTATTTTATGAGGTTAAAACTTGAAGAAATAATTGGCAACTCTCAAAAGAGAGCATAGGAATATTCACACTCCTTTTTTAACCCCTTGTAAAGATTTTCCAGCTATCCATGAATTTTATTTTTATTTCATTTAGTTTACATTCCTTTACTCACATACACTTATTTTGTTTATTACAATTGGGACTGGTGGCAAGGCCAATTAACATAGCTGCTGAACTCCGCTGGTTAAAAGCTCCCTTTTGAGTTGTACACAGCCTTGCCAAAATCCAATTGCTTAGGCTGAAATTTGTCATGTTGATTGCTTGCCTCAAGCAGAAGTATTTTGGAAGGGTTCAGCAAAGTCATTCCAGTTGTTTCCAAAAATGAGGCTTGAACAAAATGCTAGCATGTCTAGCAATTAAAAACACTTTCTGGTGGCCTTCTTTTTGACTGTTCTGAGCCTTTGTCATTTTTAACAGAAATGTTAGATTTGCCATCTGGGATGTGACTTTTCTATCTTCAAAATGGGCCAAGTTATAAATGTTTAGAAGGACAAGTCTTACATTTGCATGTGTTCAGTGAAGGACTTAATTTTTTTTTTTTAATAAAAACTCAGCATCACTGAGCCAAATAGTAAGCACCCTAAAACAACTAAACCAACACTGTCTTTGCAAGGCTTAAGGAAATTACAGTTTTCCTTAATTGTTGCTGCATGCTTCTGTAAGCTACACTTTGGCAAGGAACTGAAACTAAGAGCATGGCAGTGCCCCTTCTGTGTTCCCAGGACACCACAGTTGCTTAGAAGAAAATATACCTCCTTTCTTGGAACTAGATGGTCACAGAAGCTAGAGCAGGAAGGTCAAAGGGTGAAATGATGAAATTCAGTAACTCTCATCAGGAAACTAGAACCCCAGAGCATTAAGGAGGGTTTGATACTTTTGAATGAAAACTGGACTGGGAGGGAGGAATATGAATTGGGATATGAGAATTGGAGGAGGCCAGGAGCCAGCTTGTTGTGAAGGGGCTGACGTGGAGTTCTGAGGTTAGGGGATACCCTGGTACAGTTTTGGGGGCTAGAACTGGCCAAATAAGAAGCAGCATTGTTGAGGCCTACTGGGAATCATGAGAGGATCTAGACTGGGGAAAAGATGGGGCTAGCCCCGAGTTTGTACAGATGAGGTGGAACAGAAATGGCCACCGCATCGGAAGGCATCACTGAGCAATGAAGTCCCCGAGTCCATACCTTCCATTGCTCATTGTTCCTTTCCTGTCAGTTCTGTGAAAACCACTTGCAAAATATGCACCTCATCCCATTTCCTGCTGATTCAAGTAGTAGACAACAGCCTACTACCACTGTCAGTTACTTCATTAAAACAGCAGGTCTATGTGGTGTATCTAACAGTTCCAAGGAGTCATGCTGAGAAACCGTGTGGGTGTCCATATGTTGCAGCAGAATATTTTTTTTCTTTAAATCTAGGAAACAGGACATACTCCTAAGACTATGAAGGTTGCAAAGTCAAGAATGTGAAATAGGATTTTCTGGAATTAAAGTTGTCAGTACAAAATGAACTGAATCAATTGCGTGATGGTAGTGATGTAGCTTGTTGTTTGCTAACTTTTTCATGCTCAACTTTGCAATCTTAATATTCTTTTAAGATAGCTTTATCTATGCAATAAAGGTACAACTTAAGCAGGAGGGAAACCTCTATTCCCTGGCCTCACTTAGATTTTCACGTCAATTAGACTATCTGGCACTGGGTTTAATAACTCTCTAATTGCAATTGCAGCACTTTGCTAAATCAATGCCCACCCTTCCTGATAAAATTGGTTTTAAATAGCAGTTGTTAAAAGGTGCCAGGTGAAAACTTAGTGAGGCAAAACCAAAGATAGAATGAATAGGAAACCTTCTTTTCTTCCAGACAACCTCACATCAATAAAGTTGGTTTGTTTGTTTTGTTTTAAAATGTGTTTATATTTTGTTGTATTTGAAATGTTTTATGCTTAAAAGCAAACCACGCTATCACCTTCTGAGTTTCAGAGAGACCTTGTGAATCTGCAAGGATACAAAACATTTACTATATATTTTTAGCAAATAATTTATTTTTGAACCTTGTGAAAGTTTACTGTGCTAGCACTTCCCAGTTTGTTGCCTGGAAGTTGTGTAGGGTTTTTTTGTGATTGTGCTTGAGGTAAAGGATCAACACACACCCATAATTTTAATTGAAAAACCAAAACAAACAATAAAACCAACCCACAAATGAATGAGCATTTGCAGTGACCACCTGCCAAAATCCCTGCACAGCTTAATGCTATTTCTCTCTTTTTCACTGTCACTGTAGGTCTTTTCAGCACAAGGCAGAGATCTACAGGCAGGACAAAGCCAGTCACAGACATACAGGGGATGTTGCATAGCAATCCACTGTTGCACTCTCATCTTCCTGTTCCTCCATCTTGAGGCTATGTATATTGTAAAGGGGCTGCACTAAGGGGTAGTTGTGCATGAACCCTGTTAGGTGGGATTCCCAAGCAAAAAGAGGTGCTGCTGGACTAGGGTGGGAGGGAGAAAAGGGAGGACAATCCCTTCTGGAGAACAAGGAAGCAGGGAATTTGCCAGGCAACAAAAATAATTTGTAACCACTCAGGGCTAGAAGGCAGCTTGGGTAGTGGACCAGTGTGGTACTTCATAGTCACCACTTTCATTGGCAGCTCAGAAATGCACTGTGCTTCAAGCATGTACAACCTTTCTCTGTGTTCACAGTGTACTGTGTGGGTTTGTTAAGTGCACCATCTGTCAGGATAATGAGACCATTTTCCTTTCCCTGCTCCATAACCTCCCGATATATATATAAAGAGCTAGGAATATGGGCCTACCTTCTCCCTTCACTGGGACTTTATTGGAAAACCATGCTGCTTTTACCAACATTTAAAGAAAAAAAGAAGAGATGTGTAGGTGTGATTAATCAATACATAGGCTATAAAAAGGTGGATGCTTCTTCTCCTTGCTACACACCTGAGAATAAGCCCACTGCAACCCAGCCTTAATGATCTACACTTTAGTCAGATGCTTGTCAGAACATATAACTGCACTCTTATGGGAGAACAACCCCTCCTATTATCTGAAATAGCATCAAGTTCAAAAGAGGATGCTGCTGAGTCAGGGCCTGGGACTTAGAAGGTTTGGAATCTTATTTTTATATGAGATGGGGAAAAGTTTAAAAAAAAAAAGTAGAAGCGGGGTTTGAAGTACTGTCTAGTGCCTTTGGTGGCTGACCTTGCTCATTAATCTCTGCTACTTTGAAAAGGCTTGGAAAATTACATTACCCTATACCATCAGTCCTCACTTAATAAATACAGACACTGAAGTCAGGGACGAGAAATCCCACGGAGCTTTGGTATTGACTTGTTAGAATTCCAGGCTTTAGCCTCACAATACAGTAACTGTATATAAGTAATGAACAAGCTGCTGTGAAGGACACCTTGCCCTTCTGGATTCATTCTCCACTCTTTTAGAGAATCTATTCATTGCCATTTTTTGTTCCCTTATGCCAAACAGTAAATTGTCCTATGTGACAATAAGGTCTGTTCTATTACTCTGTGAGAGGAAATTTGTGGAAGACCTGAGCTGTGCTCATGTTCTGTCTCAGAGCCAATAATCATATTAACCTTATTATCAGTGTCTACAGTAGGGGAGGGGAAAGAAAAAAAGAAGATAAGGATGTATGGGGGGTTTATATTTTTTCCATTAAGGAATGATGAAGCAGTAACTTGTGCGCTTTGGCATTTAAAGAACATATGTGTATACTTGTCCTGTAAAATCAGAATTCTCTATTGAGTGAACATCAGTAAAGATTTTAGTGCAGGAGCCGTGCCTGTTTCTTATTCATAGGTGCTGCACAGGACCTGGGAAGGAGGGAGAGGGAATTTGTGTTGGGGAACTGTGCTAGGAGGTGGTCACTATGTTTTTCTGTGCACTTCATGCAGGCTATAATCTCAAGTCAGTGGGGACCTTCCTTGGCTTGGATCAGCAATGAGAAGCAAGGCTAGCAATACCTTTAGAAGGTGTTTTCTCTAGCACATGCAGTACACCTGACTCATTCATTTTATTTCTTCTCCTTTATGTAGTGTCAGTCATGCAGTGGAGCAATGGGTGCCTTTGACACATGCTCGGTGCAACAAGGTTTCTTTGAGCATCTCCACTCTTCAGCAGAATGGCAGCAGCCATCACCTAGCTCATTATTAGCTAAATAGCAGAGCAGAGATTTGGTGTTTGCAGTAGCTTGCAAATTCAATTATAGTTCTCACAGCAACTGTCATTTTGCTTCTTTTTCACATGGAGCGTTTGATATTGCTTGTCCTGGTGATAATTGTAATCCCTTATTAGGGAAAGACAAGAAGTCTTACTGATATACACTTAAAATAAAAGGCTTTTGAGCATGAAATAGTCTCTCCATAGCACACAGACACACATAAACACACAAAATTTCACTATTCTTGAAATAAATTGAAAGGATAGCAAGAGGTGCTGATACAGGTTTTTTGTCTGTTCAACTATATATCTATTAAAAGAGAAATATATGCAGACTGTTTAGTCAGCTCTTGAGGGAACATGAGAGGATCCAGATCAGCTGCACAACTGGCAGGTTCACTGGCAATCTCAGCAGAGGCAACAAATATTCATTTCGACCCTCAATTGAAGGTGAACTGTTCTCTTCTTGCTAGCAATAGGGTGGAAGCATACAGATGGAATGGTGTGAGAAGGTATGCCTCTCTTTATTTTATTGTCTTCCTTCCTGAAGCAAATAAGATTTCTTAGCTGCTACAGTTTCAATGTAGTACCTTTCATAAGGGCTAAATAATTTATTTGATGAGAAAGAATTTCACATGAAATAGCAGATAAGTGTGTTCATATGAAATTCTACAATGTGTAGTTTAGGCACCGCTTAGGCTCAGGGAATGTTATTCATTTGATTAAGTATCAATATCTACATTTGAACCAGTCACCCTGAGCTCCCTTTATAGGTTATAGAGAACTAGCCAATATAGGAAGGAGATTCAAGGGTGAGATTCATTCTCTCCCTCTTACTGCTATTTCAGTGCTGTCATGCATTCTCCTGAGGTGTCCCTCTCTTCCTAAGAAAGCTAAGCAAACCAGCCTGCAGGGGAAATAAACATATAATGCGGCTTTTTATGTTCAGTGGAGACATGGGAGATTCAAATTAATGATTCTGTTCGGGTAACAGCCCAAGCAAAAGGAAACAGTGGAAATTTCCTAGAACCCTCCTGCAACAGAATTTCTTTGCTTTATGGTGGAAAACTACAACTCAGTAATTGCTTTCAGGAGTCAGAGACATTAAAATTTTGTATCTTTTGTCAGAAAGTTTCACTATACAGAACATTCAGTAAGACTACTGACCAGTCTGCATGAATCCAGCACTACATCTGGTTGTACTTGTGGATGCTGGAGCAGAAGTTACGAAGCCAATTGATGCAGGAAAATGTAAGATCTACTGGCAGGCGAAGACTCATTGTTAATCAATATCTATCAGAGTATGCTGGTATTTGCTCAGACTGTGACTGAACTGCCTTGGAGCTGCTCCAGAAGCCTAGGATCTGTATCCATCACATCTCTGGGCCTCTACCTATGGGATGTGTTTGGTTTTATGGAGGGATGACAAACTTTCTTTTGCCAAATACACTCCCAAAAGAATCTCTTAGAGCACGATTGTTCAACTCAGTCTGTGGGCTGGATCGGGTATTTTTAAATTATTTTTAAACTTACAAGCTCCACTTCTATCTGCAAGACTGTGAGAATGGCCCAGCTGCCTCCACAAGCACCCCCAAAGTGGCATGTAGTACAAGATGTTAAAAAAACCCACACTGTATGTACCTGTATTAAAGCAGTGGCTTTTTCATTGTGGGATTGAGTAATTATCCTATTACCAACGTAGCACAGTGCCCATGTTTGTGCAAATAAGAATTGCAGTATTTAGACATAATTTAAGAAGTTTGTTTCTTGCATTTAATCTATGCAGTAAAGTAAATGATTCTCACAGGTAATCTTTAGAATTTAGAAGACATTTTTTGACACTGTGTGATAAGGCATAGTAGATAAACTACTCCTTTGCTTAAGAGTATAACGTTGAATGGCGAAGCTCCTTTCTTATACCTTACACTGTCCACTGCTGAGTGTGTGGTAAAATACTCTGTAATTGAAACCCAGTGATGGATTTTACAAGAGGAGAGTATCTTCTCATTGTGACTTTCCAAGCTCTCATGTAACAGTTTTTATTAAAGTTACTGCGAAAACTTAAAATAGCTCTCTCATTAGTTGCTAACAGAGATCTGCCTGTATACAGTGACGTCTAGAAACTGCCTTTACTTTCCACTTTGGAGATAAGCAGGGCAAAAGCTCGTTCTTCATTTTCTTCATTTTGTGTGTGAAGAGAAACACATTCTGACTCTACACCACAGTTCTTTTGATTGACTCCCCTCCTTTTTCTGATTGACAGGTTTTCCTCTGTAACCTATGCCATCTTCCCCAGCTCATCTCACTTTAGCAGTGCATGAATTTGAGCACCCTTTTCTGCTACTTCTGTGGCATATTGTGATCACTGCCATTTCTCTGAGCTGCAATAGGGTGTGGGGGGGAAGCATTCCTGAAAAACGAGGCTGTTATGCAACACAAGGGAGGCAATGCCACATTGGAAGATTCCACATTTTCTTTGTAAGGGCTCTCAGGTGCTGTTGGTCATCACACAATTAATAGCAAGTGCCAACTCATTTTGAGTCAGTTCCCCAGCAGTCTAGAGCAACAAAGTGTTTTGAAGTGCAGGCAGCTACATCTTTATTAGAAAATAAAATGAACTGAACCCTTTTCTTTGATTTTGATGCAAAGTGGCACAGCATGGCTTGCATCAATGGGGCGAAACTTTCTTTCCCTCAAAACCCCAGGGTGTTCTCATTCACCCTGCCTGCACGGTAGGGTCCTGGCCATGCTATGCGGCCACAGCAGTCCCAGACGTGCCAGAGGCTGTGCCGAGTGCTACATGCTCTAGACAAGCTGTGGATGGTGCCTGAGTCATACCGTGGCCTTGCGCTGTGGGCTGGTGTAGCCATAACCTAGGAGGCAGCCTTGAAGAAGTTCTCCTGTTGTTATTTTAAACTTTATTGCTGAAGACACTTTTGCAAAGGTCACAGTACTGAGGGGTAGCGGAGGGGGAGAGAATTTATTGTTCTGCATTTGTAACCACATTAGGGTTCCCAGCTATGACTTGGAGCGCCTGAATGCTACCATAATAGGAAAGTCACTGATCATATATTAATCAAGCAGCTGACTCGCGAGGCAAGAGGGCGGCTTGTTTCACGCACCGCTGAAATGCAGCTCTTTCCACAGTCGAACAGGCAAACTGTTTAAAGGCACAGTGTTTACTGAGGAAGTGAGAACTGGAAATTGCACAGGAAATTAAAACCATATCATAACAATTCCCATTTAAAACTTGGCTGGGACATTGGGGATAACATGCATGCACCTGCAGAAAGAGACTCCCGTAACTTTGGACTGAATTTGTGAGGAGGATCATGGCACTCTCTCCTGGAGGAGAGGACTTAACGACTAAGTGGATTATCCCTGCTGGTGCGGCATGGTTCTACTGTGACAGAGGGACCTGACTGTGCCAGCACTTGATCCCCAGCACCACTTAGTTTTAGCTCCCGGAGACTTGCATTGCATTTGCCAGTCAGTCCAGCGCTCCTCAGATGCAGCTTTAGCTAGTAAGAGATGAGATTATACAGCTAAACTCACCATTTTAATTTGCTATGTTCCTAGTTAAACTTCCACAAAGTTTGGTCTCCATATGAGGATGTGAATTATGGCCTGTAGTTTTATGCCCAGAATACCCTGTAGATCCCCATTAACACTTATGTACCTGTCTATGCATCAGTTATGCACTTGTAAGCCATTTTAAAAGACTGTGATACATTAATTATTTTGAAGATGGGAAATAATTGCTTAAATAATATTAGCATTTAAATAAAACCAATTTTTGTCTCTATTAATTGTTGAGCAAAATCAATTCATCTGTAGCTGGGTATGAATTAGTTGAAAATATAATTTTTGTAAACTGAATTTTATTACTGTTCCTTTCTGTTTGATTATGTTACCCTAGTATACATACATAGACAATTTTGTGCTACTTAGTTTATCTTATGTCAGAAATACTATTGGCTGCTTTCCAAAATTATTACAACTAGGAAAAAAAAATCAGTCAGATACTTCAAAAGCCTCATGCTGAAACAACGTTTTTAAAATAATAAAAGAGCAAACACTATTTTCTACAGCAAAACTAATCTTTCAAATTTGAGATAACAACACTGCATTACAAAAGTAAAGGTCAATTTGAAGAAGAAAAGAGTCTAGTTCCCTAATGAAGTCCTCTTCTTTATACCAAATTGTAATTTACAGTTGAATCGAATGATGTTAATTCTTTTTGGGCTTTCTTTGAGTGATATTAAGTGGCCAGTTGGGGTGGTTCAGATAAAAATAGCTGTTACATTTAATCTGATCACTAATGATAACCTTTATTTCCCTTCACACTGTGCTTTTGAAGTCACAGGATACTGCTGAGCTCCTGGGTTTGCTCTTCAGTTTCAGAGATGGATGCTGTATGGGTATTACAGTTCTCCAGCACCTACCACCTTCAAATAACTGACCATGGAAAATTAACACCATTGTATAAACCCATAACCTCCCTCACTGTCGAGTGCCTACCTAATGACAAATGGAACTGGCAGCCCTTGACTTTGGAAGATGGCACTTGAATGTCTGAATTCATTGTGGGATGAAGAAACAAGAACAGATGTAGTGATGTAGTCCTTGTCACAAAATGAGTATCTCACACTCCAGCATTTTTAATGACTAGGAAGAAAAACTATTGTGTTATTCCTAAGCTAATTAGATAAAATTTCTGTCCTTAAAAATGAAGTAGCTGAACATTTGAGTTGGATTATCTGTATAACAGGCAGATAGTGATTCTCCATTGCGCAGATATGGATAGGAACGGGAAGAAGACAAAATTTCTGTCTTGCATAGTCCTGTGGTTGCTGCTCAGAAGACTGAAAAGATTGTGCCTCTTGTGGCTGAGGAGGTTGTGGGACCATAAGACTGTTGCACTGGGGTGATTCCACAGAGGCCTGATTCTCCATTAGCATTATGCTAGTGTGTTGGTAAAGCAAGTAATTACAAGGCTCCCAGGGATTCAGGTCTACTGCAAATGACCACCAAACCAGATATTAGCCAGTAGTATCACAAGAACCAATGGTTTTAAATTACTGCATCAATCTAGGAAAGCTAGACCAAAATTTCATAGAATTTTGTTTTGTGACATCAGGAACATACGTGTGCAAAAATAATCTCTGAGAGTTTTCTGCCTGGACGCTAGCACAGGAGACAGACAGAGCTAACAGAAAGGCCAGTAATATCCTCATGCAGTAAGGTCATTCTAGACAATGGGAATATTGCATCATACCCGCGGTATCATGGAGTCTGTCCCTCAAAATGCATAGGTACTGTGCTAATGAGCCCTATGTGCTATAACAAGCTCTTCATATAAATAATTCTTTTCGGATCATCCCATCACTGGAGAGTGCTGAGGCAAAGTCCTCACAGCAGCCTGTTTCCGCAGACCACAGCTGCAAGCTGTATACATTAAGCTAGTGAGGTCTCAAAAGCAGTGCAATGCTCAAGGCTCTGGGGCATGTTTGTTCCTGGTGCCACAGAGAGCAACAAACTGTAGTTGCTGAGCTGATGATGCCAGAGAGGCCTCTTCTTGGCATTTCATTCAGCAAAAGAAAAGGCTAGGAAATAAATGAAAGGAGGCAAGGCCAGATTCAGGCTGTCTTCTGCATGCCAGTACTACTTCCTTTCTTCTCTTGGGCTTGGGCAACATCCATTGTCCCAACATTGCTATCTTCTCAGCTGCTTTGTGAAGTGAGTCTGCTGGAGAACAGCAGGGTGACCAAAACAAAGGCTCAGAGCCAGCCTCCTGGGTAATGTGGCCCTAGCAACTGGCTGGAGAGTTTTTATTGTTGAGAAGTAGATTGTCTCCTTTCTTCAGCCATAAAGTCAGATATGGTGTTAATTTTCCTCCTCTTGCACAGAAGGAAAAGCTTAGATTGACTGCCCTAGAAGAAGATGAGACACTGTCTCTCACTTCCTCACCCCTCAATTGAATACAGAGAGGGAAGAATGGTCACATCAGTTCTTGCCTTTCAAAACTGGTACTTGCAAGGAGTTAAATCTGGCCTCCATACACCTAAAAAACCATATGTTTTCTCTAGCTGACTGGTTGCTTTGTGGAGTCTAGTCAGATAAAATGACTCTTCCCATCACATAAAGATAATGCTCCACATGAATGTCAGCATCCGTGAGATTCCTGCCCATTTTGGTCCTCTTTAATTAGGGACTGTTTTGCCTCATTGGACAGACTGGTGTAATAGCTTGGAATCAGAGGAGCATAAAGATTGTCACAGCTTGAATGATCTTTTGAGCAGTGGGAGGTAATGATCCTGCCTGAGGCAAAATACCGCTTCTGGCATGTTATGGGATACTGTGTTTCGGTCCCACACTTCATTTAGTCTTTTTCCAAATGCTGCAGTTCAGCCCCTGAAAAATGCCGTATTTTTATGAGTATATTCCATCTTCAGTATAGTCCCATAATTCCTCTTGGATGTGGGCTGGGTAAGCAGGGGCGGAGGATATCACTTAAGACATGAAATGTCAGTTAGAGGCTCCAGCCCATGCAATTTTTCATGCTGAATATTTTTCCAGAAGGTGACAAGTAATCTCTATTTCATCTGGAGGATGGAGAAATTCTGAGAATAAAGAATGAGTCCTCTTTCCCCCAAAGTCCATTGCACCAGCTTTTGCCCTTCCATGAACACTTTTGAGAAAGACTACTCTGTTTAGCCTGCATTCAAACATCACAAAAGACTGCTTTAGGCTTTTAGCCCATATAGAATAAGCAGTGTTTTCTTTTTCCAGTGTTGTCACAATTCATTTTACTTTATAGTTGAAAAGTAAATGAAAGAAATAGCTGAAGGCATATTTGTGAATAATTACACTTGCACCATATTTCTCGAGAGTTTGCTGGGTAGATTTGTGTGTAAGATTTGATTGTTTTCCTTGTTACAGGCAGCTTCATTATCCATCCAGTGTTTGCAATGGATTATGAGGCAGTCTAGCAGATTACAGAGACAGCATTCTAATGTTTCATCTGGAAATGGAATAAATAGATCTTTTTCAATTGCAACAATGTGAAATGAGCTTTCAGGATGTTAAATTTGGAAAACAGCTCATTAGATGCTGTTTCAGGCTCTCCTGCTGGGATAACTGTTGCATATATTGAAGTAAAACCTGCACCCTGCAAATTGTCTTAGTCTTAGTCCTGCAAAGTAGTCCGTAGCTCCACATTGGTGCTGGAGTGTGGAGTACTCCTTATGATGGTGGGACTCACCAAGCAGTTATGTTCCACTTCAAGGAGTTTGTTCCACCACAACTCAGATTTGCCTGAATTCACACGTGGCCAGAGTCAGTCCACATTAAACACATTATTTTGAAAAACTCATCAGATGCTAGAATTTTGTTATGGCCAACCCATGACTGTTGGTGTGGGATTGTTCTGTTCACCTTTCCTGGTGGTGGTGACTAGAACCCAGCAGGGACACATACTGGCTGCCCCAGCTTGTCATGGCACGTTCAGAAGAAGAGTGGGAGTCACTATCTAGGAGAGGGCATTTGGACTAAGTATGAATAAATCTTTCAGGGAAAGCCATGAAATAGCAGAGTGTAGTGAGAAAGGTTAGGGGGTTGGGTTTCTTTATGGTGCTAATGAAACCAAATCCCCACAGAAAGCCGAAAGTGGAGGCCAGTGCTTATCTTATGCTTTTTGATTTCTCAGTCCCTCAAAATCACAAGTAGCTTGTGAATCAAAGTCTACTGACAACAGTCTTGTTTCTCCTAGTTTCCTTATGTGGGCCTGTGGTAGTCCAGGGATCCTCAGATATCCATGCGGAAGAAATCTGTGCATAGTCTAGAAAGTGTAGATACCGACAAAAGTGTTCATGTGTGACTGAGGATGGGGAGGGAATCCAGATCTACCTTTATTGCTGCACCTTAGAAAAAGGTGGATTGTTATCAGACAGAACCATTGGCCCCTACCAGCACGGGGGAAAAAAAAAAAAAAAAAGCAATTCCGAGAGTAAAACCTGTGCAAGTGCTTATCTGTGCTCTGGCCTTCTGAGAGTGAAAATTTCCTAGGTTTTTAGATCGCTTCCAAGCTAGTAATCCCTTGTGAAAGGAAAGCTAGGGGTAGGTGACAATGAATGAAAGAGGGACATAAAAATGGACTTGCTTTCAGTTCTCTGCATAAGTTACATAATTTGAGCATCCAAACTCAATAGCCTGCATGTTTGAGATATATGAACAACTACTGACAGGTAAAAGCTAGTGTGGTGCATATAGAGTAGAAAGAGTCCAAAAAGGCTTTTAGTTACTCATATTAGTGCAGTGAGGTCATCTCTAGTTTGTACAGGTCCCAAGCACAGGCTGGGTTTTCACTGTAATTAAGTGGGTCAATTCATAGAATTGTAGAATCATCAAATGGTGTGGGTTGGAAAGGACATTAAAGATCATCTAGTTCCAGCCCCCCTGCCATGGGGGCTTGGAACTTAGGCTCTTAACTAACTAGTAAAACAAAACCAATGTATTTAGCGGGGTGTGATCTATTTTAGATCATTAGGCTACTTTTAGTAAAGTAACTCAAGATAAAAATTAAGATCTTTTTCCCTTAGCATAGTCAAAGCCAAAGAAGGCACACCACTTAATTCTCTCTCCAGATTGACAATCCATCTGTTAAACAATCTGTGTTGTGACAGTCATTAATAGACAATGTTTAGGGAGAACTCCAAGAAGACCTACTCCCAAAATTTAGGAAATACCCCATCCAGCTCTTTTCAGTTTACCACAGGACTTAAAACTCTTTAAGCAAATATGTCTGTGTATTTCTATATATATTCATATATCTTCTCTCTGTATTCAAATGTGGATATACCATATATGTATATAGAAAGAGAAAGATGAGCACAGGGAGAAAGAAAATACAGGTATGTTGTATATCTTATATATAGATGATATGCATGTTTTTTTATAATGTACATTATGCATATATATGTAATCATTATATATATATACCATCTGTACACTAACAATTAATTTCTTCATTACCCATATAAATGTCTTGACCCTTTTGAACACTTCTGATTTCCTCATCTACAAGTCTAAATTATGACTAAAAACTTCTCCTCCTACCCTTTCTCCTTAGTAATGGGAAAAAGAGAAATGCAGAAAGAGTTAGTAAGGAATTTTGATTTCAATTTCAACAAGAATGGGTCAAAAATAAAAGGAAGCCAGATAGATCTTGAGATATGGTAAATTATTGTAGATCTTAAGGTATGGTAAACTGATGTAGTAGAGTTGATTTTAAGGCAGTAATGATGATTCACGTCAAGCAAAGATTAACTGGCCTGGAAATTCTAGAGAAAAAATTGTACTAAATTCTGGTTTTTAAAATCTATAAAATCCTAGTTAAGATTGCTTAGTCACTACTGCAAGTGAACATACCGCTAAGACTTGGCTGTAATAGGAAATGAGTTTTACAAGCCAGATTTCATCAAGAGGTATAAAACCAATTGTGTCGACTCATCCAGCCATCTAGCTTTCCCTGTTGACATTTCCAAGGGATGGTAATTTATATACTGAAAAGCTAAAATTGAAGCATAAACTCCACTCCATAAATGATACTCTTCTCCTTAGAGTAAGTTAATAGGACCCTATTAATAGAGGAAAGTTTCTGACATACAGACAAGTTAAACAGTTTTCATTTTCTTATTACTAATATCACAAAGTGGTTACTTTTAGAGCTAGCTGACTGGATTACTGATTTTTTTCACTCAAAAATTTCAAATGAAAAGTCTATATTTACATGTTCTGATTGAAATTCTTAGGTTTTTACAGTATTGTTTAAAGTCCTTTTTTTCATTTGTTTCCATCTAAAATGTTTTGATTTCTTGTCTTAGTTCCTTTTAACCCATAAATACCAAATCACACCCCCCCCAAATACCAACAAAAGGTACTAAGTCATTGTGAAAATGATAATTCCTTTTGAAGTTTGATTAATAAAATAATCTCCATTTCTCTGCTGTGTACACAGCAATGTGGAGGAGGTGGTAGCTGGCGATAGGAAAATTTTCACAAAGCGCTATCTTGTAGTTACTGGTTTAGGAACTACTACAGACATTTCTCTTTCTTTAACAAGCTACTTTAAGTTTCTGTGGCTTTTTCATATAACATGGCTTTAATGGGAGAGTTTAGTTTTCTCCTTAGCTGTGTCAACAGCTTGTGAGCACAAGGAAGTCACTTCCAACCTTCACCTCCCTTTTCCTATGAAAAATAATGCAATAATTGTATTTCTGTGCTTAAGGTGGCTGTGTTGCTTGAATAGTAACACAAACCATGCTGATTCTTAGATTAATAGCTGTGGAAGTGTGATGTAATGTTGGTATGATTCATTTTGCCTCATAAAATCTTCATTTTGATTGCCTAAATTTTCATTATACTGAATAATCAAAATTTTGGAAAGCTCTCAAGCTGTTCTTTGTCTCCAGACTTTCTCTTTCTTCTTACATTTTCGTCTTTCTTCTTAAATGTAAAACAAAATATTAAGTGAACATTTCTTTTATTTTAACATAGCTGCATTGATTTGGTTATTGTAGTTGAAATAACATCAGTATGGAATATGCCAAAACATTCCCTTTAAGTATTTGCCTAGTATAGAGTGGAATCTAGTCATGGACACAAAAAATTGAGTTCTGAATAAGTGCAAGAAGAAAAAGCAAGAAATACATGCTAAAATCATGAAATGGTATCCCTGTTCTCTACTGGGAAGAAAAGAGACAGTGGGGAATAAGTTTCTTTTCATTTTAGTAGTACACTGAAATTGTTTCCCTTGATTTGCATTAACGGTACTTCGAGTTGAGCATCCTGGAGGTATTAATCTCACAAATAAAAAACAAAGTGGTTTAAAATGGGTGAATTCCCACAGCTGTGGTAAGTAGAGCTGTCTGCAAAATACCAGCATGGCGTTCAGTGCAGGACTGGGATACAGCAATTATATAAGTGATTTAACACAGAAGTTTCCAGAGAAGAGAAACTCAGTGGTGTGATGAGGTTAGTGGAGTGAATGTACGTTCTCACTTTTTTAGTCCAGGCAGATTAGGGTTATCTTTGCAAAGAGGGCAGGATTTTTCCCAGCGCTGCACTGTTAACACGTAGGTGGATGGAGCAAAATTCAGCAAAGTCAGCAGGGTTGTCCATGTGGCGGATGAATGCAGTTGGACCAAAAGCTGAGGACTGGGAATAAAGGAAGGCAAAGAGCCAAGGACTGAGGCTGAAAGGCAACAACAGAGCCCAAAGAGAAGTGAGGGAAGCAGCACAGTGGCAGAGAGATTGAACATAAAGTATTCAAAGGGGAAGAGTGGTACACGTTGAAAGGGTTGAGGCAGGAAACAAGTGAAAAAAGTAGAAATTTGCCTTAGGAACTATTATGTCTTCCTCTAATGCAGGAGATGTGATAGGAACAGGGTCTTAATCCCTACTTTAAAATATTTTAAGGTGCCTTTGTTTTAGAGTAAACATGGGGATAAGGAGGGTCCCTCTGCCCCTCACTGTTGGCTGTCCAGGCAGGAGGGGACTTACTCCGGTGTCAGAGTGATGCTCAGTGACTGCTGAGCATCATTTGGGTGTCACTCCTTGGTGCCTAGCTACCAACAGGCTGTCACAGACTCTGCTGTTGGGAGGGAGTGAGGGATTTATCAGCTGTGTTTGCTGAAACTGGTCCCATATTTTTTCTCTGAATATGCTTCCCATTGTCATGGCTGTGTCTGTGAATGAGAGGGGCAGGATTTTTCACCTGTGCTGTCCAGTGATTATCACTGTTTGAAAAAACTGTTGATGTTTTGTTTTGTTTTGTTTTCTTTGAGCAGATGGGCAGAAGAAGGTTCAAGAGGAATTTGACATAGACATGGACGCGCCAGAGACAGAGCGGGCGGCTGTGGCGATACAGTCCCAGTTCAGAAAATTCCAGAAGAAAAAAGCGGGGTCCCAGTCTTAGTAGCTACCTCACGGCTTAAAACAAAGTAATCCTGAAATGATTTATCAAGAAAATCAGAAATAACACAAAGATGCATGTACAGAAATTATCAATATTTAAAACCCCATTGGCAGATAACAAACCATGAGCTTGTGTGTGACTTCATTCCAGATGTTTCACGCCCATTATCCTCTGTAACTCACCAGTTTACTTGATGTTGTAATAAAAAGTTAGGGTGAAGTAATTAAAGTGTCTGCCTTCATCTGTCTTTTCATATTAATCCAGCAACCACAGCATTACAAATGAACCTAGCCCAGATGCCTGTTTTTATCCTGACGTAAAGCTTGGAGACATAAGAGCACCGTATGTTACAAGGTTTTTGCTGAGGGATGAGAACATGCATCTCAGCCCTGCTTACCTCATTTGGAGAATTCCAGCTGCCGGCCAAATGTGACAATTAAATTACTTTCTTGTAATGAGCTGAGAGTAAAAAGTTGCAGAGAGAAGCTGGCATGAGGGGAAGAGGTGTAGAAAGCAGCGAGCAGTTTATTTTTGTCTTGCAATTATGACAATAAAGTGGCTTAAATGGTGAAATTGTCCCTGTCCTTCCTCTTGTGAATGGTAACATTGAGAATTACCCAGCTTGGACCACATTGACTATTATGGGAAAAAATAATGAATCAGACACAAAATGCAAAAAACAACCCAGAAACCTTTGGAAGTTTTTATTTTGGTAGGGTTTTTTTTGTTGTTGTTGTTGTTTGTAAAAATAGAAACTAACCCTCTAAAATCTCTTTTTGATGCAGCTTTTCACTCTCTATATAATCAGTAACTATTTCTATGCCACCTCTCTTTCTTTTCATATTATTTTCAGTATTTGATGAGTAAATCATAACAGACTCTCTTGCCTCCATTTGCACTGTTCTGCATTGCACTTTATATAAGCCCCTTACTTTATTACCATACTAGCCCAGATTTTGATTAACAAAACCCAGCCACAGCAGCGTCTGTCTTAAATTGGGAAGTGCTTGTATTTTTCTCCCTGTTGTAAAACAGTAACAGACCAGTTTCAGGCTGGATCTAAGCAAGGATCTTGCCTGGCTTCTGACCTGATCAGGAAATGGCTGCCTATCATAGCACAGGAGGAAAGTTGAGAAAAGCTTTAAACACATTCCTTGTACTAAGAAAAATAAGCTATTTGGATTGAGCAAGCAGGAAATGCACTACACAGAGATTTGTAAAAAAAGTCTCATCCTTTGCTCGGCTTCATCAGCAGATTTAGGGCCTCCAGTAGGCATCGTTGTCTCTAGGGAAATCAGGGACAGAAGCATTTTCTGAAGGACCGGTGTTTGCAGTGGTTCTCCAAAAAGGCAGCATGAGCCTCCCCTCCAGACTCCAAAGGCAGGTGTGGTGAGTGGTGACAGCCTGCCTGCCTTCGACTGAACAGCCCGGAGTTGGGACTGCTTCAGGTGTGAGACATCAAGGTATAATTCCCAGCTCTGCCTAGAGAGATCCATTTCTTCCTTTCCCACCTCCCACAGGAATATTCTCATGACCAGGGCAGAGGACATCATCAGGCCCCTCATGTAAATGGAAAGCTACATCCAAAGGGTAGGAATAGAGGGAAAGGAAGGATCTCACATGGGTGGCAATCATTTTCCAAGAAGGCCCGCCGTAGCATCAATACTGAAGGGGTGCAGAGCGGTGCTTAGAGGTGGGCTGCAAGACTGCAAAGGGAAGGCCCTCAGCCTTATGCAGGTTAAGGCATTTACGGTGCTGGGCAACAATTTAGTGAGGAACCCAAACCGTATGGTGGGTGATAGGAGTTCTGAGACCATGCTGATTAGGTGAAGCCCTCTGAGATGTTGAGCAGAGGAAGCCTTATGGGTCCTGGGGGCAAGGTAGAAGGCCTGTGCAGAGATGATGTGTAAAGTGCTTAATAAGCACAGCAAGACTGAGTGGGAATGGACATGGTTTTTTAGATCTTAGTTTGGGGATAAACATCTAAATGCTGCCCAGACTCCGCCTTAGGCACCTCTGTCTGTGTCAGGAATGGCCCTATGCATGATACATCACCTGCCAAGTCAAGAGTGCTCCAAGCTGCAGCTCAGTGCTTTCTCTCTAGGAGCGTATTTTAGCAGCACTGTTTCTCTGCTTGTAGGAATTTCACAAACAAACCTCAAATAACACTGCTGTTGTGCTCAGAGTGTGGTTTGTGGAGGCCACGGATTCCCCACTTGTCTTTCACAGAGACTGCTCACCATATAATAATCGCCTTAGCATAATAATTTAAAAATTGTAATGGGTTTGGATTGTGTTGGTGCCATTTTGTTTAGATGAACATATATCTGTAATAAAAGACTGCATTTGCATTCTGCATTATGTCATTTGAAATAGCATGAGCTCTGTAATGGCTACTTAATTGAATAAAAACTATGGGTAAGCACTAGGCTTTTATATTTGATCTGACATTCCTTGGACTTAAATTTCCTACACAACAGGAATAATCATATGGTTGGGACATGGAGAAAACGATTACATTATTGAAGCACAGCAACAAGGGCTGTTAGTAAATGAATTATGGCTCTTTTAGCAGCAGGGCTATACTTTAATGTGAAGTTCAGAGTGTATCTTACGAATACGGTCTTAATATACAGTGAAACATAATGAGGAAATAGTGAACTGGCATGGAATTTGGATTAATTGTGGCTGCCCTATCAGACAATTTCCTTTTTATGAAAATGGGCTTGCATCACAGATTCAGTTCCTGTTCCCAGGACAGGAGAGCTTTCTCACTCTGAGTCTCACTTGTCATTGATCCTTTGTTCATATCCAAGGTGGCAGTTTTTAATTTCCTTTCTTACCATTAACTCATATATTTCAAAGACCTATCTGGATATTGCTGAGGTGAGGAAAGGAGTTTGATTCAACCAGGAACTTCGCAAAGATGGGTGAAAGAGGACTCTTAAACATTCCAGATATTATATGTACCTTTTAAATTCCAGACGCTCACTGAGCTCTTTAGTTAACTAGCAGTACCTAGCTGGGAGTAACCAAATCATGGAAAGAAAAATTGAAATTAGGTGGATATCTGTGCTGATAAACCAGAAATTCCTTTAGGTAGCACAGAAGATTATTCAGAGCAGTAGATTTTGCAGGAAACAGGGCTATCACTCCACCATATACACCCACACCCTCCCCAGACACATCCATACTGCTTCTGCTCCAAATTACTGTCAGATTCTCCCAAAGGAGAATAACCTACAGTTGAACAACCAGAACAATTGCCTGAACCTCAGAAATCCTTTGTTCACATTGTTGCCTGGAACATAAAATAACCTTTAGAAGTAAACAGCAAAGGAGACTATTAGAGTAAAGAAACACCACCAGAAAGCACAAGAATGCCCAGATGAGGAAAACAGCAAATGATGTGAATTCTATCAAGTGAAACACAGAAAGGCAAGCCAAAGCTGACCTGTGGCTTGCTGAAGATACAGAGTTACAAATGAAACTTTTTTGCAAACACTGCTCTGACTGGTGGCCTACTGGACAATTATGGGGATGTGGGGAAGCAGAGGTCTTGCAGAAAGTAAAAATCCATCTTGCATTAATGCTTGGAGCAGAGGCTCCTATAATAGGGGTACAGGGTTCTTTTCTGTAATACATCAACCTGAGGAATTCATTGTCAAACTGAAATGCCAGCAGAAGAGAGTTTGGAGTAACCTGGCAAAATTAGTAACAACAGACCACCAGGACTGGATGAGGTTCACCTACATCTCGCAGAGGAGCTCAAATACACAGCAGCTGCCTTGTTCAACCCATTGCTCATGCTGGCCTCAATTCCAGGGGAATAGGTGGTGATGAATTAATAACAGATTGTAGAAAGGGCTCTAGAGTGATTCGGACATTTACAAAAACTGGCTTCATTAGGTAGCTTGAGAGAAACTATGATATGACATAACACGTAAGAAGTCAAAGCCAACCTGGCAGCAGCTGTGATTCACAAATCTGCTGGCAGTTGGTGCACCTGGATTTTTAAGAAGTTTTGACAGGACTCTCATGAACACCTCTTGGAGAAGTTAAGTGGTCTGGGAACAAGTGGTCAGGTCCTCTTGCAGAAAAACAATGGGTTAAGGGTCAGGAGCCAGAAGGGTGGGATGGCGTGTCCGGTTCTCACAGGAACAGGGTGTCACCAGTGGGACTCAGACAGCATCTAGGTTATGCATTTCTTAAAAAATCACCTGAAAAGAGGGATGATGAAAAGTGAGGTGACAAATTGTTATATCAGTGCATCCTACATGAAAAATCCTGTTCTTTGCTCCTTAGTTTTACAGAAGGCTCTTTGAGACTCGCGAAGAGAGGAAGAACATGTCAGGTCCATGAGGGCACCAACAGCCCTGAGTGCCCCTGCCCACCTCTGGGGGTCCCTCACCCTAACCATGACCAGGACCCCATGTAAGCCTCTTGGGGGTCCACCACCCTACCCAGGCTCCAGGAACCCACATCAGCTCCCCAGGGCCATCAGCCCCTGTCCCAGTGACACCAAAGCAGAGACAGTCTCCAGCTCCCCACATCCCTGCCCTGCCCGGCCACAGTCACACCAAGTTGGGCCCATCACCAGGCCCATGTCCTGGCCTTGGACCATCCCAAGGGAGGTGTCCAATGCCCAGGGCTGGGAGTGCCCTGGTGCTCAGTGGCTGCCCTGCTCCTGGCTGCATCTCCCATGGTCCTGGCCCCAGGGAGCTGCCAGCCCCACTGTGCCCTGCAGTCTCCCTGTCCATGTAGGGCTCTGTCCCTCTCCATATCCCAGTATCACTCCCAGGGAGGATAGAAGGATGCAGATAGCTTTTGGTCATATGTGTGAAGGTCAGAGGCTTCGTGGAAACAAGTGACATTTCCCTCCCCTGGATTATTTGCCCTCAGTCACCCGAGCTGCACTGTGCCATGCTTGGAGCCCAGGAAACTGGGAGGATCCCCCAGGCAGGTCCAGAGTGGGTGCAGCAGGGTCCCTGCCAGGTTCCTTGTGGCAGACCAAGCCCACCAGACTGCTCACTGAAACAGACGACTCCACTATCTGCTCCTGACCTGATGCAACCCCTCAGCCTGTGGCCTCTTTGGAATTGCTCCCAAGTACCTCGACCCGGCACGACAGGCCAAATATGTCAGTGAAAGCATCTGCTGGAGTATGCAATGGAGGCGGACGGGAGGAAGGGAACCCTCTGAGGAATTGAGGAGCACAGCTGGGAAATGAGAAAAGGGCAAGCGCTGCCGAAACTTACTGAGCCATCCAAAGGTGATTTCAGCTCAGGTAATTGAGTACTCATGTCCAGCCTGCTTCAGGGCTCACACCTCAAAGGAGCTCTGACGTGAAGCCAGCCACTGCCAGAATGTGTTCAGGCAGCCTGGTGAATTCCTACCTGCTACCTGACACATCCCAAATGCCAGTCCAAAGCCCACTGGAACCTGAGGAGCCGGGCAGCAGAATGGGAACATTCTGACATGAGACAGCAAGCATTGGAAATGGCCATGGTCCCTGCTCCCCCACCTCAGAAGACCAGCTGGAGTGTGTCACCGGTGAACCTTCATGAAAGCCAAAGCTTGAGGAGGGTGTGGAGGAGGGAGGACATGATAGTCACTCAGGTGGTATAACAGCCCACGCTTGGGACTTGGTTGGGATGCACATTTAGCCCTCCTTGGTGGGGCTCTCGTGTAGGCGTAACCAGAGGTCTCTGTATCTGAGAGGCATCTTAGGTGTCCTCTGCTACCCTCAGTCGTTACCTGCCAGGTCCCATTTTAGACCTGGCAGCTGACTGTGGAAACTTCCAAAATAAAGTCCCAGTGGTTCAGCTGAATCACTGCTGAAGGCCGTTTGGGCTGGGTTGCTCAATGTTTCCTTAAGACCCACAAGCTAGCAAATGCCTAACATCAAGAGGAAACTTCCTAAGGTGCCTCCTGACAGTCAGCACTTTACTGTGAGGCTGCAGGAGATGCTCAGAATCTGGTGTCTGCCATAATTGTATGGCAATGCAGAAATGCTTTTATATCCATTACTGACCATTTACCACTTACCTCATTTTTGACCTGATCTGAAATCTTTTTGAATGTGGTTATCGCAAGCCCCAGGTCACTGGACAGGCCTGTGCTGGCCCATTATTTACTTGAAGTAATAAGGGATATGACAAACATCAGATTTTAATTATGGTTTAACCTAAATGAAATATTCTTTTTTCAATACCATCTCTATACACACGTTCAAAGCCTGATGGGAAAAAAAGGAGAGTGTATTGTTGATATCAGTAAATTAGTATTTAGAGATGTATATTCTGTAAATACTTAAATGCAGACATCCTTCCCAATCTGAAATCAGCAGAATTGACTTGTGTTGGTTTATATGATCAAGACAATCTTCACAGTGAATAGATCTGGGGACTTTCCCAAAAAAGAGAAGCCATGCCACTTCTAGTTCATTAAAGTCTAGTCACGAATGGGTTATTTAGCTCAACTCTTAAACTGTGGCAGTGCTTTTTTTTTTGCTTTTTTTTTTTTTAATCCCTAAACTCTGCCTGACAGATGGTCTCTTGCCTTTTAGTATGTCTAGTGATGGTGAGGCTAAAACCTTCCTTGGCAGCTTGTTCCATGGCTGAACTTTTCTTAAAGCTACAAAGGTTGGTTTGTACTTAACCTAAATCCTCCCTCCTTCCATTTAGATTAATTTGTTCCAGACCAGATATACCCAGTTTCCCTAACCTTATCACATAGGTCTCCTTTTCCAACACTTTTCATTATTTTTTGTTATTCTCCTTTGAACTCTGCCAATTTATTTGTGTGCCTGAAATGAAATGCAGCCATCCAAATGAAACGTAACCAGTGCCAAGCACAGCAGCATAATTATCTTGACTATTTTACAAGTGACGAGTCCCTTACCACAAATTTGAATGGCTTTTGGCATTTTTTGTGACAGCATTATTTTGTTGGCTTATAGTCAGAACATCATTTCCCGTGAATACGGAGCCTCTCTGCTGTCTCTCTAGCCAGGGTTTTCCTCTTCTTTTCTACAAGAGAATATATTGGCTGTAAAACACCTTTCTTAATTTTATAGTCCCACTGCACCTCTGCAATACCAAGATAATACAGAAATTCAGGTAAATGTCTTTATCTTCAGTTCTTTGGCCTGAAAACTGGAAGAAACTGTGATTGGTTCGGACTTTTTTGTGCTTGCCTCTTTCCCGTTACTAAATTATTACAGTCAGGTGCAGAAGCATCAATGATCTCTGAATCAGCCTTTTTTGGAAGCTCAGAAAAGGTTTAAATGACATCCTATTTTATTCTTAACAGTTATCTTGCCTTTACTTGTGATGAATAATTATTTCACTGAATATCCATATCTAAAAATAGCTCTTGAAATAAGCCTGAGGACTCTTGCCCCTTCTCAGTGCGTTGTGATTTAATGCTCTTTCACAAAGGCCAAACTGATACTATTACTCACATTCAGTGGTAGTTTCCACCATAAATATTCCCGCTGGAGTCTTCAGGACTAATGTGACAGAGGGAGGGTGTGTGAGGGGATGATCTGTTGGCCTCATCAAGTACACAAAGTATAGTGACTTTCTGTACTTACTTTCCAGCTTTTGGCAAAATGATATCGCTGTTTTTCTTTAACCATTGTCATTTCTTCCTCTGAGTCAAGTCCACATTTAATATAGTGAATGACATAAAAAAAATAACCACACGATGGTGGCAATGTTTAATAACAACAACAACATACAGCAAGGGGAAAACTGACACACCCTCAGAAGACTGGCATCTCTTTCAAATACATTAAAATAGTTTAGATCACACACGTCAGCCATAGTGACACGTTTCTTTGGGTGGCACGGGCATACCTATAACCCTCCCCCTGGTGTGGCCAAGCTCAGTTGTTGTGGTGACAGCAAATTGGCTCCTCTCAGCAGCAGGGACATTGCTGGTTGTGTCCCTGCTTCGCTGCGCCCCTGCCCAGGGTTGGTGTGGTCCCACTTTCCCCGCTTCTGCACTGGTGGTGCCGTGCTGCCCACAAGCCAGAGGTGGGAAATGTATCCCGTCCCCGCTTTAATATCACGTGGAGGTCCCCTTTGTAGGACTATGTTTTGTTTGTTTGTTTGACATCTCTGGTTATGAGATATTTAGACAAAACTCAGCCCAGTCCTGCGCAGCCTTGAGGTGGGACTTGCTTGTTAGCTGATGGGAGCACATGTCTGCCAGCCCAGCTGGCCCTCATTGCTAAAACACCAGGCAGGCCAGAAATAAGCACCAGCATTAGACCTCTTAGTTGCTCAACCACAGGGCTGTGGGGTCAGCACACTCCTCTAAAGTCCAGAGTGGTCCCAGCATCGGGCACCGCTTGTCAGGCCCCAACAACCAGGGAAGAGGACAAAGTGGACACACTGGTGAAGAAGGCAGCAAAGCATGGAAGCCAGGGGTGAGTGAAGGTGATTGCTGTAGTGGAAAGGGAAGGGTTATGGCAAAGGTGAAGGGGACACATGTAATGACAGCGCCTTAAGGAGGAGGCATCAGGTGTGGGTAGAGAATTACAGCAGGAAGGGTGGGTGGAGGGGGAATGGTGATGGGCGTGGGAGGTGATTGCCTGATGTTGAAGAGCTGGAGCATTTCATTTCCCACTCACTCTTTTGCTGATATAATGAATTACTTAGATATTTCCCCTTCAGTTATGTAAAACTAAACAGTATAGTGTTGTCTTTAGGGGATACCTGGGCAACTTTGCAAGCGCTGAGGCATCGCAATGTGTTCAAGTTATGCAAGGCAATTGGCAGGCGTTTAGGGATCACAGCTGTGCTGTGTAAATTCTGTCTTTGAGTTAAAAATAAAAATCTCAGTATTTGATCAGTCATCCTGCAGTTTGCCCTCTGGACTTCCCCCTGACATATGGTACCTACAGCCTCTGGAGAATGCCTGAAACATCTCTTGCATCTTGGGCTTAAAAAGTGAATTGGGCGACATCATGTTTGGAGAAATTAAAATCATTGTTCAGAGGGGGGGGAAATTTATTCCACTAGAATTCTTCTGCCATCAATATTCCCCTGATCATAGAGCCTTTTTCTTTACAAAGGATGAGTTAAGGCAATCAATTGTTTTTATCTGGTAAATGAAAATGGATAAAATACAATTTGGAAGTAGGTAAACACAGAAGTCATTTTCCACTTGGCATTAGCTCACATCTCAATGGACATTAGACCTGCATTTATTGAAAGATAGGTTATTGTCTGGGACATTGGGATTTTAATACAATGGAACACAAACTACAGTTTATTGACATCTGCTGCATAGCAAGAAGAGGGATGATTTGCTCTCCTCTGTCTGCTCTTTTTCAGTATTGCTGTGGAGATCCACACAAGGGAAAAGCATGCATTATGCAGCATATTCTGTATACTTTTTTACAAAAGAAGCAAATGGTCATTTCATAGTTAAAGAAGCACTTTCCATTAATGTAAGTTTTTCTTGGCACTAGAAAGCTACCTAAATTTGCTCCATTTTTACATATGCACATGAGTTAGTGCCCATTATCTGAATTAAGAGCCCATTATCTTGATTCTGTGCTGCACATTGAAATTGTAATCCTGCAAGCTTTGTAGTCAACAAGACTAATTTAAATAAGTAATTTCCAATAGTATTTATAGCTTATAGCTGCCAAAGCTTCAAGGTTGGGACAAGCAACACAGAAAAAATCAGGAGAGTAAAGATACAAAGAGTAAAGGAAATCCTGAAAGTATCCAATGAGAAGGGGAATTCTCTTGATGACATTTTTTTTCGTCTGCAAAGAAGCAGACAATTCCCCTTTGAGGAAACAAACACAAAATTATAAACATCCCTTTGTCATCTGCACAGCATTCCTTCAGTGCTGATGCACAGTCAGAGCTCTGGCTCCAATGCACACCAGCGATGCGCAGCTGCTACACAGGAAAGCAGGAGCTGGAGAACAGCCCTGGGTGCACCAGCACGACTTACACTTTGTTTCTGCCCTTGAATTTTATTTGCATCGTGTGCCACCTCCCTGCGCAAGCAGCCCAGCAGCGTGGAGGCTGGGCTGCAGGACTGCAGCACAAGGGAGGATGTGCTTGCTGCTGCAAAAAGGTGAGAGAAAACTCTTGGATCTGCTTCCCCACTGCCGGTACCGAAAGTTATCACCTCGAAATTTACCACTCCCTGTCCGTCTGAGAGTCTCCTACAACTCAGCCTGCTCTTGCAGGTGGGTGCAGCGTGCCTGCAGGTATGGGTGGGCAGCCCACGGGCAGCTTTCGTGAGGTGAATTGTGTTCCCACGCAGCAAGACTTAAACGATAACCAAAACAGGTCGCAAAGTGTGTGTGGGAGGAAGCGACTGCTACGTTCAAACTGATATTCATCAGAAATCCTTGAAGACATCACCCGGTGCCCTTTGCAAATCACATTGCAGCAGCCTGCTCGCCACGTCTGGAGTGTCCTCCTAACTCTCTGCCTTGGAAATAGCTGACAATATGTAGGTGACGGATCTACAACTTGCAAAACGTCACTGAAAAATGTCTTGCGTCTCGGGAATACAAATCCACATGGCCAAGGAAGACAACGTTTACACAGAAAGTTGATTTCTCAGCTGCTGCGACACTTCCAGGGAGTGCCTTGGCTATTGTGGCATGAACAGGCACCCATTTGTGTTGCTTTTTCTTTGTCCTAGCAACCAAATATCACTCTCTCTTGATTTTCCTTCTGCTTCTTGCTAAAATATTCTCAGATGAATAGCTTTTCTGTTGATACACTACAGACAAGGCTTGATTGGTTTGCTGGAGTCAACATTATTATTTTTAGACAACAGGCTGAGGCCTCTGATGCAAATCAACTTTAAAAGGTTCCTTTTGTTTGCGCGCTTTAGGCTGTGTTATTCCCTCTTGTGAATTAATTTTCACATGCTCTCAGCAGCAGTATTCTTTAGGTGAGATGATTAGTCAAGGCCAGTTAATTCCGTTTGCTTGTCTCTTCTCTGACATAAAGTAACTTGTTGATTTCCACTGAAAAACATCTTATCTGTTGGCATTCAGGAACACTTGTATTAGTGAGTCTATTAAGTGAAGCATTATTACAAATGCTACTTTCCTGTCTGATAATTTCTGAAAAAGCAGTCATTTTTGTTCTCACCTTACAACATCAGTCAAATTAAAACAAAAGCAAGACTTGCCAAGCTTATGTAAAGCTGGATCACACTTCAGACTGTATTTTTGTATGTTACTAGGTTTACTGAAGTCTCAGGGGATGAAATTTGCAGAAGCAAGTACCATTTAAAGTCATTGGCACTTAGGCACTTTAATCTCTTGGGTGCTTTTGCAAATCTTTCACAGACTGTGTAAATGTGCTATATTCAACTGCAGCAATTCCATGATGGATGAGGTTTCTGCCAAGCAGGGAAGTTTAGCAGCGCCTCTCTTCATAGTGTATTTCACTGTTATTAACAAGCTCTCACCTAAAGCAAAATAAATCTGACTTAATTTGCACCAGCTTCCAGTTATTAGCCATCCGTTTATAAACATTGCTGCAGTGACATCTGATTGTTTTTTGATATGTCTGTTCCATCAAAAATAAGACCAAACAAATTCTGCCTTGTTATATGTCTACATCTATTAACAGTTGTGCAAGCCTTCCCTGCAAGGAGAGTTTTGAGGAAGACCCAGTAGGATGTAACAGCTATTTTCCTCACTACTGTTTGAATAAATTTCGGACATGTTCCTGGTCTTGAAAGCTCAGAGCAGCGGTGCCTGTAATTCCTGGCAGGTGCAATAGAATTGCTGAGGTACAGCTACTACAGACATCTTTCTGGGGCTGCAAAGTGGAGGATGAGCGTCAGGTGTCTGCATTCATCAGGGAAAGAGTCCAGCAGCCCGGTAATCTTCGTGCTTCTGAACGTGCTCCTGAGAGCTCCTCGCTGCCGTCTCTGCTGTATTAGAAACGGCTGAGCTCGGGGAGGGAACACATCCTTCTCAGCTTCTGCAGTCACACTGGGTGCATCTGCTCAGTCAAGGTCAGCTTTAAAGCTGGGGAACAGGACCTTTTGCTGGCGCAGAAATTCCCTTTTCTGGAGGGCAAGCCAAGCTGACCCGTTGCCTATTTAGGTCCTGCTGCAAGCTTCAGGGGCTGCAATAAACTGTCTTCCAGCACAGCCTTGAAAGTATCCAGCCTCTTTCTCCAGCAAGAAGCTCACCTCAGTTTGGTCCTATGGAAAGAGCTCCTGTCTCAGACAGAGAGAAATTTATCCCATGTCCAGATGGAGTTGATCCAATCCATTACTCCTTCATTATTTATATAGCATCTACATTCACTACGGCAGTGCTTATGTTAGAAATGCTTATGTGATACCAGATGTAAATAGTTAATAGACTGGAAAGCCACAGTTAGTGGAGACTTGGAAACACATCTAATAAATTGTCAACAACAGAGGCCAGGCGTTGGAGGTGGACTACTTGCAAACCAGTTTTCACCAAACTTGGAAAAAATGAGAAATTAACAAACGATACTGAAGACATCACTTCTAATGAGGAGATGAGACTGTTATTATATAACCCAGGATATTTATGACTTAATTTCCCAGCAATTTAGGGATTTTCATTCTACAGTAAAAAATCTGTTGGAAATCATCAGTGAGAAATCGATAATTTTTGTAAAATCTTTTTTTTTTTTCTCTAACCTGAAAAGAAAGAAAGAAAGAAAGAAAAGAGCTCATTGCTACAGCCTGACACTGGGCTTCTCTGATTAACCAGGACTGAATACTTTAAAGAAATCTGTTTCTCGCCTACATACAATCAACCAAATTAATTGATCTAAGAGAGATTTCTTTCTAAATACCCTGTTCAGCAGAATAACCATATTATTTTCTCACTTAGTTTAACAAGAGAGGCTTTACATTCAACTCAAGTTTTAGAAAAGGGTACCGCTTCTCTGCTTCTTACCTTGGTAACAGCTGCATTGCTAAAATATGGAGCAAATCGCAGTCTCTGGGGTTAAAAGTTCTTTTTTTTTTTTTTTTCTTTTTTAGAAGTGTAGTTTCCAGAGTCATGTAGAAAGCCCTATTTCTCCTGGAAAAAATGAGGAGCCACCTTTTAAAACTTTGTTGACATGTTGATGGATGATTGTCTTTGTATTCCAGTAATGGAACAATTTAACTAGTTGGGATTTTTTCTGGGTGCTGGGTTATAGCCCTTGTCTATTTTCTTGAAACTGTTAACATTTAGTAAAGTCAGAGTGAGGAGAAAAACAGGGGTAATACCTTTTCTTAGCTATGGTATTTAACTTCAGACTTTACAGGATTATCTTGGTAAGTTCATTAACTAAACTGTCAGTCAGAGAACAGGTTATTTTCAGCTCTCTTCTGTGGATGAACAATCAATTTAAAAAGATGCTAGATATAAAATGTTTAGATTATGGGGTGAGTTTCTGGCCAGCACATCCAACAGTTGTGTTTAGCTATACATGCTGCCCATGTGGATACAAACACATGTACACTTTAAAATTCTGGAAGACAAAAGCATTTGGATTTGATATTTTGATGGATACAAAATCTGCACTTCACGTAAGAGCTCTAATAATTCCTCATGCACAAGTGTTCAGTTCGTTCAAAAGTGTGTGCATGACCTTTAAAAGAAATTATTCTTTGGAGAACCCTCCTGAGTGGGTTATTTCTGCTTTACAAATGAAGCTTAGTTCAGGGTCCAGGGGAAGCTAATGGCAAGTATATTCACCAAGCAGTCATTTTCTCTAATTGAATTTCTGGAGAGGAATAGCTAGAGGAACTGTGACTGATCTGTTTGCCTTGGCATCTGGCTAAGGAGAAATGAGTGACAGAGGTCTTTGGTAAGAGAGGTATTACCTTTCTTGGGTGAAAATAAGGGACAACGTGAAAAACAGGGGATCCTTTAGAGAAGTATGTTTCTCTTAGAATCCCAAGATTACTTTTTTCCTGAATTTTCCTATGGCTGTGACATATAAAATTCAGTTATTTTAAACTCTACTTACTTGTTTAAGATATTATGTAAGTTCAGTGTAACTGTAATGCATATTTGTATTTCATAATCGTTTCTTGAAACTTCTTTGCATGTGTGAGCAAAGCCTAAGCCTTAAGGGATTTAATATTTAGCATATTTCTGCAATCTGGCAAGGTCGTCTTTCTGCTGATATATTTGAGTTAGGAATTTACAGAGCAAATGCCATAACTATTAAGTGTGAGAGAAAGCTAGAATTCTGAAAAATTACAACATTTGAAAATAGAACCTGACCTTCTCTAATACAGGATTCCTGACGCCCTCCCCATACGCTCTTTACTGAATATTTCAGTTCCAATCAGACATGGTACAAACAAACATAAATCAATCAGAAGTTTTTCTCTCTTGCAAACATCTACAGTTTTCAAAGTCACCTTTTTCCTTCCTTTGGAAAAAATAGTTCAAACAGGGAATATAAATTTTCCTCTCAGAAATCAGAATGTGAATTCAGCTATTTGAGAACAAGTGTGTGGCAGTGAATTAAATCATTTTGCATAGATTTTTTTTTTTAGAGAAGATTTACTCTGATGAACAAGTAATCTCTCATCTGTTCTTTGTTAAAATTTAACCTTCGGCTAATGCATTATGTCCAACTGTAGCACATACAGGATGAGATTGTCCTAATTTTAAGATTGTCATAGTTTTTAGTATTTAAAAAGCAGCATTCACCCATCTGCATCTTCACTATCTTTAAGAGGCTTAAGAATTACAACTTAGCAAATATAAACTAATATAAAAAGGCATTTGTTATATCTGCAGAACATTTTAAGTTTCTTTGTGGTCTCCTGTGCAGAGCTGAGTACTCTGGGCCTCAAAAAGTCACGGTTGTTAAGGCTGAATGAACAATCTGCTGGCAGAGGGGGAAATGTGACCGTCTTATAGACATTAAACTGATGTCTTAGAGAGAGCACGCTTAGAGAGCTGCAGTGTATGAGCTAAATGAGCATTCAGTAATTCCCTTTTCTATTACTTTGAAGGCAGACTGAGTTCTTCAAAAGTTTACTTTAATGTTACCAGCCGCAACATCATGATATGTTGTCCAAGTACAGACAGCTTTATGGTAGTGTACTGTTTATATTTACTAGCACTGCTAACGATTCACTTCAATATTTATGCAGACCTGTTCCCCTTTCAACTAACTGTATACCAAGAGACAAACTTTAGAAACATTTTGATATTGCTTTAGCTTGAGTCATCAGTGGACACAGAAAAACAAGCTCTGCTCTTTTCAAGTCTTTGCTTACTTCCTTGTCTCAAAAAGAAGCGGATACATTGCTGATAATGCATGAAATGCACTTGCTATCAAGGTCTGTCTTTTTAAGGTATGAAAAGCCTTGGAAAACAACCTTTTGTAATTGTCTGACTACTGATGACAGCAAGCATGGCCTATACTATGCTGTATTTTTATGCCACAGCACTCATATTGCCTTCCTTATTCACGCATTTCTAAGCCACAAAAACGTTTTTTAAATTGTTCTTCTCACAAGCTACGCTAGACTTCATGAACTGCTCTGCAGGCTGCCTTGCAATTAGCCCCTATGGTTCAGAACCATGCCAAGGAACTGGAAATGGCTTCAGCTGTATTAAATCTCATGGCTATTCTCTCCTCTGCCACGGAAAATTGTCCACGCGCTCATTGCAGAAAGTGCAATGCCTTTTCTTCTTTCTGGAGGTGCAATTTGCCTTATTGATGGACCATTACTGCTGCAGTTACTTTTATAGTCACAGTGCATGAAAGGATGTAGTTTGACCAGCTGACATAAATAAATCCTGGCCTCAAAATTAGACCATCGTTGTGCTGACTATTCTGCTTCCCTTGTGTGTTGGACTAACAAATGGCTCCAGATGCTTTGCCACATACAGATAGTATTTTTTGCCTGAAAAAAAATCACAGAGTACACTGATCATCAAACACTAAGCTATAGTAAAACACCAGAGCAATCCTAGCCTAGCCTGCCAGGATAAAGCCAGCAGGTGTTTAAGTAATCTGAAGTCTTCTGGAACAGAATTAACATTTTTGCTCTTTGGAGTTGCAGTTCCTGTGGTGGCTGAAGGCACAATCATAGAAATGAAGTGAAAAACTGAAGACCCTTTAGTGGTAAGGTATAAACTTTTTGTGATACTATTTTAGTATTTAGTCTCAAGCAGTGACATCGTTTGGGGGAAATTAAGCATCTTGTCGTAGCTAGCTAAGCCACTCAGAAGAAGGTGGCAGGCAGGGGAAGCTCTCACCATCACTCTCTGGGTAGTCCCAGGTCTCTGCCGCTTTCTGGCTGGTCTTCCAGTCTTCCATCAGCTACAGCCTCAGCAGTAGGGTGTGGAAGAGGCCCTGGCAGCTTGGTCTCTGCTCTTTGAGGTAATAGACCTTGGGTGGCAGTCTGCAAAACTCTGGACTGAACCTTTGCTGAGGAGCCCACCAGAAGGATGACACCATGCCTGAAAGCCCAGGTCTTGGCGTATAGTATAGGTGAAACCCTTGCAGCGGGGAGTTCACAGTTGATTTGGCTCCTTGCCCTTTACTCAGGTGGTATATGAATAAAATACAGGGTGGTCCTTTAAAACAAGGTGGACGTAGTCACTCCATACAGTGCCCCTGGAAATGATTCAGAATTTGACTGGTGTTTGGTATTTTTCTTTTGAGGAACTTCTGTTGACTAGAAGTGTTTTCCCACCTTGGACAATTTTTTTCTTCTGTCAAATGTGCCACTCACAGGCAAGAGAGATCCATAAACCCCACAACCCCTGTTGCCTGCTCCCTTCTGCTAGAGGATTTCCTGTCAAACGCATCCCCTATTCATCTGAAATCAAATCTGGGGCAAGAAATCTGCTTCAACCAGGGCAGAAAGCAGCTCCCTTCCTTTATTACCCCAGTGTGGTCCTCCAACACGATTGCTGAGGGAGCATATAGTTCACCTATTTAAATAACTACCTTTTGTGCTGCTATCCTGCTGCAACACTTCTTTAGTCCTAATACTTGAAGCAATCCATGTTCCTTAAAGAGAAAAAAAAAGACAAAAAAGGGCAATTTGATACAAAATGACAGCAATTCAACACAGTTTGGGCTTGCAGAAAGGTGATATTTTTCTTTTTCTCCCTCTCCCCTCATCAGACTCTATCTCAGGTCAGCTGTTGGCACCATTTTGTCCTACCAGAGCAGCTCCCCCATCACTTTTCTTCCTGCTGCCAGCTCTGCACTGTTCCTTTTCTTCCTGTGCAGTCACTCGATAAAGTCATGGCATTAATCGCTGGGTGAAATCATGTTTCTCACCATTATCGATCATTTCTAGAAGAACCACTTTCAATCAGTACCAAATAGTCTTCTGTGGAGAGGGTTGCTGGGTGCTCAGCACTTCCTAAAGTGTAACCACTTATGTCCCTGCCTGTCTGTGACTCTAGGAAATAAGCTTGAGGCAGTGGTTAAAATCATATTTCAGCTGGATTTTATATATGCAGCTCCAGGTACTTAAAAGCATTTTTGCTTCCAGTGGTGGTGGGCAGAGTAGGATGATATAAGAAAACAAAGATACTTCTTCTGAATTTCACCAGAAATCCTGACAGAGATTGGCTCGCCCTCTCTACATCCCCTGCTTCACCTGAGCTGTTTGTTGAAGGACGACTGGAGGGAAAAACCTTTAATCAGAATCCACACAGGCTGGTTTTCAATCAGCAAATTTCCATTAGTTCAATCATTAGCCTAGGAGGGAGAGATGCTGCATCTCCAGCTATCGAGCTACTCCTTCCATCAACTTATGCAAAGCAAAGGGTTTTTTGCTGTCCCTCCCCCATTTTACCTTCCTTTGTTCTACTTCCCACCTTTAACTCCCTCTTGGAACACAAGATACTTTATGACCGTGGTTAAGGTTCTCAAAACCTTGTCAGGAAAGGCAAGTGGTGGTGTCTGATGAGATGCAGCAATCAGCCTTCAGCCATCAGATGCCCTTCTGTCCGCATAAGCGGGAAACTTTTCACAATTCAGGTTTGTTTATTGCCTGAGCTAGCTAAAGGCCATGAAATGCTAATGTTAATGCTACGAGCACATTACTGCCTCTTTAATTTATTTCAGCTAACTTCTGTTGATGGCATTTGGGTAAGTTAAACTGCCAGTTGAACTGAATTTGTTGTGCAGTTCGACGTAAAAACCATGCTGGAAATAGATCTGTATTCAGAGGCGTCTAATTAGGAAAACATCATGATAGTCAATGCAAATGTTTTCCAAGGCACTGCATCTGTGCACCATGCATCAATTGCATACTGAGATTGCAATATCCATTTTCCAAGTTATAAAAGCCATCTAACGAGAAAAACACGCACTTTCAGGCTGCCTGTGTGAAAGAAAGAGCAAACCTCAGGTTTTGGTGCTTAAACCTCTGTGTGTAAATTTCCCCAGTGAAAAAAAAAAGAAAGAAGGAAATAAGAAGAAAAAATTGTGGGGCAGGGTATAACAGAAATCTGAGCAATGTTTATTTGCTAGAGCTGTGGTTTAGAAATGCCAGCTCCTATAGAATTAAGCTGAATGCAAACACTGTTTAAAATGCAAGGTATCGACCCAAATGGATCATTTTTGCAGGTCCAAATACTATGAACTACTCTGAGCATGCTGACCTGTGCCCCTGTCTTTCTTCTCTTGTTTAAACATGTATTTATCTATCAAGGTGCACATACACCAGAATATATACACATATGTTTATAGATGGGTATGTTTTGTATATACATACACCAAAAAAGCTCTGCTCCTTTCCTGAGCTGTATGCAGGAATCAAGGGCTTAGGGTTCAATTTTTAGATAGAGCAAAAATAAGGCTGATAATGGATCAGATTGTTCTTCAGTTACATTAAGCACAGTCTTCCTCACAAATCCATGGTCTACCCATTATTTTTTTTTTCCTTCTTTGACTTTACTGTGGAGAAATTGAAGGCATTTGCCTCACTGGGCATGATTCCAGAGGTGAGATCAGTTTCTTTGTGATCTGATCTCTTAGACCTGGTGCAAGTTACACATGGGGTAGGCTGAGCGTGTTAGTAGTATGGGGGAGAGTCTCTCCTATATGTAAAGTTACTTGGCTCATTATATACTTCTCCTTCACTGTTTTTCTGCATCTTCTTACTGAGGGGAGTAAGATGTCTACAAAAGATGAAAAAACTGTTAGGAACATCATTAGCCATTAAAAGCCTTATTGGAAAATAAAACAAAAAAAAAAAGAAGAAAAAAAGTACTTGTTTTTCCTTATATATGCCAAAATTGATAGCTACTGACATACAATAAAAATTGGCTAAAGTATTTGTAGTGTATTAAAGTGAAGTAATAGATTTTAGATAAAACAGCAAAAAACCTCATTTCAGTAACTGGGCTACAATACAAGTGTTATTTTGTTTCCTGGTGAGATTTTGTGGGGTTTTTCATTAAAGCATTTAAAATACTTTGAAAGCGTCATAAGTGCTTTAGAGCGTTTTGCCCATGCTTCTAAAGTGTTATAAAAATCCTTAAGGATCTGTGCAAATTTTCTCTAAAAAAAAAAAAAAAGGACTTGCTTCTAGTGACTAAACCTGACTAAAAATAACTAGTCCATCAAACTCAAAAGAACAGCAATTTTATTCAAGTTCATTTGGGGATTTGATTATTCTTTTGAAAACGGCAAAGAACAGCAATCCTGAAAATCCAACCAGAAAGACGGATTGATCTCCTAGGTCTGTTTAGTTGCTCTCCTTCAAGACAACAGGTATTGCTCCATTTTTTAGAGTAAGTATATAATTTCTGGCCTCTCACATCTGTAGAAAACTGCTCTTCAGGAAGAACTTACTCAAAAAGTCACCACAGTTCTATTTATAGAACAAATGGGTCTTTAATGGTTCAGAGTCTTATTTGAATATTCATGCTAATGTGCATTTTTTCCATTTAGAAAATAACTGTGTGGGAACCAAGCACTCTGATTAGCTGCAAAACGCAGTTCTTTTAGGAAACTAATTTACACTGATTCTTGACAAGATTGAGAAAACTACCATGTTCATTAGGGAAATTAAAAACACCGTATGTTTTCAACTACCTGTCCTAGCTCTAGTTCATATGGTTTACAGATGTAGTGCTTTTCAAGGATCTTCCAACCTATAAATGTTAAAAAAACTGACTGGCCATCTTTCTTTAGAAATGCTCATACAAGCAAAGGAGTCACTGCAGATCCACTACTTAATGCTATACAAAACAGTATTAAGGTATAAGGAAAAATGAGGAAGAAAAGAAACGAAAGCAGAGAATTTAAGCAGGTATTCTCACTAAACTGGTGGGAAATGTCATAATTCATACAACCTCAGCACCGTTTTCATGACTAGACTTACTAAACTCAACAGTTCACATTAAAGAGGGACGTCCTCATACTTGGTAACAGACATGTGCACATGCACAAGCCCACCAAACACCTCTTTTTGTTACCTCCTGAAGCTCTTTTAAAACAAACTTACCATAAATTTCATGTTCCCAAATTCTGCAATTACAAAGGCCAGGCCAGTGCCGACACTGACTGTGACAGTTTTCCACAGACATTTTTTGGACCATCCTGCTGGAAACTAAAAGAAAAAAAGTGTTTAACAAATGTTTGTGGTAATAGTTTTTGACGGAACCTTTTAAATCTTTAGTCAGATTTGAACTGATTATGGTTGTATGCATATTTTACTTATTTCCTAAAAGTATCAGTAATGCAAAACATATTGGAGCTGTCTTCTCTGTTTTTAAATTTTGTCTATTAAATGGTTCAGTAATAAAATGTGTTTACAGAAATCTTTTTCTCCACTTAATTGTTTTAGAGGTAGCTATTTGCTGTCATTTATTAAAGAACACAAAAAGGAGGGGAAAGAAAAGAGGAAACCTAAAGCACTTCTATATCATTATCCATTTACGAAAGCACTTAAGAGTGTGTGCTACCCATACATTTTTATGTAGGATCCATTACAAAAAGTACTGGTCATACTGAATTAACGGGAGCTTTGCCTTAGAGACTCAATTCACAGCCTGGGCTTTAGGCATACCCTCATTTTGCCTGGTGATCTGGGACTCGTGGTTGCAAAAACTAGAAGTTAAAAGCCTTGCTGACAAAGCTAATAAGGCTGTGAGAAATTGAATTACACAGCATTGCACAGAGGAACAATTGGAGAAAATAAAAATTCTGCTGGAAGAACTGAGAGAAATTGGTGTAACATTTGCAGGACTGATATGTTAACTTCTATTGTCTTCCTTTGGTGCCTTCTCATGTTTTCATCTATTGTCTTTTTAGCTGCTACATTCAGAAAACAATTGTATGTAAATGTTTCTCTTGGTCTTTAGTGAAACAATTGATGAATACTCAAAATCCTGGATTATTGAATTTATTTATGCTGAAACCTGTGAACAGCGTGCTTGATGCTTTCCAGCTGCTGTGTACCCACCCAAGTGAGTAGTGCTTTGACATGCCTGAGGGACGGGACACCATCCAGAGGGACCTGGACAAGCTCAAGAAGTGAGCCCATGAGAACTTCATAAAGTTCAACAAGGCCAAATGCAGGGTCCTGCACCTGGGTCAGGGCAACCCCCGGTATCAATACAGGCTAGGGGATGAAGGGATTGAGAGCAGCCCTGCAGAGGACTTGCGGGTATCGGTGGATGAAAAACTGGACATGAGCTGGAAGTATGCTCTTGCAGCCCAGAAAGCCAACTGCATCCTGGACTGCATCAAAAGCAGCGTGGCCAGCAGGTCAAGGGGGGTTATTCTGATCCTCTACTCCACTCTGGTGAGACCTCACCTGGAGTACTGTGTCCAGCTCTAGGGCCCTCAGCACAGGAAGGATCTGTTGGAACCTGTTGGAGGAGGGCCACAAAAATAGTCAGGAGCACCTCTCCTGTGAGTACAGGCTGAGAGAGTTGGGGTTGTTCAGCCTAGAGAAGAGAAAGCTCTAGGAAGCCCTTATTGTGGCCTTTCAATACTTAAAGGGAGCTTATAAAAAAGATGGGGACAAACTTTTTAGCAGGGCCTGTTGCAATAAGACAAGGTGTAATGGTTTTAAGCTAGAAGAGGGTAGATTTAGACTAGATTTAAAGAAGAATTTTTTTATAATGAGGATGGTGAAACACTGGAGCAGGTTGCCCAGAGAGGTGGTAGATGTTCCATCCCTCAAAACATTCAAAATCAGCTTGGACGGAGCTCTGAGCAACCTGATCTAGTTGACAATGTCCCTGATAATTACAGCGGGGTTGGACGAGATGATCTTTAGAGGTCCTTTCAACCCCAAACTATTCTATGATTCTATGAATTCTACCAAGCACGTTATTGCAAAGTCAACCCTTAAGGCATGTGCTGAAACATGACTCATTGAAATACTGACCAGGGCAGAAGGGGGCAAAGGAGAGAGTAAATCACCTCTCCTGACTCCAGAGTGCATAGATGACCTATGGGGGTTGGCTATACACACGTACTTGTGTTGTCACATATGTACATTTTTACCTTATATATAGAACATATATGTGATCCCAGATGCAGACCCTTATGCCCCACAGGCACTGGTGTACCACAGGGCTGTCAGAGCATATTTTTCTTCATTTAGCCACTTAAAAATAAAGCATTGCGCTTTTTTTTTTTTTTTTCACCAGGAGCTCCCATTTAACTATTTTTCCTCTTCGAAGCTCATTTTGATTTGTGTTAGGTTTTTTCCAGCAGATATTTTTGCTGACAAACTCACATTTTTGTCGTCTGATAGGACACTTAGGGAAGTCAGTAAGATTTGGGAAACCACTTTGCCCTGTCTGTACTTAAGCCAGAGCACAGTGATGTTAAATGAACTCCTTTTAATAATTCATTGCAGCAGAATCTGGTTTACTTTTAGCTAGCTCTTACAGAAGAAAAAAGGCATTCGGCTTATGAGCTTCATCTTGCAGAGCTGAAAAATTGCTCCCAGGCTGCTGCCCAGATGGTCCTCCAAACTGGACTGCCAGAGAAGATTTCCCCACATCTTCCCTCCCCTTTTTCTCCTGACACCCAGACTACAATACCTTGTGCCAGCAGCCCTCATACAGGAGGTGATAAATCGAAAAGGCAATTACCTGTGTATCTTCCCATTATAAAAAAAAAAAAAAAAGGGAAAGCCTTTCACCTACTGATGGACAGATTTAATTAAGCCTTCGCTTCTCAGTAACCACAGCCCCCATGTACTCGCCGAACAGAGTTATGTTATGCACTGCAGTGCTTGGGCTCATGACAGGACAAAGAACCTAAGCACACCCCAGAAAAATAACAGTGGTTTTCCACAGATAGGAACTGGGGGCTGTTTCAGGCCAGACAAGCGTATGTCCAAGAGAAAGCTTCAAGAAAGCAGCAGTTTGTGTTCAGCTAACACTAGCCCTGTTGTAGCTGTCATGGGCTAAAGCTGCTAGGGGAAGTAAGGTTTGCAGGGAAGGATGCAATTATTTGTTAGTATAGCTGGTATGAAAAAGGGAAGAAAGACAAGGTTGGGGTACATGAGCCCTGTGAATTACCTGAAGAAGAACTCATCTGCCTTGAAGCATGTCTGTTTTTCCAGCCTTTGGTCTAACAAAAGTTATTCCCCATACAACTTACCTCAATTATGTCTACGTATAAAGTAATGTATTAACTAATACCTGTATTTGAATTGAAGACATGCTGGTTACAATACAACCATACAATAATTTAAATGTATGTGCACATATAGGTGCCTGTAACTTAAACAGCCTGTGTTACAGATGTGAAACCATGTCTGTACCTGTAGACAGACTCCCCGCCCCGTAAAAAAAAAAAAAAAAAAAGAGTGGTATTAGTAATGTACATCAATATAATGTCATCAGCTGGAAGAGGAGTGGTATTCAATTTTACTAGCTAGGGATGAGGCCTGTAGCATGAGTTCCCATTACATGGGACCCAGGGAAGGGAAGCAGGGATCTCTCTCTGCAGGAGCTGTTTGGTAAAAGACCCTTCTTGCAGAAGTCATAGCTTCTTTGGAGGTTAACTCTAGGACAGACAAGCTCTGAACAGCCCCCCCCCAGCAAAGTATAAAGAAAGTTTTAAAAGGTTTCATAAAACATGGGAATTAATGTCCATTATGATTAGTCTAATGGGGTATTCTCTCATGATATATGATCAGATAGCTTTAAAAGCTGTACCTAACATCCTTATTTTTATAGTCATACTACTCTTTTATTTGTCAGTCTGTCTGGAGCTGGCTTTTGCTACCTGACAGATGCTGTCTGGGTTGACTAGGGCCAAATTCAGCATTCAGAAGCATTTATGAGCAAGCACATGAACACTGTCCAGGTCTCAGAGGTCGCCAAGAAGAGAAAACAGAGGACTTCAGTAAACAGTTATTTGGATTACCCTTTGGCTTCAATTTGTCAGCTGCACCACCACCAGCAAGAAAAGAGAAATGGAAATGTCACAAAAGATCGTAACCTTTAAAATGTATGTGCATTTAAAAAAAAAAAAAAAAAAGACCCCAAACCCAGCACAAAACCATGTGCATGTACCAGCCCGCAGCAGTGTTTTCAGCCTTCAGTGACTTTGCCACTGCAGCCCGCAGTCCTGATGCTCTGTAGCGGTACCTGACCTTGGGAGCCCACATGTGCAGGGTGGCTCCTGGAGTGTCCCCAGAAGAGACCAGTGGGTCCCCCCAGCAGTAGGTTTGTGATGTGACCCTTGCCACCATCTCTGGAGCATGGCACACAGGAAAAGCCAGCACAGCCCACCCCGAACTAGTCAGCTAACAGCATGGCCACACCATTGGTGTTTAATGGTAGAAAACCACCATAAATACAGTTTTATCTTTGTGACTGGAAACCATTTTGGCTGCACATGTCAAAGAAATTTCTG